>VWZF01005544.1:631111-1147489 GCA_013396755.1 Sclerurus mexicanus | reverse complement strand
CCCCCCCCTTAAATTAAGCTATTCATTTTTGTTCAGGTCTAGAGGAAGGCAGAAAAAAGCTGATTTGAAAATGTAGTGCCCTTGAGAAGGGAGATGAATAGGCACGTTACTGGTTTGGACAGATAGGGAAAGGATGGATTTCAGGGGGTGGAAAGGAGGCGGGAGATGACAAATGACAGGGAAGTAAAAAAGCTCTGCAGCACTTTTTTTTTGCCAACAAAGAACAAAAGTAGTCAGTAGGGTTTTGCATAGCACAAGTCTGCAAGAGATAAGGTCAGCAAAAACACTGCGTGGCTCCAGAGGTTAAATATCAGTGCATTTTTTCCTTAGTTCTACCATAACTTGAGCACAGTCCCTGGAGAAAAATTCCTTTATTTGAGTTGTGAATGAGTTTTTTCCCAGAGGATTTGAGTACAGCTTGTATGAAAAGTTTGAAGCAATACAAAGGATGAAGTGAACTGCAAAGAAAAA
Source organism: Sclerurus mexicanus (assembly GCA_013396755.1). Taxonomy (NCBI): domain Eukaryota; kingdom Metazoa; phylum Chordata; class Aves; order Passeriformes; family Furnariidae; genus Sclerurus; species Sclerurus mexicanus. The sequence continues at coordinate 1,147,018 of VWZF01005544.1, read as the reverse complement.
AAAAAAAAAGCCCCCAAAATCTTACTCTTCTCATGCCAAAGAGCAAGAACTGTGTGTGCTACTGGTTTCCCAAGCAGCGTTGAGAATGCACATCTTCTGCACTATGCAGAGTCTTACGGGTGTCAGTAACTCTTGCACAGGCATGGAGTGAGCCGCTCATCTGCACAGCAGATGTAAAGCCCTGTAAACCAAACCTGATTTTCTGTAAACCAAGTTTCTGATATGGAGAGGGTTGCAACAGCATCCGGACTAAATTATAGCTTTAGTACTAAAATTGGTGTCCATCTTCCACTTTGAAATGTCAATGCAAAATGAATCTAAATTAAAAGCAAGATATAGTTAAAAGAAGAATCAAAGGAGAAGGAAAACTATTTAATAACATTTTGCATTTGGTGGTGCAAACCAAAGTACGGTGTCGAAGCACAGACTAAATTACTACAGATGGCACTTTCTGATTTAAGTATCATCAGTATAGTAATTTTGACCAAATTTAGGGTCTTTTTCTTTAAAATGCAGTTTTAGATACTACTTAAGTAACTAAAAGGTACCTGATGCTCTCATTTTGTTAGGTTAGAACATGACAGCATGGAAGTGAAAATAAAAGGTAGCAAATCATACATTGCAGATGAAACAGAGATAGCTAGAAGGGAAGACGTAAAACATGAGGTCACTAATTTCTACTTTCATAGTTTGTGCTTTGAGATGTTTATTTATTGGATTTTCTGCCTACTCCACAAAAAAACCCCTCACTTGCATGTGTCTTCTCCAAATATGCACAACTGACAAAAAACCCCAACAAGCAAATCTCCAACACTTCGAGGAGAATGGCTCGATTGAACCACAGTGTGGCAGCGGAGGCTGCAGGGAAGCACTGCCCATCAAAGCAAGGTTCTGCTGTGCTCCCCACACACACACCTCTTTTTTGTAATTATTTTTTTAATTCCTTTTCCTTCCACACTAAGTCCCAGTTTCCACCTGAGTGGCTGGCAGCACAGTGACACTCATTATCTGTGTGCTCAGTCATGAGGCATTTGTGAGCAGGCAGCAGACCTTCCTGCAGTTCCAAAGTGTGCGTCGCAATTCATAGCGATTTATACCATAAACACACAACTTTGCTCTGCTCTCTCTTCCCTCTTCTCTTTCCCAAAAGGTCTCCAGACAGCTGGCGGAGAACAGAAAAAGCTACCTGAAAGTAAGTTACATAAGAGAAGAGCCAAAGCAAATATTTTGAAGATGCCCTGGAGGATGACACATGTTCATGCAGATACTGCCTGTGGAGACACCACTAGCTGAAGGATTGCAATAGAGAAAAAGAAAGATAAATTTCATTGTGTAACCAACTGTACGCTTGCCAATATCACTTTCTCTTTGAGAATAATACTGCGAGTGGGATCCAGAGGCCTACATATGTATTTGAGATGCTCTGGAGTACCCCAGCTGAGCTACACCTGCCCTTCCAGGGAAGAATGGATCTTCCTAGGTCCTGTGACAAGTCTGCCAGCCTATGCAGGTGTCCCAGACACCTGAGGACATCTCTCATGGCATCAGACCTTCTTTGACTTGTGACTCCTCTCACATTCCACACCCAGGAAGCAATAGAGCTTCTCAATCATAGATATCCAAAGCCAACGAAGATGTTCCAAGGTTTCACTGGAAGGTAGGTATGATAGTAATGGACACTCATATCTTTCTGGTGAGGCAACAAGAAGCTCAGGGAGGAGTGGAGTGGCTTACTGCCCAATCACCTCTGCATGGGTATATTTGAATTACTCTCAGTTGACTAAAATGAGAGCTTAGACTCAATACTCATGACATAGATTTAGTTGTCCTAAAGTCCAGGCCAAATTCTCCTACCCACTGAGTCTTATAGTTCTTACGTTTCATTGTCAAGCTCTTTTAGCAGAAATCCTACTGTTTGTCAAGGTTGCTGGGAGAGTGTATTTCTATCCTTATTGCGCTTCTGTAAGAGACTACCGAGTACCAGATTTTTTTTTCCTAAAAGTCCACAGGATGCTTGTTCCTAATTTTCCATAGAAAAGTTTGTGAAGTAGAAGAAACAGAAATTTTGGAACTGGAAAAATTTAAGACACACCTTATACATGTCTTACAGTGCCTCATATAAAAAGGGGTGTTCTGGAAGGAACTAAGGATTTTCACTTATGCACAAAACAACTGATGAAATTAATGCAAAGAAGATATATTAGCAGTGAAAGGAAGAAAGTTCCTTGGCAAAACTGCAGCTGTGCATTCACATTTGTTTTTAGAAAGCTATGATTTTTTATTAGATATTCACTCTTCCCTCTTCAAAACAGTTCTACTAGAGGACAATTCAAGGAAATGATTGATCATGAGTACTGTAAGATACATTTCACTAGACGGGATATGTTTGGCATAGTGGATTATCTCTCTTCTGGCAAAATGAGCAGAGCCCAGGAAGATTCCTGGGATGTGTAGCTCTCTCTAGTAAAATTCTTGCACATGTGCACTGCTGGCTTGTGGTCAACCATGATCTCCACCAGAATCTCAGAGCCTTTTTCTGGAAAGCTGCACTGCAGCTGATCAGCCACCAGCATGTACTGGTGCCTGGGGTATTTCCTGCCATTTGCTTTTGTTGAACTTCATGATATTCCTCACTAGCCAGCTTTCCAGACTGAATGGCAGCAAAACCATCTTGTGGAATGACTATTCCTCCCAGATTTTCATTATCTGCAAACTTTGTGACATGCACTCTGTCACTTCATCCAGGGCATTAATGAAGTTACTAAACAGTATTTGCCCTAGTATTTGACCCCCAGGAGTCACCAAGAGTGATCAGTCACTGCTTGGACTTTGTGTGGCTGATCACAAACCTCCAAGCCCAGCAGTTCATCCAATTTCAGTCCAACTCACTTATCTATGTATCTAGTCTGTACTTCATTAGTTTTTATGTGAGAATGGTATGGGAAACAGTGTTGAAAGCCTTTTTGAAGTTGAGATAAACAGCATCCACTGCTCTCCTCTTGTCCATCAGGCTAGTCAGGTTGTCATAGACGATTATTGGGTTGGTCAGGAGTGATCTTACCTTCATAAAGGTTGAGTAACTACTACATTCGGGACCTTCATACATTTGGAAATAGTTTCAAAGTTTACCTATAGCTGTAATCGTTGCAGAATGAAATGGTTCTATATCTAACAATGCTGTCTGAAAGAAGAGAATCAATGAAATAAGAGTCATAAAGTCATTTTGGTCAAGAGCATCGTAACTAATATGAAATTGTGGGGCTTCAAGAACATGCTGTTTATACACTCCTTCACTCAGCAAAGCCAATCCTCAACACTTGTGACAGCTTTATATGTTTTCTGTTGTAAACGAGTAAAATGAAGCCTGAAAATTAGCTAGGGTTTTAACTAAGACTGCAAACGTCATAGGAGTGGGTGCTTCTGAGTTCCCTAGTGCATCCTGGGATACACCAGTGGCCAGAGTCTTTTAATCTTACAACTTGTTGAAGCCAAGCCAACCAGTGAGGTAGTAGTATGTGCTCCCACAGGCAAGGCAAGGAAGGAAGCAAACACAAGGAATGCAGCAGTGCTTGCTAGGCAGGCTTCTTGCTAGGCATAGCAATAGTGGAAGTGTACCTGCCTCCTGTGAGCTCCAGGGTGCTCTTCTGTCTTCTGTAGCTGACTCTGAATAACTTGTAATTGTATGGAAGCTCAGTTTCCTTGTATAAAGTGTGGTGCAGACTGTAGGAAGGGAGACATGCCTTCAGCTAAGGAGGGTGTGATTTTCTGTGTTTTAAATAGACATGAGTAAACAGTGCGATCTGGGCCTTGAGTGGGTAACACAGAAACAAAGATACACAGGCTTTCTTGCAGTTGAGTTTATTTTTGATCAGAGGAACAGCACTGATGATTTAATCCATCATGTCAAAAGCCTTCAATGTCAATACAGAAAGAATAGTAATTTAAATCTGTCACTGACAACTGCTCATTTTCAGCTCTAGCCAACAGTGCAGCTCACAAAAGAAGAAATGGAAGTTATACTGACAGGAAAGAAGATGTCTTTTGTAAATTCCTGGTAACAACCACCTGCCTTTCACTACAAAGGGCTAATATTTGTTTTCAGACACAATTGTCCACCTCTCCAGTGACTCATGTAGATTTAATTTTATCACTTTCTTTAAAAGCAAGTGGTTGTATTTTCCTTGCCATGATAACACTATTAGAGTTTATTCAATAACACAAAGACAAAATAGGCTGGCTTGGAAAAGTTTCTAGATTTACTTGGCTTGAGTTTGCTGACAGAAGGGTCTGTAGTAAACTGCCACTTCCACTGTGTAAAAGCTAAACCATGTTGACTAAGATATGTCTGTAGAGCAGTCAGCTCTGCTACTACAGGGATTGCAAATAGAGCTAATAATTAACTAGATACAGTCAGCTAAAGCCATCAGTGCTGCTCTATAGACACCAGCATGGTCTAACAGCCCAAGTGTTTGCTCAGGATGTGCTTTGTAGTTCCCAAATCACTCCAGCTTCCCGACTACCACCTCTCCAGGACACCACCTTAAGCTAACTCTGATGCGTCCATCTGAGCTGCAGTCACAGCAGGGGTGAGAGTACAACCTGACACAGCCATTTGCCCACCTTGTGTTCAGCATGGGTTTAACAGTAGCCCTCCATAAAGTGTTTGAATACAGGTTGCCAATGTTTAGTGTAACAGTAAAGACCTTTGGCTCAAAACTTTCTTAACACACAATCAAGAATTGTTGCCGGGTAGTGCTGGGAGCCACACAACCTACCTTCTGCTCTGGGTGCTGGAATGGCTCCCCAGATCTCTGTTTCCATATGTGCAAAGGAGAAATGGAATTCACTGCCATAAACCAGGTTTTGTGTGACTTAGTTCCCTTGAGAACTGTGAGCTCTAGAGGTGCCTTTTGAAATCACCTCAGAAATAGGCAGTTTTGTTTATGTAGTGTATCTGAATGAAAGTCAAGCAGCGAGATATTACATGTTTCTAGTCTGCGTGTGGAGAAGAAAGGATGTTACCCAACAGCAAACACTGATTTAGCAGCAGGCAGCGCTGTCAAAAATTTGGAATCATTTACATATGTATTCTTCTAGCTATCACCCCAAATAATTTTCCTACAGAGAAGATTTGTAAGGAGCAGGGCTTACTTTCATGCCTTTATACTTTCATGATTTGGAACACAGTTTAAGCAGTGTTTTTTTCCAGAGTTGCCTCTACTCTAAGCAACAAGGGCAGGCATTCATGGCATATTCAGGACTACTTGTTACAGGTGCCAAAGTGAAGTGGTGCTTTGTTAATATTTGGCAAAATATTTTAGACAACTTATGTTAAGCATCTTTGTTACCCTACTATCTTTCAAAGCAAGTAAGAGCTTTTACAAAGTAAGTTACAAATCTTACAGGATTTTCCTAGATGCAAACTCAGGAATATGTTATATCTCTTGCCTTTTGTGGATGACTCAGGGATGTCCCTGTCAATTCAAAATCCTGATCCTGGAGTCCTCCTGAGGGGGGGGGAAACACAAACTGAGCACATATTAAGCAGACATATTTCATGCTACAGAAATGGGAACAAAGATGTTTTTCAGTTTGAATGTGTGTGAGTTCTCATCACACTTTGTATTCTCAGTCTTGTCGCTTTTAGATCGTTCTATTTTTGGATTGCTTATTTCTGAAAGCAGGATTTTTACAGGGCTTTAAAGTATGTCCTCACACTGCAGATGACACTTTTACTGTAGCTCTAAAAGTAGAGATTGCAAGCTGGACTAGGTGAATACTGAAAACGCAGAAAGGAACACAGTTCTGCTGCTTGATCTAGGAACACCTCGTAGCCTTCATGGACACCCAGTTCTGAACTCATGGAGTAAATTGCTCCAGCCATACTGAAATTTGGAGCAACTTCCGTACAGTGGTTCACGAATTATTTATGGATCAAACTTACTTTATGATGACAACAGACTCTGAACAAAAATTGTTTGAACTTTCATTGTAATTATATAACAGAACTCTGCAGAGAGGCTCATACTAGCCCATGAAAATATCACTAATACGAAGATAGAAGGAAAAATGCATGTCAATAATGTGGGCATGTAAAGCTTACTGGCTATAAGAAGCATGTTAGTTTGTCTGGGACTGATCTATGTTTAATTTTTTATATGCAAGATGTAATATGCTACTACAGCAGGGTGTACGCTAAAACTTGTAAACATTGTTATGTCCTTACAGTTAATATGTGGAGTGAAGTGAGCACACATACACAAGGTGGTGCTGCCGGGCTTAACAGAGTGAATGTCCTGCTACTCCACTGCAAAGACTATTTTGTGAGATAATCTCACCCATGAAAAATTTTCTTCTTTGATTTTCCACTTTCTGAATAATGTACCCTTCACATTTCAGCTGGCTGGGAAATAGCAGTGTTGTTTCACAGAGATGGTGCAAATCTGACTTTTGTCTTTTGCTCTTCAGTATTTTTGCCACTATTTTCAATCATGTCCTACACACCTGTTTCACGAGACTACAAGTACCACACAGATCTGTCAGCAGAATCTTAGTCTGAATGATATAAGGTAAAATTTCAAAGTCCCTACATGAATGTCACAGGATGCATACCAAAGATCCAAATAGTAGTTTTTTAAACAATAAGTAAGGTGTAAATTTCTAAGTCATCTAGATACCTTGCAAAATTTATTCAGTCTCTAATTTAACTTCTTGGAATCAAAACAGGAGACACTTTAAATCATTTCTTCTATTGGGGGTGAAATTCACACCTGTGTTTTTAATAAGCACTTCCATAATACACACTGAGATTTAGACACAATAAAATATTGAACAAGTAAATTTCTGTGTCACAAAATATTAATACAAGCAAATATGGAAATGTAAGGTCTCACAATCCAAATGTTTATGGAAATCATGTATATGTGGGTATATTCCTGAATTCATAATTTCCATTAAGCAATGCCATTTGACGCCAACTGAATTACCTGCCATAAATTTTCAGATGCTAAGGTTTGAGTTCTGCAGGTTTATGCTGATGGGAGCTGGAATGAATCTGGAATTTCTTAAAGTTTACACCAGTAATACAGAGAAGATTGCCAAATTGCTTTGTTAGTCATTAAAAATGAAACAAAAGCAACAATTAGAATAACAATGAACATGTGTAGAATGGCTTCCTACCTGCAAGAGAGTTCTTAGCAAAATTTTAAGTACAGAGGGAATCGTGAGCTATTAATTATATCCTCAAAAGTGTAAGTTTTCCTTATATTGTCCTCTGCACTGACTGTTCTGGATCTATTGCTGAGTAGTCAGTCTGCCCAGAGAAACCTTCAAGGTCTCTTAAGGATAGTTAGTGTTTAGATGATCACAAAATAATTAAGGTTTGCCTAGCCATCGAGTGGATGCAGGTTATTTATTGTTCTTTAAAGGCACAAAAGTAGCTGTACTTACAGGATGATTGCATACAGTGGCAAAACTAAATAGGCATCACTTTGCTAGAGAACAAACTCTGTGCTGTCTCTGATCAATTCAACATAACTTGTTTGAAAATTTTATCACAAGAGCTCTCTTCTTTAATTAGCACAGTGTCGCTGGGCAGGACACTTGCTGTGATTGTGAAGAGAGCCTTTCCTCTTTCAAAAGATTTTAACATGAGTGGTCAATCTGTGATCTCAGTAGTGGTGGAATAAAAGTCTGTAGTAACTCTTCAATGTCACCTGTATTTGTTAGTTAAACCACTGTTCTCATTCCTAACCCTCATTCTTGATGATGGGATGAAAATGTGGATCCTAGCAACTCTATCTTGAATTTTGGTTGGTTGATTCTTCAAAATATATTTTCTTCCTTCACTGTTTCTCCCCAAAACCAGACTTTCTGTGGAACAATTGTCAGCATAAGATAAAAATTTCTTCTGCTTTATTAAAGCAACAGTCTCTCTTGCATTGTGAACTGCATTTATACTTTACAGAGATATTGCCTAGTAACTTTTTTGCTTCTCTGAATAGTGTCTGCCTTTTTATTTGTTATGCTTTGACAGGTAGTTTTTTAAATAGTGTGATGAGCGCTAAGTTGCCTGTTGATTCCCATTTTGAAATACTGGTGCCTCCTTTTTGTTTTTGAGGCACAGAAACAGCAACAATTAAAAAGAACCCTCTTTTTTTTCAGCCTGTGCATTTTTCCCCTGCCATTGAGCCTTTTTCTATAATTCCTATTGTAAATTTCCATTGTAAATCCAAACATATACTGTAGATGGAGCTTTACAATTTTTCCAAGAAGAAATCCATTCACTAAGCCATAGAGATGCTCCAGTGATAAGAGAAGGAGGGGAAGACTCACATAAAACAAGTCAGGGAGTAGGATGATGCCAGGTACATTTATTATTTGGATTTGTACTCTTTGTATTTGACTCTAACACAGAAAACATGGACTCAGGAAAATATTGTCTTTATCCTCTCTGTAATCCTCAGAAAAGAATGAAAGATTGATTGGAGCCATCCTTAGAGCAGGGAACCAAAGTATATCCCACAGAAAGGAGAGACAACTTTTCAGCTGGTGTGCTGAAAGGAACAACACAGGCATAACAAAGAAGAGGAATTATAATGTAATAAGTGAAAAAGATTCCTTTAAGCCACAGTCTATGTGAAAATGAAAGGTCAATGGCCAATTCTAATTAACATGACATTTTTAATGGAATTAGTCCTAGCCATGTGTATCAGCAGTAGATGCAAGCTTATGAAAGGAAAACTAAAGTGGGCAAGAGGTTAATTATGTATGCAGACAACACAGGACCACTCTTAGCAATATCCAGAAAAAAACCCTGCTATTTTTGTAAAATTGTCTTATTCATTTAAAAGTATACTTTTCCAGTTACTCCTGTTTAGTTGGAAATGAGGTTCATAAGCATGATTACCTCAACTTTACTGAAAAGCCAGAGAATCAGGAGTTGCTGTGCTCTGGTAGAGTGATGGTGATCCAGGCTAGCATGGCCAGTTTTCTTACGTCTCTGTTTCCCTTCCCTGTCTACTCCATACATACACACACATAAGCATGTGCACACACACACACACACACAAACACAAACACACTTATGCACCACTTTCCCTCTAGCTAGCAGGCCTACCCTGTAAAATGTAGGAAATAAGTACACCTTGAGACCAATAAGACTGGATTTAATCTAAGGAGGCGATTTCATGCCAAGCAGTACTAACTGCTGACCTCATGCTCTGGACACTACAGGATGAAGAGCCAGAGCAGCCCAGTAGTCAGGGAGTGTTTTATCCTGCTCCTCTTTAAGATGTGGCTGAAAATACTTTGAAAGCCCAGTCTTGTAAAGTGTGAAGGTTACAGAGATGAGGACAGCAAGCCTTGACTCAAAATGTCTTCCAAAGCAAATGGAAACTGAGTAAGACTTCACTCTGCTTGCCTTTTGCAAGCGGTCTGTGAGGTTAGATGTCTTTGCATACACTAGAGAAACTGGACCCAGTTTCATCCTTATCCTCGGGGAGGTCACATTCATATCTCTTATCCACAAAGAAGCAGACAGTCAGAAGCTGTTTTGTGGTGAGTGCATACAACGTCCCTCCTGTTGTGCCACGCTGCAGCTCCCTTGGGTTAGAGAGAGGAAGAACATGTCTGTACCGGATTGATGCAGGGACTGACTGAAGTCCCTGCAGTCATAGTTCCATGAATTGCCCATGAAATTTTTTTAGCTACAATACTGCACTGGTCCAGGCACCAGAAGCCAGTGCTCCTCCACAGCCTCATTGCAGATAAGGGCACTGAAAGATATTTTTGTTCTTGCATCTGGGCTCTTCCAGCCCATTTCTCCAGTAGGACACCTGCTCTTGCCCTCTGCTTTTACAGCAGCAGCCCTGGCATCTCTGTCAGGTGACTTGACTTTCCCAGCTCATAATGAAGTGGTCCAAACATAGAGCCAAATCTCTGTAGGGAATGCTGCAGTCACCTGGAGCCTATAAATTTAGCTTACATCTATCTACATTATTAATAGACATTTTAATAAATTGCTGTAGCCAGCTGTAGCAAGACCATAGGTGAACAGGCTGTCTAAAACAATAGCTCATCCCCACCTACTGCCTTCTGTTGGGATGCATGTATCTATCTATTTATGTCTGTAGCACACTGGTAACACTCATTAACCCTCCATAAACTATTTATAGGTATTCCTTTTAGATAGAAGTGTCATCTGAAATGCAAACACAGGTTTATCACCCTCTGCCGCACTCCTGGCTTGCAACAGCTCATGCCTCAAGGTTTAGATTGACAGCTGGCCTCCTTTTAAGCACACCAAGGCGCGAACCCCCACTTTCTTTCAAGATTATTGAAGTCACTCAGAGACAGGTTTTCAAACCAATTCCATGGGGCTCAGCATCAAAGTGGTGGTTTCTGTGTACAGTAGGTACATTTCATTAGCAGTGTCAGTGAATAATGAAGTTACAATGTCAGCGAGAATGCTGCGTTAGGAAAAGGTTCTGTAAAAGTACCAGCCAAGGCACTTCTGTCTGGAAAACCCCTACACTTCTCAGATTTTGTAATGTCATTAGTAGTACCTACTGAAGTTTTATTTGCAATTATCACTACTTTTTTTAACTCCCAGTCTTCAGAAGCAGAAAAAAAAATCCACCAAATTTGATGCCCCACACTTTCTTACTGTGACATGTGGTCTCCATTTTATTGTTTCCCATAGAATCTGTGATGAAAACATACAGATTCCTCAGAGCCCTAATTGAGATGCAAGATCAGCTTATTTCTATCAGATGTGAACACTGTGTAGTATCTTACCAATGATTCACTTTAAATCACTCTCATCTTGTGAAATCCTCTTTATTCAGATTACTGCACAAGCATGACAGAAAATAGAATAAAAGCATTCAGAAATCCTTCTTTGATCTACTTTCAAAACCAGTTTGCAGTAAGTTAGCTTCAAATTGATTTCAGGAGTTAATCACCAAATAGGCAAAAAACATCAATCAATACTATGTATTAGAAAAAATTTCCCAATCCAATGGCTAAAAAGATTAAGAGTTCAAAAACAGTCTCATTTTTTTTAATATTTGAAATTATGGATCATAAATTATAATTGTAAATGAATTATAAATCCTAATTTCCCACTATAAACAGGAAACTTTTATAACACGATTTTTAAGTCAGAGTTTGCACATTGTTGAGTACACACCAGAAGGCTGCCAGTTCCATTAAAAATGCTGGTTCTGCTTTTTGTTTTTCTTCTGCAGTGCTAATTAGGATAAGTCAACTTTTCCTCTTGATGACACACACAGCTGGCCTGCTAGATAGCATTATCTGGTTAGTTGTCCAAAATGCTGCACATGTAATGAGACCAGCTATGATCAGACCATTTTGTACCAACTTCAAGAGTGCTTCATAAATGTTTAGATTATGTTTATTTGTATCAGTGTTTTTTGTGACCCCATGGTGTTTTAATATATCAATAGCATCTGCAACTGCAGCATTATTAAAAAAAATGCAAACAACAGAACAAAGTGTTATCTTAACAACAGATGGTGCAATAGAGTAATGTGACATTACGTTAAGAAAATAAGATGTCATCCAGCCACCCTAGCATTGTACCACTGAGCTCAGGGCTTTAAGCATCAATCAAGATTTTGGCATGCATCTGTGAGACTAATTGTCTGGCTCAGTTTTAAATAAGTTAAGGGTTTTTTCTTCTACTTGTGGTCTGTGTTTTGTTATCTGCCTACCTGACAGAGCAAACCTGCTCTGTGTAAAGTCTAGAGAGTTGCTCCCTGCAAGGGGATGGTCTAGCCCAATGAAAAAATCTTTCATTGTGACATCATTCAGAATGACATACAGCAGATTATGCAATTAGAGGTGAAGTAGAAAGAAACTGTGTGTTAGTATCACACCCCAAGTGCAGACTGGTGTGTTACATGTACATCTGTTTCTTCATAAGAAAACCAAGAAGCAGTTCCATCACGGCTATACATATTTCATATTTTTTATGTCAATACAGTGTGTTCACACACTTAACTTGATCTACCAGAGCACTTGCACATGGCAGTACTATTTCAGTACCACAGGAGACCCTCAGTCCTGCACTGAGTGTTCAGAGTTCACAGCCAAACCACGGGTGTATCTGGAATCCCACAAGAAGGATTTGTCGTAGCTAGCAGCTAATGGAATGAATCAAAAACCTGGTTGAAACAAGTAAAGTAGTAGTGAGGGATGTAGCTCCCAGGGCTCATGCCCGACTATGGCAACTCATGACTTTGAAACCCAAGAAGAATCTGCACATTATGCAGCCCTGGTCACAAAACACAGATGAAGGGCACAAAAATACTACCCCAAGATGTGAGGAATGCAGCAGGACATCTAGAAGATGACATGCAGTACCAGAACCTCACTCTAATCTATCATAAGCTAGCCCAGGGTGCCACGGCTGCAGCTTTACTAACAAATTAAATTGTCCAAAACCTGGCATAGTACAGTTCCTGAGGTCACAACTGGACTCCAACTTTTCCAAAGATAGGTGCTGCATCCAAATTGGTCATGAAAAAGGTCCTTGGAAGACTGACTCCCTGGCCCTGTCTAGTTTGTCAATAAGCTCTTGTCCACGTGGCCAGACAGTCAGGATAAGCCAGTTCAAAGTTTACCCTGCTAATGCTGACCTGCTGCTGTGGAAAAGCTTACCTCTAGTATGAGTCAGAGAGGACTGCAGATCCTGAAGCCTGGCTGCTAGAAGATGCACATGGAAGAGCCTCTAACTTCCCCTTTAAAGATTAAATTATTAAGATATGAGTATTAAATGTGACTATTGCATACTAAATATTTATCTTTGCCGTGGCTGGACCTCAGATCTCACCTTTCCTAGGTGGGCACTCTGACTACTCTCACTTTATATCTTGTTGATAATACAGAAGAGACAGGACATGGATAATTCCATGCATTAAACATGCAAGCTCTAAATAGGGCTGCTGAATAGAAACACATTATTTCTGAGGCACCTGTGAATGAAAGTTTAAGTCATATAAATAAGAGAGTGGGCATTAGTGGAATCTACTATTACAGTTTGTGTAATAGAGTGGGTAATGAAAAGTCCTGTGCCACAGTAAAAGTGAATATATTGGCATGGCCTCTAAAATATAGCCTCAGCATTTCAAGGGATTAATGCATCTACTTATGTGTGTTATATGTTCCTTTCACATCTTTGTCGTTGCTAACATGTAAGCAAAATACACACACTTTCCAGGAAGAATGTTCATTCTTGCCAATACATTTTTGCAGGGTCAAAAAAGCATTTATCGATACCCAAATAGCTTATTCCAGATGAAGGAAAAGACACACATCAGAAGCAAGAGTCAACTCTGCAAGAGAGAACCCTGTTTGTTTTCCCTACATGCTACTGATTTCACACAGCCAAACAGTGAAATGAATGTTTGCTCATATGGCTTCAGACACAGAAGTTGGAAAGGTGCAGAACACAGAAAACTGAATGCTACTTAGTTTCCTAGCACACACATATGGCTTATTTGCCAATCTCTAAATTTTATTGCAGTGATTTATGGAACAAGAAGTAACTGTGTGTCTTCCTTATAGTCTCTTTAATATAGATCTCTACGAGAACAGGTTTTCCCAAAGGTAGCTTTCCAGTAGGATGTACAGAGCTTGGATAATATAGTTATCTGCTTATTACTACATCTGCAGTATGGTGCCAAAGCTTATGATGGGATTCGATTTGCAAAGCAATGCCTTGCTGAGGAGCAGTAGCACCTCAGCTGCAGCACAAGCAAGTCACAGGGCTGTGGGCAACTTGCTGCACTGCTGAGAAAGGATTTCCAAATAAACCCTGCCATCTCACTGCTCAGTGGGCAGGAGAGTCCCTGCCTTTTTTNATTTCCCAACAATTTTCCCCTTTTTTTTTTTTTTTTTTTTTTTTTTAAAGGGAGAAAGCATCTTGTCCCACATTTTTCTGGAGAAAGGGGAGCATCCTCTTTACCTCCCTCTGTAACAGGGAGGTCAGACTGTGCTCCCTTGGCTTGGTTATGATGTGCAGCAAGCTGATAAGAATTTCTTTGTCCTTGTATGTCCTGCTGTGGTCTGAGTTTCCTAAAAAAAAAATTAACTGGTCAGCCAATGTGCTCATACCTTCTATGTCTATGTGGATTCCACATCTCTATGAAATGGTGTTTTAGGACCCAATAATGAAAAAAAAGTTTCAAAAACTACCCTTCCAGGGTACTGAACAGGATAAGCCTGGTCAACAAGACTCCTGCCCTTGACTGTTCATTCCCTTCACAGTTGGGAGGACTGATGATCAAGGGGCTGGTCACAACCTCATGGAAATTTGTACTTCACAGAGCATTGTATGTTGTGGGTCCCAACTACCTTCCAGCTATAGTTCACAAGCTTTCTGCTCTTGTGTTGCAGGTGATGTTTCTCCGTAAACATTTGGCTGAACATTCTGAGCCTATGAGCATTCAACAGCTGCTTTTCTGGAAGATTCCTTGCCTTATCTTTAAACACAGAGTGAGGACCCCGGTTTTAAAAAGAGGAGTATGTCATTGCAAGAACATAAATGACAGCAACATCACTGATAACACATGGTGTTTTCAACACAACATTCCTGCCATGCCTTCTAACTGATGTCCGTTGTCTGGCTGATAATGTTAGTGGGATCATCCTCATGTTAAGAACACAATGTCCCCTAACACTGACACATTCTTACATCCTTATTCTAACCATTTTGGGATACTAGTCTTTTTCATTTGACTCTTATAAGCAAAGTGGTTGGGAAGTCCTCCAAGCAAACATGTGATTTCACCCATCATTTTAAGGACATGATAATCTCTGTTAAGTTGTACTATCATCATCATCATCATCATCATATCACAATTGCTTTTTCCTTCTTGCCAATTTGAATACCCTCCTATTCTGCATTTACCTTAAAAAATAATCTGTAGCAAACTTTACCTGTTCTTACCCTGTGAGGGGGACTTACTGAAACAGCTGCTCCTACTTGTGGAAGTATTGTATTTCATGGCATGCATCTAATCTTCTTTTCTTGACAAGAAAGTTCATGCTACACAGAAATCTGTGAGATTTATGTTCGTATGCTCAACTTATTCAGCTGAGTGGATGTTCTAGCACATTTCGAATAGGAGCTGTAGGGTATAATGCAAAAATAATATGCTGGTTTGCAGTTAGTAGGCATCTTACAAGGTCTCTAATGGCTTCTGGTTTTGGAAAATTGCCATTTTTGGGTATTACCATTCTTTATGGGCTTTCTGTTGTGACTAAAAATGAAGAAAAGGGATAAGTTTTCTAATAGAACCCCATAAATGTAATTTTGGGTACATCGTTACCAAGGGAATTAACCAGCAGAAGTAAGTTCACTTGTCTTTTCAAATGTGCTTTCTGACACACATTTAATACATCTGAGAAGACACAGACAAGATCCATAGAATATTTATATATATGCTCTAATCTCCATTACTTTAACCAGGGATTGCAAAATTACATAGAAATCCACTACTCCTGTATATTTCTGTGTCTGACTTACAGAGCTGGGTATTTTCACAGAATCATAGAGTCACAGAATGGTTTGGGAGAAGCACTTCCCGCTAGACCAGACTGCTCAGTGCCCCATCCAACCTGGCCTTTAACACTGCCAGGGATGGAGCACCCACAGCTTATCTGGGCAACAATTCTGAGACAACTGGGTAGCAGGGAAGATACGTGTCCTATGGTGTACAGTTAGACACATAAGAACCCATTCACATGGGTGTTCTTCTTTTCAGTGTCAAAGGCCATTACCATTCTTAGACACCTCCCACCAGACCATTTTCTACAGCTGCTTTTATTTCTTGTCACAGAAAGGGATGTGCCAGTAATTTAAGCATTAGGAGGACTGCCCTACACAGGAAGTATGGGTAATGGCCCTTATCATGATAGCTGTGACAGGCAGGGCTGTCACAGACCTGTTGCTCTTAACAACAGTGCTGGATTTGAGGATGTTCTTAGAAACAGCAGTTTGGGTAGACTTGACCTTACAAAGCAATGTTATGAACCTTCTCTGACTAGCTGATGTCATGAAAAAGACAATTTACTCTGGCAAAGTTAATATTGGAACATTGATACAATGATTAAATGCAAGTTCTAAGCATGAAAAAGATTTCAGATGTCATTTTTGAGTGATATTCAACTACCATGGTATTCATCAGCAGTCAGCTAGGTTTATACAGCAGTCTTCTCCTGCAATTCTCTGTGAATCAGTGTGCTTATTCAACTTGAATAATTAGATACATCAACCTTTGTCCAGTCTTTGACAGGTGAACTCAAAATAGCACTTAAAAACACATTTCCTTAATTAAAATATTTCCTAATTAAACACTAAATATTTGCAGGTCTTACCATACTGCAATATAAATATTAATAAGGTGTCACTTGTGAATGCACAGGATTTCAGAAAGCAGTTGTGACTTTCAAATTACCTAGTGCACTATCTGGTATGCAGTATTGATGTATTCATCTGCAGACACTCCTCCTGGGTTTGCAAAGTTATTTCTGCCACTGATAAACCTTTAGAGGCTTAGACCATATGAGCTCACAGCTTATGTTATATACATCTTTCATCTTCTTACTCAGCCTTACCTTAAGCCCAGTAATGCAATGCAAGGTTAGTGTTCTGTCCCAAGATTACTTTTCATGATCTATTTAAAGTAAAATGCAAAATCCTGAATCCAAAAATTTCTTAGCAGCAATTGACTTAAAATCGAAAACACTCAAACACATAAAATCATGGAGTTCTCTGAATTCATTAACTTTCTGAGTTCCTAAGGTGTATTGTATCTGTCACCTATTTTCCTACTGTTTCAAAGATGACAGAGGAATATAAAATTTGTAACGTGATAAGCACATTATAGGAGAAATTACGTTGGTTGATGAGAAAGCCCTTCTATCTGAATTCTCTGATTTGTTTTGTTGTGTTTTTTCCCAAGACTTGTGACGAGAAGAGGGGAGACTGCAGTCACAATCTGGTGGATGTTGTCACTTCATATGATGTTTTTTTCACTCACTGAAGGAAATAAAAATGATTAAAAACATAGAAATGTGATTTTGTATAATAGTGATCCTATTTGTATAAATATTTTATTCCAGAGTACCATATGATTCACACTGGCACTTCATGGTGTGGTGTTAGCTCACGGTTTTGGTCATGAGACAAGTCTGTTCCCATGAAATTCTAGATTACTACATGGACATATTTAGATGTTGAGCATTACATGTCACTGAAAACTTGCTTTGTAGTTCTCTCAGGTGGAGAACTGGATAAGTCCAACATACATATACAGGTTTAATAATATCCTCTGTGCACACATGGAGCTGCAGGGTGACATTTACCACCCCATGGCAGACACCCCACTCTGCCTTCCAGCTCCACCATTTCAGATGTGCTCCCTCCCTGCACTACTTTCTGGGATTCCCTCCACGTATTGCTCCCTTAACCTTGCACCTACTTCTGGTGGGGAAGCCCCACTGAGCCTCCCTGCCCTCCCAGAGAAATGATTAAATAAATTTCTCAAATGGTTTTAGCTTGTTTTTATCTTTAGCCTGAAGAGATTAGAAATCATAATTTCTAGTTAAGCTGTTCTAGCAGTCCATTGACTTGGGATTTCTTTGGTATGTTAGATCACAGCAAGTTACCTGCTGTTTGATCTTTGGACATTTTGTCAAAAAAGAAGCACAAAAACCAGGAGAAACAAATGGAAATTGTTGAGATGAACATTAGAATTAAGCATGAAAATGTCCAGAACCCTCCTCTGTTTCACTTTTTATAGTAGTCTTCCAATAAATGATTTATATATATTTTCAAGAGCAAGATGAAACCAATTATTCTTTATATATGTCGGCCACAGTCAGCTGTTCAACTCTGTGAGAGCAAAATGACTTTTCAAGCAACTTAACCTGCCACATTTACAACCTCCCAACCTGTATCAGCCTGACAGTGATATAGAAATTATTTTCAAAATTATAGCACCTGAAAAGTCTACCTTAAAATTCTAAAACTTTCGCCAAGTTGTAAAATATAAAGGCAAAATACAGAAAAATTTTATTTTAAAATAAACTTTCTGCTGAATCAGACACAGAAACCAAACATCTCACAAGGATGTAAGAAGGTATGAATGTTTTCTGGGCAATGATGTACCCCCAGGTGAATGTCTCATGGCTCCTAGGAGCAGCTGACTGCAAAATGTCTGACTTCTGTAAATCAGAGGTGATTGTGACAAATATGTCACTGAGAGGGCATCTTGAGAAACTGTACCTGGGAAGTAAAAAGCATTTTCCTGTATAAAAATTCCCTCAGTGCTTTCTTGGACACTCACCTGAGGCATAACTGTGCCTGTACATCTTTATTGGAAGGTGATCTTATCTTCTGTATCTTGTATTTTAAGTAGAGATTCACAGGAGCGTTTATGCTGGAAGGGACTTTGAAGGCTGTGTAGTCCAACCCTCTGCTAATAATGGTAAAACCTAGATGAGGTTTATGAGAGGCTTGTCCAGTCAAGGGTTGATGGTTTCTGTGGGTGAAGATCCATGCAAACTGTCTGAGCAACATGTTCCACTGTCTGGCAACCCTCATGGTGCAAAATGCTTCTTCCTACCACATCAGAATTTCCCTTGCTGCAGTTTGTGCTCATTGCCTCTCTTCCCACTGCCACAGAGCCTAGCTTGGTCTTGTCTCTAACCTCCCATTACAAGATAGCAGTAAGACCTTTCCACATTCCTTCCCTTTCTCTTAGTAATACCCCAGCTCTCTCAGGTGCTCTGATAATCACTGATTTCTCCTGTGCTAAGGACAGAAACCTGCACTGAAATACCTTGGCTGCAGTCAGCAGCTGGGCACACACACACACTGTCCCCACAGCAGCTGTAATTTCTGCTCAGCATTGCCTTCCTTTAAGCAAGATGTTACTGCAGTCAATGGATGTTTCTCCAGAGGAAGAAAAGTGGAAATAAGTCAGTTGAGCTAAAAACAAGCAACAAACTAGACCAAAAGCAGGTATAAACAAAAAAGAAATATCCAGCTGTCATCGGGCATAGTCCAGCTCCAGCTGAGGTCTCTATCAGGTCAGTGGTTCAGGCTCAAGTCTGCCCAAGTGTTTACAGCCTAGATATATATATCTTGTAGTGAAGCAGAGATGCAACTGAGGTGTAATTGAAGCATAGCTTGGATTTCCTGGAGTAGGAGGAAGCCTCCCATTCCAGGTGCATCCATAGCCCAGCTGTGAACAATTTATCAGTGCATTTGTCACTGCGCAGGGAAAAGTGATAAATTACAGCACTGGCAACCCCAGGGATACCTTTAGCTTTCCTGTTCAAATCCACACACACACTTGCCAGACTTTTTGTCCTATTTTCTTCTGCAGACACAGCAAGGGCAAGGAATAGTGGCAGCTGAAAATCCAGTAATGACTTCTTGGTACACAGGCTGGGTTTATATTTGTACCTGTGGACACAGATGATGGCTGCTCTGTGCCTCAGCTATGCCTAGAGTCTGAGGATGTTGGAAAAGGAGGGTTGGCACATTTGCCAGTTAAACCAGTGCCTGCTCACCTCAGAAAGCCCAGCCAGGGGAAGTGTAGTCATCTCCCTTTTCTTTTGCATCACTAATAGTTGCTGCATTGAATGTACAGAAAGCTACATCCATAAGGGTATAAGTACCATTCTCCATGGGCTGTCAAAGTAGGGCTTTGCCTTCTGATATGTCTGGAAGTAGGAGCCTGCAACATCTATTTGACATTCAATATTGAGAAACAGCTACTTTTATAGTGATAGCAATAAGAACTTTTTAATACTAAGGATCAAACAAGTAAACTCAGTGCTCAAATCTCTTGAGTGATGTCCAGAAGGAGAATAATGAAAATCCTTCACCTTGTCAGACCCCTGTTCATGGTCCATGTCTGGCAGCAGCCCATTGCTCTGAGTCTGTCCCTCTCAGACCCTGTAGAGCTGGTCACCTCTGCCCCTTGGCCAGGAGCCTGGGGGCTCTGCTGTTCTCTCAGGAGCTCAGCAGGCTTGAGAGCCCTGAGAGACCACCATCAAGGAGACCAGCTGTCTGGGAGCCAGGACACTCCCACTTGAAATTTCAGCAAGGGTTTCACCAGTTGTTTTCTCCTGAAGATTTGTCTACAACGCCTTAATCTGAAATGTGAGGCATTGATTTGGGGCTCTTTTTTTTTTTTTTTTTTGTTCCAATTTCTAGCTAGCCTTTATTCAGGACTGAATTACTACCAAGTAAGTAATAATGGAGTGGACAATGTGTTTTGCTGTCATTTTCATGAGTGAATTCCATATAGCCAGTAACAGAGTATCTAAAGACATTAAATGTTAATGCATCCTCCAACTCCTCAAATCTGATTTTCAACTACTAATCTGCATCTCCTCTTTAATCAAACATGTAACTTTTTAGTGTCTTATTTTAAATTAGATACTCAAAAAAATACTAGATTTAAAAAACATAACATGAGTAGAAACCCCCAAGATAGTAATTTGCTTACATGGTAGATTATGAAACTACCTTTGACAGCAAAGATCTCTCATTACTGCACTGCTGTGCACTGATGTGCATCTAGATTTTATGCCACAAGAAACAGTAAAGTGAACTGAGTGTATTATCATCGAATTAACAGTGTGTTGCCATGGTCAGAAATGGACCATCCAAGTGCAGGCACACCTGCAGGAAAACATCTGTTTTCCAGACTAATATTCCATGCTGAAGAAACATGCAGTCCTGGTCAGTGCTGGTGCTGGACTCACCCTTTGGCTGATCCGAGATATATCTTTTTGTGACCAATGACACTCTCTAAATGGCTGGGCAAAATAATGCTTACAGTCATACTCTGTATTGGTTTTTTCCCCCTCTCTTTCAAACTATAAAGCAATCTAGTGAGAACTTTTCCAAAGTGCTGTAACTGATTTTCAATGAGACCTGCAACCAAGGACCAAATTTTTAAGTAGGCACCCAACAAGATTTTCAATAGTGCCTGTTTTGCAAACTCCCCAAGATGCCTGTGCAAGTTAGGCATCCAAGGCCCTTAGCATTTGGAAAGTGAGAAT
Organism: Sclerurus mexicanus; assembly: GCA_013396755.1. Taxonomy (NCBI): domain Eukaryota; kingdom Metazoa; phylum Chordata; class Aves; order Passeriformes; family Furnariidae; genus Sclerurus; species Sclerurus mexicanus. The sequence goes on along the minus strand of VWZF01005544.1, from coordinate 1,125,907 downwards.
TTGGTTTCACTTAACTTTTACATACTTTAAATATTCTAAAATGTGCTCATTTAAACATATTTTTCTCTGATATTCCAGCTCCAATCTCTAGCCTCAAACTGGCACCCAGGGCACTCTTTGGCATAAAGTATTTGGAAGTTTATTTTTTTCTAAATAGGTTCCAAAAAGGCAACTGATATAATCCTCTTTTCAGTCATAAATATAGTTAATTCATTCATTTTCTTCTGCAATGTTTCATGACATTGCTGGCTAGAATTTCTCTGTGTGAAATCTTGTCTATGCTGTACTCAAAGATAATTTTTTTGACTTGTAGGCTAAAAATTTCAGTCAGTGACATTTGACTCAACCTCATCTGGGCCTCACAAGTGCTATCAATGTTTTCAGCTTCTGCTCCATGATCATCAGATTGGAAGAGAAGTCAGACTAAGAGGTGTATAAATCTCCACAGTCATATTGCTTTGAAGAATCACAAGCATACAACCCACACCTGAGCATTGCCTGTTTGAAATTGAAAAGTTCACATTTGGAGCTGGATCGCTGAGAATGACCTGCCTGTATTTCATGCTTGGCTTTCATTCAAAGAGATGCTTTCCTAGCATTTGAAATAAAGCATTATTATTTATATAGCCCAAGTGTTTAAAAACACTGCTCACGGAGGACTCTACTGTGATAAATGCTATACAAAGATAGGCAAGAGCTTAGATCTAGCCCAAGGATTTTGCAATGTGGGATAAGTGATAATATAGAAATGTAGACAGCCTGGAGAACACTAAGATAAAGGTAGTCAATATTGGTCAGCATATCAAACTGTAATCCTAGCACACTGGTAGTCTAAAATACATTGAGCATCTCTTCAAAGTTCAAGACACAAAAAAAGAATTCAAGAGGGATTTCTAGAAGAACACCTTATGCCTTGGTACAGAGAGAGTACCCTATGGGGGGAAAGTTGTGTAGGTAAAAGAAAAAAGCATTGTTTAAAAATGTAATAATATTAACAACAGCAACTGAATTACAGAAGCTCAGTCATGGAAACTGTTTTCTTAATTCTCAGTGAGAGATGTTAGGGAACTGAGGTAGACCAGAAGGGACCTTTAACTTGTGGGCAAAAATGCTGTTCTCTATGTCTGAGAAAAAGCTGCAGGAAATAGGGCATGGTCTCGCATACACAAGCTGTGATTTGGTTCTGGCTCTCACCCAGGTCCTGCCTAAGCCTGGCAGCCTTGACCTCATGCCTAACCTCATGTCCAGGTTCCCCACCCAATGCCTCAGCCCCACCTCAGTTCTCTGCACCCTGGCAGATACCAATGGTTGTGCAAACATGGGGTAGAGTTATTTCTGCCACAGCATTTCTGTGTGCGTACACAGAGCAAGGCTGGGGGTGCCAGAGCAAGGGGATCATTCTGCAGATGGTGGGGAAGGAGAGCAGCATTAGCCATGTGCGTGGGGGGAAGCAACCAGCTTCTGATATGCTTGGCAACCAGAGCCAACAATGCTGAAATGAAGCTGGGAATAAGAGCCTCGGACGAGGTTTGGCTTGAAGAACTTAGCAGGTAACAGGAGTATCTGCTGTCAATATAATAACTGAGAAAGGAAATTGTGGAGGAGGACTTAGAAGGAAGAGAACAGAGATTGGGTTTCACGTTGTTGAGCAAGAACTAATAATTGAACCAGCAAAGATCAGAGTCAAACACTGGAAATGTTTTTCAGATGTGTGAAGGCAAGTCTAAAGTTGGGGGTTTGTGATCATACTATCAGTAAGCTACAAAATATGATTTATATCTAGGAAAAGTTCTTGAAAAATTAATTATACCTCTTCACTAGGAATTCAATAATTCCATGATTCCCTGAAAGTAAATTATATTACTGGAATTAATTTTCTGTATTGATTATGCTTTCTTCTGAGAATAGAAATACATGTACTTAAGCAGTTTTTATTTCAATGAAAATGCGTTACCTACATCAAAATAAGGTTCTATACTCATGCCCTGCTGTTACCAATTTCTATCTCCACAGTTGTTCATCTTATCCTAATCTTTTTATTTTGCTAAATTCATTGAGAAGAGGATCAAACATGTTGTGTTTGATCAACAGAATTTTGCTCTCTAGAAGAAAGTCAGATTATGCTTTGTTTATTAGACTTTGTTTCAAATGAAAAGTGCATTTAAGTATCTTTACCCTCTGTAGGTAAACACTGCTGCTGACTTGCCTTCCCCTGAGTCAGTAGAATGGTAAAATCATAGATTAGGTCAGACTAGAAGGGACCTTGAAGATCATCTGATCCAGCCTTTCATGGGAAGGAAGCTTAGATGATATTATCTATTGCCCTGTCCCATCACATCTTGAAAACTTCCAGTGATGGGATCTCTACCACATTCCTGGGGAGGTTGTTCCAATCAATGGCTGTTCTCACTGTAAAAAAATTCTTTCTTATATCAGGGTAAAACCTCCCCCTGGGCAACTTGTACCTGTTTCCCCTTCTCTTCTTCATTGGGCTCATTGTGTACAGAGACCCTCCATTCTCCTTGTAGCCATTTCTAAGTACCAGACTACTGTAGCTGTAGTTCATAGGAGTACAAAGAAAATTAAACTCTCTTTCTAATATTAATCCATTTTGCAAAGAAGCAACCTGTGGCTACTACTTTCCTCTTTCCCTTTAGAAATTTTAATGTGTTTCATCTGGGCATTTTATACCTAGCAGATTTTCTGAGAAAAAAAAATTTGAAAATCACTGTGTGACTTTTAAGAATATTTTGCTTTACGTTCTGAAGAAGGTTAACTGTGGTTTGTTCTTATTGAGCAAGCATTATTCCTGGATTCATGCAGTTGCCTCAGAAGTAGTCAGTGATTTTCCTTTTTTTTTTTTAAATTAACATTTTTATAATATCTTACTCCAGCTTTTTAATTGTTAGTATCTGCCAGCAGACAGATATTCACAGATATTTAATTGCAGCCTGAATTTCTTACCTCCTCAAGGAAATGTAAAGTGAATCCAATTATGTTTCCTGTATGGGCCAGTTGCCATCACACAGAATGATTTCTGGTCCAGGCATTTGTTTAGGATTTGTAGTTTTCTGAGGAGTGAAAGAAAAGGGGAGATATTAACTGATGATAGAAGATACTCAGATAAGATGATATCTCGATATTCAGATAAGATTAAACACTTGAAATTTCATTATTGGCATACAAAAATTGTATGAACTTGTCATCCTATTCGGATCCCTTCACTTCTCAAAGCACAAAGTAAACAGATATTTTACAAGTAATTATTTATGGACAGGGAGATGCCAAAATCTGTCATACTAGCTAAGAAGCAAGGTCAAAGGGTACATCTTCCATAAGTATTTCACCATTTAAGCATTGGGGTCACTAAAACACGTTGCTGAAGGTGAATGCCAGATCTCATGAATTGTGTTTGTATCCAATCACCCACGGTGCAACTGATCAAGCCCATTTCAGCAGCATGCTTGTGCTTTATGTTTGTGCATGCTGATTACAAAGTATGTGATGAGTAACAGAGAGGCTGTTTGCTGCCACTACTCAACTGGGCTGATTATTATGGGGCAGTGCTGGATACTGCTGATGCCAACAGGCTAAAACAAACAAGAAGCCTATAATTCAGATGAATCAAGTCTGCTCTGCAGATGGCCAGATACATATTTTTGCAAGTTATCAGAAAGATCTGAGATCATTTGCAAACTGGTATAGCTCTGGGAATGGCAAACACATGATGAGGATATGGACATTTTTACAGGTAAGTGGGTGTTTAAGACATCCCCATGCATTAAATCATCAAACACTTGGTGAAATAATTTAGAATACATGTAACCATTTCACTGAGGGTATGTGTGGGTGTGCATAAATAAATCATAAAGTTACAGAAAGATTAATTTTGGAAGGAACCTCCTGGGGTGAACGAGTCCATCTGCCTCCTTAAGGCAGGACCAACTTCAAAGTTATGTCAAGCAGCTTAGAGCCTTCTCCAAGTGAGGTATGCAAATCTTCAGGGATGGAGATGACACAACTCCTCTGCGTAAGCTGTTTCAATGTCAGGTCATTGTAAACACTTTTCTCCTTATACCCAGATGGAGTTTTCTCCTACTCCAACCTGTGGCTGTTACCTCTTGACCATGCACTACTATCTTTTCCCCTTCAAGAGGCAGAAGACTGCAACCATTCCCCTCCCTCAGCCTGCTCTTTTCCGAGCTACACAAACCCATTTCCCTCAGCCTTTTCTCACACACATCATGTGCTCTGGTTCCCAAAGTCTGCTACGGGGCTCTGTTTAATTTGACAATGAACAGACATTGCACAGAAAGGCACTATGGTGAGGGCACCTTGAGTTTCTGCTACTGGAGAATTTGTGTTGTGACCAACAGTATGGTTGTGCTAACACCTTTTTCTTTGCCCAACTACCTGTACAAAAGGAACTTTGGCAGTAGGTGAGGCACTGTGTTGAGATGTGTGGTGATGACCTGGTACGTGGTGTTCATGCTTACTCTGCAGCCATCAAGACAGCTCTGTGAAAAGCACACCCCTTGTATCCGAAAGGGTATCCTGATCAGAGCGTGTACTAAGCACGGCATCAGCCTACTGCAAATTTCACAGAGTCTGTGAATCCAATCAGCACAACAGGTGGCTGATTTGAGACAGCCTAAAGTCTATCTGATGAGACACAACATCCTGTTTCAGCTAAAGCTAAATCTGGTGATGTTAATACCAAACAGATTAATTCAGTTTAATTATATTCTGAATTTCTTACTCCTCAAGGGAATGTAAAGTGAATCCAATTATGTTTCCTAAATGGGCCAGTTGTGGTGACATAGGGTGATTTCTGGTCCAGGCATTTATTTAGAAATTGTATGTCTCTGAGGAGGGGAAAAAGTGTGAAAATATTAACTGCTGGTAAAAGACCATACAGAAACTGTACTATTATGAATGCATTTCAGGTCTTTGTACAAACCGGAGAGGGATATTTTTTCCTCTGCTAATCTGAATTTAAGCATTAAAACAGACTGATGACAATATTCATCCATCTGCCAGACATATTCTTAAAATAAACTCCCTTTACACAAAGTTAACACAGGAATTAACCTGCAGTGAGATCTAGCTCTGACTTTTGATGTATCACGGACATAGAAAAGCTTAAAAATTTCCTGACATGTCTTCTTTGCCTGTTTTTTAAGGCTTACTGTGCTTCTCTGCAATTCCTGGCATATATGACCTCTTTCTGTATTCTGAAACTGAAGTGAATGATAACTGCTATTCATCTGGAGAAGATGATCCTTTATGGGTCACTCCAATCTCTGTATATGGCACCCACCTCACAGATGCCACCTATCCTATCCTGTCTTCAGAGATAAAGCATGTCCTGAAAGTTGTTGCAGAGCACAAAGGAAGGATCCCAGAGTAACTGGCATAGATAGAGGGGAATGGACCTTCTACCTAAATCCAGGCATCTGAGACACTTCTGCTAGGTCAGCAGATATGGCATGGGACCTACACAGTCTCTTTGATAGCCTGGAGCAGCATGCAGAGACCACTCAGGACATGTGGTCTCAGATGTCATGTGGTCTCATACAGCATATCAGGACACCTTAGTGTAGGCAGCTGAATCTCATTCAGCATGTCACACAACTCACAGACCACAGCATTTACACAGGTGTCACATGCTGTTGTTCTGTGTGGGTGTCATGCAGACTGCTGCTCTGCTGAAGCATAGGAAAGCTTTGCAGAGGGATCTGGACAGGCTGCATCAATGGGCTGAGCTCAGTTTCATGAGACTCAACAAGGCAAAGTGCTAAGTCACAACACAAACTTGGGTTACAACAATCCCCTGCAGTGCTCCAGGCTTAGGGCAGAGTGGCTGGAAAGCTGCCAGGCAGAAAAGGAACTGGAGATGATGGTCAACATATAGCTGAACATGAGCCAGAAGTATGTCCAGGTGGCCAAGAAGGTCAGTGGCATCCTAGTTTGTATCAGCAATAGTATGTCCAGCAGGACCAAGGCAGTGATTGTCCCACTGTATTTGGCACTGGTGAGGCTGCACCTCAAGTCCTGTATTCAGCTACCAAGTCACAGAATACTCAGGTGCGGAAGGGACCCACAAGGATCATCAAATCCAACCCTTATGTGAATGGCCTGTAGAGGGATCAAACACAGGGGGATGACTTTCTGGGCCACTCACTACAAGAAGACATTGAGATGCTGGACCTGCTGAAGGGTCTGGAGCACAAGTCTTATGAGGAGTGACTGAGGGATCTGAGGATGTTTAGCCTAGAGAAGAGGAGGCTCAGGGGAGACCTTTTTGCTGTCTACAGCTGTGGGAAACTGCACCAGGCCTGTGGATTTCTTGACAGAGCAAGAAGAATTTGACCTTGGCCAGACTGTTGTGTACCCATGAAGATAAACAACTCGCAAAGACTGAGAGAACTCAGGAAGGGCACAAGATAAGAAATCTGGATGAGTTTGTACCAGACAGTCATTTATAACTGTGGCCAATAGATGATTGTTTGTGTGTAATGAGCAGCAATAATGTTAGTGCACGTACACTTAGGAAATATATAAAAGTAGCTGTGTGAAAAAATAAAAAAGTGTCATTTTTATCTATTTAGGATCTTCGCCTGCTTTTTATCGAGTCCGTCCCAACAACGACATACAACTACCTGAAAGGGGGCTGTAGCCAGGTGGAGTTGGTCTCTTCTCCCAAGTAACAAGTGACAGGGTAAGAGAAAATGGCCTCAAGTGGGCTAGGGGAGGTTTAGAGTGCACATTAGGGAAAACTTCTTCACCAAAAGGGTTGTTAAACATTGGAATGGAGTGTCCAGGAAGGTTATTGAATGGAGGTGTTCAAAAGACATGTAGACGTGGCACTTAGGAACAAGGTAGACTTGGCAGTGTTGGGTTAACAGTTGGACTCATTGGATATGATACCCAGAAGTCACTGTCTATTTCTCTGTGCCAGTGGACATTTGTCAGAGATGCCAGAAAAGCTCAGACTTGTTGAAAGCCAAAGAGAAGAAAAACAGTCATTGCTGCTAGTGTGGATTCTCTGTCACTCCTGATCCTCATAGATAACTTCAAAACCTGATGTCCACTGAATGTGTCTGCTCTACTCCCAATATTGAATTGGCAGTTCTTGACCTTCTTTAATCTTTTAGGTTTAACTTTATTTACAGTTCATTTAAATTTAATGCCTTCAGGCAGCCATGGGCAGTCATGCCTTACCCTCTTTAGAGTTTTTGTTATGTGCAAGGACTCTGTCTCCCACTGTTACCAGCCTTCCAATCCCAAAGGCTCCTCAGAAGGATCACGAGTTTTGAGTTCAGTCAGAGCCACTCATTGTAGCCACAGTCTGGAAAAACACAAAGTAGCTCCAACCAATTTAGCTTTCACAGATCTGTGTTTGTTTTTTTAATGGACTCTCAAGCTTGACTACTCATCCTTGTCATTGACTACACATGAATAATACATCTCGCTTGAACTGAGATGAATTCCCAGCTGCATTCAGTCATCATCTACCTGCTTCATGTCTGTGGAATATAAAACATGCCCATTTATTTTCAACTATTCAAGACCAAGAATGATACAATTATATATGTAGAGGCTGATGACTCATTTGTCCTGACTGCTGATATAAATGGGGGTGAGGGGTGCCACTACTAAATGAAGTATTGTTTATACTTTATATAGTATAATAGTATAATATTTAGTTTATACCTCCTCAAATGGGGGCTGAGAGGGAAGTTAATGCCAAAACCATCTTGTATCCACAGCACATGAAATACTGCTACTGAACCTTTAATTATATGGCATGTAAGAACCTGTTCAAAAAGCCTACAGCCTGAGCCTTCCTGGGATGACTCATCAGTATCAGGGTCCAGCGCCTCAGAGGTAAGCCCTTGTGCCACTCCCCAGGCAGATCTGACTTTGGGGATTCTGAGTATTGTATACACTATATTGTATACCATACGGTGTATGTGAATACATACGCTACATTGGGCTATATTGGGCTGTATTGGTCTATTCTGTCAGTGTGTGTGTGTATATCCACATATTTCCATGGCACAGAGGGTTACTGAAGGGAGTGCAAGAGTAGTACTAAAAATCAGTCCCGTCTGACAAACAGAAAAGGATAATGCAGTGCTTTTGTTCTTCCAGGGATACCCTGGGAGGTGTGATGGAAATGCAGAGATCACATATCCTTTCAGTTCTTCTGCAGCTTTCAGTTTGCCTTTTTTTGTTACAGATCATCAGTGGTGTTTTCAGAACAAGAAGGCCCTTGCCTTTATAAATCTGCTGCACTTTTCCATTACTTTTCTGGACTGCTAGGATTAGGTTCGTAGTATATTTCGTGTGTTGGTAGGTGGGCTGGAGACAGTAGAAGTATTTTAAAGTTCTCTGACTTATCACAGAGTACACTTTCAGTACAACAACTACAAAAGATATCACAGAGACTCCTCATAAACCCTGACACAACCTGGGATTGGAGCCTCTGGCATGATAGAGGAAAGACACAACAGCTCACAGAACTCTGGGAATTGCCAAAGTAACACTGAAAGAAAGGCTACAGTCCTCACAGGGTAGGTCTCAAATCTGGCTACAAGTGCTCTCAAGAAGGCCCTATTCATGAACTGCAAGTTCTATGCTGAGCACCTCAGAGGAAAATAAAAATATCATAAGTTGAGAATTGCAGTGATGGGGGAGGAATAAGCAAGAGGAATAGACGAATTCTTGAGCAAAATATTTCCTATCAGGGTGTGATGAGAGCTGGCAATACAGGTTGGGAGAGGACTTTCTACTCAAATAACAGCAAATGAGAGGAAAACCCTGATTGTTTCATTAAAAGCAGAAAGATGATTTCATTGTAAATAGTTTCCAGTTCACAGCACTGCTCTGAGCAGCAGGGCAGCTGTGAGGGAGTCTACATGTGAGGCTGCTCAGCCCCGGGTGAGCAGGAGACATGGGTGCCATGGAAGAGGCAAGGTGAGCTGTGACAGAGGTGGAGGAGGCTGAAAATGATCCCTTGGATGCAATGTACCAGTGTGGTCTTGCTTCTCTGAGGTAGTGGGGACATCTGTGGAGCTAACCTGGTCTGTGGCTGGAATAAGCAGGAGCCCACGAACAGGGAAGCCCCACTGGATAGGTTTAACCTAGTAAATACCCATTTCCTAGCCAGCATTCCTGCCTCAATGTCAGGATCTCCTCTCTAAGGGGGGAAGAGAATGGTAACATGCAAGGAGAACAGCAGAGACATTTTCCATAAGACTGTCCTGCTAGCAGCTCTACAAGTTGAAGATCTGACTGTCTTAGCATTACTGCAAAGCAAATACTCCTAGATTATCAATAAGTGAGGAGGCAGAACCTGTAAGCACATTGACCTAATTCCCCTCTGGGCAGCCAGTTTGGTTTTCTGCTCCCCTCCTCACCTGTGCCCTGTTGACTGTGAAGTGCCCACCAAGCCAAACAGTGGAGAGTTCAGTGGGAGGTGTCCTTTTATGCCATCCTAGCTCCTTCTTCTCAGAAGATACTTCACATGTGAACTCACAGAGGTCACTAAAAGAACCTGTGTGAACCTTATGGATGACAGCATTATTCACCCACTCCAAGCTTGGAGTCCCTTTTCAGTAGCTCAATGCAAGTGATCATTATTTTCACAGGATCTGCCAGTTATCTAGCAGTGGAGAGATCTTTCATCTTCAAGGATCTCATTTTGTTGTAAGATCAAACATATTTCAGCTTCTAATTAAGAACATTCTTTACTAACACTCTCTAAGTAATGTAGGTTCAGGAAAGCTTTTCCAGTGAAAATAAATTGACTGTATGTACTGGGTTGCCACACAAGAGGCTTCAACCAGAGTTAACAGACTTCTTAAAACTTGGAATCTCTCTCTCTGATCTATATGGACCTAGTTTTCCAAATAGAATAATGTTGTTTGGTGTCATGCTTGCAGGCCATTTTCTTAGTATTGCTGGTGATGTTATATGCTTAATGCTGGAAAGTTCTGCCTCTACAAAAGAATAAATTTCAGAATAAATTAAAGTGATTTCTGTAATAACAGCTAATGAGATATGACAAAGCAAAACCAAAATGCACAAATGACAGGAGAAAGCATGTCTGAAATAAATTTCAATGTGACGTATTCATACTCACTTAGACTTTCAGCATGGTAAATTTGTGCGACATTGTTTGTTCCAGTGGCTAAACTGCTGTACTGGGCAGAGCTGACACAAAATTAGTCTGGCTCTCTGTACACTGCAGTGTGCAAGATGGATGGATCCAAAGGAAAAATTTCACTTAGATAAAATAAAATTGAATTTATGTAGACGCCAGCTGAAAAAGTATTTATAAGAGAAAAGATTTTAAAACACATCAGTTTGTGAAAAAGAGCTGAGTGGTATAAAGCCTATTTTTCTGAGTCTATGGGAGATCATGTACACAATCTATAGAAATTGGGTGTTTGGTTTGAAAGGGAAAGAGTTTGTCACTGGTGTGGAATTCCCCAAGATGCAGCACACAGACTTTGGGGAGGTGTTCCCAGGTCCCTCACCTGTCCTCAGTTAGGTCACAACCACCCCATATTTGTCTTAATGTCCTAATCACCCAAAGATTTCTCATATTTCCTGACATGTGTTACTCACATGAAATGCTCCATTTTTGATGGTAACACATCATGATGTTAACACCATGATGTTAACAGGTTGGTTAACTCCATCATTTGGAGCTCAGTGAGTCTGAATTTGTGCGACATTGTTGTTTTCTACCAAAGGCAGGGTTTTGCTTTGAAGATTAAATAACGAACCACACAGTTTAAAACCAGACATTGTTAAATAATCGTTAATATCATTGTCTAGATGGGGCTTTGGGGAGAAAAAGGGAAATTACAGAGAAGAGAATCAACCTCCCAGTGCCAACCATCAGTTCTGGGAATTCAGCAATGGAACACAACTTTCTCTTGTACAGTCAATACAACAGCCAGTCTCTAAGCCCTCAAGTGTATGCATACACAACAGTAAATAAAAAGGGGGCCAAAGAGCATATATGATTTCTATTCACTTTTGAGGTAACATATAACAAATGATAAAATGCACTTTTGATTATTACAAGCACTTACTAGACCTATAAAAATTAAGAAAAAAGAATTCTTTTAGACACTTCTTTGAAATTGCAAATGTTCTCTTAACTGCCTCAGTTGTTCTTGCATAGTAGCAATGTGTGAGCACCTAGCTCTGACTGACACCAGGAGAGAAAAATAAAGGGTCCTTTATTAATAATATTATTTATTATTAATAAGAGACATGCGCTCCAGACCCTTTGCCCTTCTTTGGACCTGCTCCAGCACCTCAGTGTCTTTCTCGTAGTGAGAGACCCAGAACTTCACACAGGATTTGAGGTGCAGCCTCAGCAGTGCTGAGAACAGGGGAATAATCACTTCCCTGGTCCTGCTGACCATACTATTCCTGATATAAACCAGGATGGCATTTGCCTTCTTGGCCACCTGGGCACACTGCTGGCTCATGTTCAGCCAGTTGTCAAACAGCACCTCCCAGCTCTTTTTCTCTGGGACACATTCCAGCCACTCTGTCTCCAGTCTGTAGTGCTCCTTGAGGTTATTGTGACCCAAATGCAGGACCTGGCACTTGGTCTTGGTGAACCTCATGTCATTGGTCTTGGCGCATCTAGCCAGTCTGTCCAGATTCCTCTGCAGGGCCTTCCTACCCTCCAGCAGATGGACAGTCCTATCCAACTAGGCATCATCTGGAAATTTACTAATGATAGACTGAACCTCCTTGTCCAGATCATCAAACAGAAACCTTTGTACCAGAAGGCATCCTTTATCTCAGATATGCCAGGAGTTCAGTGCTAGACTCAGATAAGAAGTTTTCTAAATCATCTGTCAGTGATACGAATCCAAAGCAGCTGTATGCTCTATTTAGTCGAAGTTATTCAGGAATGCATCACACATCTATGGGTGCATCTTTGTCCTTATGAAGTCAAGGAACCAAATATTGTTTATGGATATCTCAGCATTTTTTGTGCGTTGAGATAGTCAGCCTAATTTATGACATTTCCACAGCTGCCTTATTAGGAGACTGTGAATTCACACCTATATTCATCTTGGAGTAAAGATGTCTTTATCCCCATTCCTCCTTAGCCTCAGGAGTAATGCCACTGAAGTCAATTGAATTGCAACTGAGTAAAGCCAGCATAAGCAAAACCAAGAGCAGAATGCAAAACAGCATGACTCACTAAGTGAGGGAGCAGATGGATGTGCCAGGTGGGAAAACTAGCAAGGGATGAAGTGCAGTGCAGAGATCCCCAAACTGGTTTGGGTAGAGAGAGCAGCTTATCCTGGAGCAGAGCAAGTTGGCCAGAAGCCAGCCCTGTACTACACCAGCTGGGCTGCTTCTGGTACTCAGAGACCTTGCTGGGAGCAGGGTGGGAGATCCCTACATGAGCCACTGCCATGGATATACCACAACATGAAATTGTGAGGGCAAGTGAAGTAAGCTCTCCAAGCTGGAATTCAGGACTTGGCTACTTTTTTCAATGTTATCAATGTATGCAGAACAAATGATAAGGAAAAGCACATTCCAGTCTTTAGGGCATCTTTTTTAAGCCATCTGCCAGAGTTTCTTCTGACCTAGAAAGTGATAAAGAACAAAATAGAACTAACAATCCCCACTGCATAAGACCATTGTTCAGCTGAAAGTATCTTTGTTCTCAGGCATTTGGCTAAGAATAATAATGAAGTAAGAGAAATAGGAGAGAACACAGCTTCTCACATCTTTCGCTGTATGAAACTCTGACATTTTGCACTACATTTTTAATTATCTTGTTTTCAAATATTTATGTTTACTTCTAATGCCAGATCTGGATTTTGGAACAGGTCATTTTCAAATGAGCCTCGAATTACCTCATAAAAATAAATAGTGATTTATTTAATATAAATTAATAACTTTTATTTATTTATAATAGTGNTACCTCATAAAAATAAATAGTGATGTAATATAAGCTGTTCATCTCCCTGAAATATTTTTATAATTTCAGTTAAAGAAAACCTGGTTTCTTGAAATATGTAAAATTTGTTTGCTTTTGGAAGGCAGAAATCCTCTCTGCTTATTAAGAGACCTTGTAGAAACACTTTGACAGTGCACATACTTCAGTGATGGATTATGCCATGGCACCAGAGCATTATCAGTTCCATGGCATTCTGGTAATGGATTAGTACTGTAAGTCACTGGTGCTTGTGCAGATTTTCCTTTATGAAAGTGAAGATGTGATATATTGCTCCAAATTTATGGTATCAGGAGGGATATACTAGTTACAATGGAAAGTATGCAAGAAGGAAAGCCCTTCATACTGTCCTAATATTTACTGATATATCATTTAAAGGAAGTTCCTGTTTTAGGAAGCCTCTGTAAGCTGCTGGCCTCCCTGAAGATATAATAAACAAATAGTAGAGCCAAGTTAGGGAAGAAAACATGTTATTGCTCTTAGCTGGCATGGTTCATATATTTTACAGCAAAGTAAAGAGTTTGAAAAAAAAAAGTTTCATTGCATGTCCACAGATGAAAAGAAATCTGTTGATTCACATACAATCATTTCACGATCAGTACTGTGTGTTTAACAGAAAACTGTCTTTGTGGTTGCCCACTCTGAATGATTGCCTTTCACAGGTGAAGTGAATGCCTTTAACTTGCCTGAAATGCTGGGATGAGATGGTTTCAGCAGCATCACCTTATCCTGCCACCAGCTTCTTGCCTAGGCTAGTGAGCCTTCCCTCTATGTCGTTCGCTTGCTGTACTGGAGACTTTTAGTTTCAGACTTTTTCATCTCTAGACAGACTTCAGCAGCTCAATTTTCGGCTGGGTTAATTTGCATTAAAAGCTACAATCCATCAGCTGTTATTTAATAAAAAGATCTGTGGGACAGTGCAACTAACGTTGTTGAGCTAAGTGTTTTCATGGCATGCTTCCCTCCAAAGAGTTAGCACAGCAAAACTATTGAGAAGACTTATCAGCTGCTCAGAGAGTTGTTTCAATGGCTAAGATACACAATGGGTCGCTGCAAAATTGTTATCCTGAAATAACCCATATTGAACTACATTCTGATCTCAGGCTGCCGAGGAATAGCACAGGAACCAAACTCGGATCTATTTTCTCAAAGAGGTACAAATACAACCCTGTAAGGGTCAACTCTGGCCCTATTCCTTCAAGCTAGAGATTATTCTGAAGGCACACCTTTCCTAAGGCTGACGAAACAGAAGTGTCTTTTAGGAAGAATTAATACAGAAGATGCTGAGACTGTGTGGGCAGAGGCTGGCACACAGGTGTTTCATCAGAGGGAGGAGAGGAGAAAAATTTCATCACTAGTCCCGTTTAGCACCAAATCATAACTGGTCGCTGATATGTTGAGAAAATACAAAGGAGCTGTGGATACAGAGCCCAGTTTAGCCAACACTTGTGGTTTCAGGCTAATTCCAAATCTGCAGCCAGGTGAGGTATCTGTGTTATTGGGTAAAAGATGTGACACTGCGTCTAGACAGATGGCTGAAATGTAGGCAGAATAAGGGACTCTACCATGGACAGCATGTGGTCGCTTAAGGAAACCAGCATTGTGATCCTGAAGGCTTTAGCAGTAGAGAGTGTGCCATGATCCCTGGGCTACAAGAGGCATTAGAGGTAAGCTGATGGAAGAGAGTTTTCCTTCTGGCTGATTCAAGAGGAAATTAAACACTTTTTTGCTTATGGAGTCTGAACTGGAGAACAGTACTGCAGCCACAAGAGACTGAGCACGAAGTGTCTCTGGGAGAAGGGCAGGAACATCTTCAAGAACTGGCTGTGAAAGTTTGGGAACTGCATGGATGCAGCCATGTGCAGGGAAGCAGAGGGGTCACCAAAAGGTCTCACAAAGAACTGGGAGAGGAACAAAAGGGGACATGACAGACCTCTTCTAGGCACTGGCTGCAGAGGCTGACTCAGACCTGAGGAGCAAGGAAACTGTCCCTGTTTAGTTCAGTCACACTCAGGGGAAAGGATAGATTTTTGCTAAATAATATACTTTCTCAAGAAATCCCTGACTGCTGATAACTTCCCAAGAGAATCAGATGGGACACCCATACTGAATAAACAACAAAAGTTAATAAGTTACAGCATCAAAAACTTGGTAAAGCTTGTACATTTTAGCAACACTTACAGTATTGGCTTCTGTGTTTTCAAGACATCTTTGATGCCACAGTTTCTGAAACTACCTAAGCACTGGCTACCATGATAACAGACATACTTAGTCTGTTACACAGCTTGACAAGAATCAAGGTGTCAGATTTTAGTTTGTGTGAATTGACATCTCTCTATGAAAATTAATAGAGCTGCACAGCTTTGCACTGGACTTGAAGATGCTGTCCATTAGTTTCTGTATTTAAACAGAAATGACAGTGTTCTGGTATGAAAAAAATGTCACAGATGGGCTTTTTACTTATTGCTTTCTAGTATTTTAGAATAATATGGTAAAGAGTTTTATAGAATAACCGAGATTATTTCTGCATTTTAGCATTAAAGATTGAGACAGTACTAGGAAATGTCTTTCTTTCTATAGTAATCAAAATAAGGGTCTTAAGTCTTAGAGAATTAAAAAAAACCACCACAAAAGATGATATGCAAGTCCAACTGTGCAGTGAAGTCCCTCTCTTTGCCATAATGGAGTGCAGGGATCCCCTTTATCGGTGCAAGGAGATAATCAGGGAAACCATAGGGACCCTTTATTCTCAGTGAGTTTCTCATTGAAGAGTTACATTTCTAGAACCAAGTTTTTTTCAAAATTGGTTGGCATTTTCCTGAGGATACTGATGCTTTGCTGAGGCAATTTACTTTAGTGATGCAGCAAAAAGAAATACGGTCCACAAAGAAGAACACTATTTTAGAGTGTGCAGCTCAGCAATACCATATTTGTCCATGCCATACTGACTGTATACACAAAACCTTCTTTTCAAAAACTTGCTATTTTCCTCACACATGTGTTTCCCCTATACCAAGAATCGAGACATTCTGAAACTGAAGGTTCCAATGAAGAAAAAAGTTGAGCAAACCCTGAGCGCTACTTATGGGCCTTATGAAAAAGACTGTGAAATTCTGCAAAAAATGCAAATATTTTATATTTCATGGATTTGTGTGTGGAAAATTTAGCTGACATAGAACTAAGCTAAAATAATATACACAAGGCAGTTTTGTTCCCCAAAATAAAAAAATGTATCGGATATAGGAGCATATATATCATAGGTATTTCTACCTGACTAGTTCAATATTATTTTTCCAGATAAATTTTAGGATCATGTATTAAACTGTTGATATCTGCCTACTAACTTTCTCCCCTATTTCAAAGTAATCTGATACAATGCCCTAGAACACCTCATCA
This sequence comes from Sclerurus mexicanus, assembly GCA_013396755.1. NCBI lineage: Eukaryota > Metazoa > Chordata > Aves > Passeriformes > Furnariidae > Sclerurus > Sclerurus mexicanus. Next base: position 1,109,496 of record VWZF01005544.1, on the reverse strand, counting down.
TACCTATATATCACAGGAGATAACCTGGTAGGGTAGCACGAATTAGAACCAAGACCCCTTTGAAATGCCAGTGAGCTGTTCTTTTTATCCAGATCAGTGGAAGAGTCTAATTAATTTGGCAGTATTCTTGTGTCCTCGATTACAACATCTGCTCTGCTCTGGAATGATCCAGCACAACCATCTGTCTTTCACCATGCAAAGCAAGTGGCTGAGGAAAGATTTAATATTTTTCGACAGCAAAGGATAGAAATGAACACAGTATCAAATTTAAGCCATGATCTTCATACCGTCAAGGTTAACTACTGGAGTTATGCATAGAGCAGTGTATTGGATTGAAGAGAGGTGGTTTGTGCCAGAACGTCATTAGAGAAGGACGAGCAGCAAATGCATTCTATTGGAGCTCACAGGGTTTATTACAGTTTTTGTCTTGACCAGCTAATCAGCACCAATCCCAATATTATGCCCAAGGCATTCCTTTTTGAGGCTCTCTCAGGCAGAGTATAATGCTATCCTAAATGTGGTCTTCACTGTGAAATTTGCCAACAGTTCAATATCAATGAAAACAGTAGGGCAAAAAACCTTTCCTTTACCCATCATGACAGGCATGCCAGCAAAACCCACACTGTATATCTAAATATGCTGGCAGAAAAGTACTTCTGTCAGCTTAAATAACCTTGTTCTGAGAGACNAAGCTGCTAGAAGTTTTCCTCTATTCTATACCAATTTATACCTCTGCCAATTTAGGGCATTCCTCCTGTGCTGCCAGGTTTGCATTTCCCAGCAGAGTTGCATGTCCAGTGGAGAGAACATGCCTGAGAGATGTGCCATTCATAGCTGTGTCCTTCTACAGCAGGCTTCATTTTGGCTCCTTTTTCTGCAGGAGTGAGTGGTCAGGCACAGTGGTGCCAGTGCATGCAGTTTAATAGCCTGTGTCATAATGAACATGTGTGCTTAGTTCTTCTTTTGGAGGCCCAAATCCAGATTTTCAGGAGCTATGAAGGTGTAACCCTTCCAGCAGGAAAGTGTTTGCAATCTGTCTGGAACATTTTTATTGTAAAAGTACTGATGCAAAATACCTCTCTGACTGAGGTGAAAACTTCTGCAAGGGCTAATGTGGGGTGGATCCATTCATTTCACTGATAAAAAGTGCTGACTGTTCAAAGGGCAGCAGCATCGCAGATAGGCATTCTGCAATCATTGAGTGACTTGCAGCTCCAGTCTGGCTCTGGATATGTAAAATGCATTAGCCATATGGAAACTGCATCTCATTCTGCCTGTCCACTAAGTGGCTTTAGCAATAGAGCTTACCATTAGTAACAGTGTCTTTTTACCATGTGACATTGGTGAAGACATTATAATGCTATAAATTTGGGAGTAAGTGTAAGCAATGCAGCACTGTTCACTGGTGTATCTGTGCCTACCATAAAGTACTGATATGGTAGGATTGTGGTCTTTTTTCCCCATAGATTCAGTATGGCAACAAGTTCTACAGGAATATAGATCCTCTGTCCTCTGATCTTTCTTCTGTCACATTCAACTTGCAGCGATGCAGTTTTATCTATGTAGTTCATTGGACTATTTCCACACATCTCATTTTCTTTCCTCTTCTTGTTTCACTGTTGTGCCTCTCTGTATTTTAGTCTCTTATGTTGTGAAGTTTCTTTGGTTTTGCTGTGATTGTTGGAGTTTTTATTTATTTGTTTGGCTTCTTAAGAGTGCTAGTGGCTTTCCTCAGTGTCTGCAGGGGAAGCAGCAGGAGAAAATGAAGGCAGCAGCCTGCCATGGTGCGTTCACTGAAAGCCACTGGGTTTATTTACTATTCAGTCACCCACTTTCATGCATGTTGGCTCCAAAACAGCACTTCTATCTGCCAGTTGCTGCTGCCCAGACTAAAGAGGGAGATATTAACTGGCATATATTGTACCTTCCTAATCACATTATAGACATCATCCAAAGCCCATTGAATTCAGCTCATACTAACTTCACTTGTCTTCAGGGAACATGGCAAGGTTTTCACATCCAAAAGCAGAAGATGGTGTACATATAATCCCCACACACTCAGTCTCACTTTCCTCCTCTTCCCAAAATGAGAGAGACCCTGCAGACTTTGCTGCTTGTTAAAGCTCTGAGTTAACATTTTGCGGTAATTTGTTTGGCCTGAAAGGCAGCTGAAGTAAATGTGTTAGTGGGAACATGCTCCTTTTATTCCCTTCCTCCCTAATGCCTCTGTAAAGCTGTGGTTTGCACAGACTTTAATTAGAAAAGAGGAATTTTGCATGCTCTCCAGCTGGGCTTTCTTGGATTTAATTGTCATTTTAGCTTTTATTTTTATTGAATTTGTAGCAAAACAAATTGGTGTAATCCTCCAAGCCAAAATAGATATAATCCTCCAAGCCAGCGGGGAATGTACTAATGGAAAGAGAGTTATGATAAAAATAACCCACTTCACCCTGGCAAATATCGCCATCATTCAACAGAAGATACCTGCTGTCGTGAAGTCAAAATCCCTTATTTCCACAGCACTATTTTGATTTCTTGAGTTTCAGAGTTTTCTAAAACTGGTTGAATGACAAATTTTATCTATTTTGTATTTATTTTTTAAAAAGGTAATAATATTGGTTTCAGTCCAAACCTCAGGGTCATTGCTGACAGCCACAGACCTCTGCAAAAACAAGGCTTAGCTGTTTTCTTCATTCTCAGATAATAAAAATCACCTTTCTCCTAGATGATCATTGGTCTTGAATATCATGGTATCTCTGCACAAGGGTGTGATGTCTGCATTAGTGGCCCATCTGGCAAGAAAGAATGGGCTTCATTAAGGAACATCATCTGACAGGTGACATGCCAAAGCCATGACACACAGCTTACTTGTGGCCGATGTCAGTCCTTTACACTGCCAGTTCAAATACACATCCTGCTCAGGATGGGAGTGATGCACACTGACACCTGGCATATGGCAACAAAGCTTCTGCAGTTCCAAGGACTGAAAAGTGAAAACCTGGATGTCAGCTATGGTGGAGGTAAATCAGAAATAATGGGAGAAGATACTGTAGCACTGACAAAAAGTGAATGAACTTGTTTTTCTAGTGTGGATGAGAGGCATAGGCACAGTGGGTAAGATCTTGCTTAACAAAATTTCCCCTTGCATAGAGGCTTAGGAAGAATTTAGACATCTAGGCCCCATGCAGCTTTCCAAACAATCCCAAATACTGTCCTTTAGGACGAGTCATGGCTGTGCACACACACACACACACACACACACAGTGTCATACACCCATCTGCCACTTAGAGTGGCCCAAGTTCATGTGAAGTGTCCACTGTCCCAACAGCCCAAAGTCTGTAGACTGATCTTCTGGGTGAGGGATCTGAGCCTACTTTGGTTGAGGATGACCTTAATCCCAGTATCATATGCCTGGACAAATCCTGCAGTCATTAGGGCATTATGTGAGGGATCCTTGCTGACACATATTTATTCTCAGGTAGTCACTTATTCCCCTCTTACCTGCTCCAGATCCTGAGAACCGGCAGTCACCTGGGCATATGTTCATAGTTACAGCAGATATGAAGGTCTTCAGGGTCACTAGAGAGATATCAGCTCTCCAATCTGATGGTAAGTGTCTGGATCAGTAAGGCTATATCCTAAATTCTAGGTGTTGTACTACCAGGTGCTGCTACCAAGTCAGGAACAGAGAAGATCTGAATTTGCATTTAGTTTGGCCAATATTTTCTTTACAGTCCCACAGAACTAGTAAGAACCAAAAGCCCATGTTATTAGTACTAGTGCTGGTTGGAGCTTGGACATCACACGTGGAGGAGCCCAGCTCATTGTTAGAGCTGAAAGACATAATGTTGAAATTGTGAATAGCTTTTGGCCTGTGATCAGTCCAGAGGCTCTGCACCATCATTACACCCAAAGTAAAGATTAGAGATAGGATGAGAATGGTGACCAGAAAAAGGTGGAAAAGTAAAACTGATGCTGGACCTTGTATGGTCTGCAGGCCTACTACAAGAGCAGCTACCAGGAGTGTAAATTTTGTGTTCAGCCTTAAAAAGGGTTTGGAGGTAAGACAGTGACAGGTGCCAAAGTTAGAGTTTAAACCACCATGAAGTGATGACATAAATATGTTGACCAATCATCAAAATCTTAGTATGTTTGGAAGGGATTATTTTCAGGAACAACAAAATACTTTTGGTGGAGAAGTCATACCCAATGCTTGAGTCAAACAATGTCTGAATCAGAGCTTAGATTAGTTTAGCATTAGGAACAACAGGGCCAGAAATTTTTTGATAGATTTTGAAAGGTCTGAAGAGCTATGGTGATGTCAGGCAATGAAAAATACTCAACCTTTGGTTGCTTCCAAGATGTGTTATGGCCAGCACTGGAGCTGGGGCGACATCAGCATCCCCACTGAGTTTCTGGGCAGTAAAAGTCAGAAGAAGGACGCTTGTTGGCAGATCATATCGATGTGATTAAATGACTTAGGTTTTTGGAGATGGCTGTCACTGGTCTCTAATATTAAAGGTAGATTTTTATTTGACACTAGATTGAGTTCTGGGCTCCAGAAACTTAAAAGCAAAGCTTGCAGCTTGATTAACATGGAAAATGAAAAGTTATGGGACCTAGGATGAGGTGTGGTGAGAGTGAATTAAATAGTGTTAACAGGAGTCACTGGAGTGTTAAATACAGGTGAGAGAAGGCGTTTTAAGAGGGTATGCAGTGATAAAAGGGCTGAGCCACCAAATTTGTCACTGGGTTTTCCAGTGACAGAAGAAAAGAGGTTTGTGTTAGGTTAGTTTAATGAAAGGTCAGGCTCACATCTTTACATCTGAAGATGGAACTAAAAGGAGAGTTTTTAATGGCAAAGACAGATTGTCTGGTTGTAATAAAATTTTATTATATAATGTTACTTTCATTTTTTGCAAGAATTGCTAGACTTTGATGTTAGGGGAAAGGTTAGATTTAGCTTTAAAAGCAAAGGTTTAGGACAGCAGAAAATGAAGAATACAGTTTATAGCTTGCTCCCAAGAGAAGTGATCAAGTGTAGTGAGATTCTTTCAGAGAGAATGACTTCATTGCAGGATGCTGTTAGGTTTTGGGAGAGCAAGGGTACCTGGTATGGCAGATATTTGCAGACAACAATGGCATCATCTTAGCACTGAAGATAGTCACTGGAGTGCAAAGGATAGGTTTGGTTTAGGGTGAAGACATGCCAGAAGGGTTGCTGTCAGCAGCGGAATCATGAAATGCAAAGCTGGGTGCTAAATGACAGTGAAACGAATAAACATCCAGAGTCTGCTAGAGGCAACTAGGATAAAATGAGTGCCAATTGCAGTGGCATCTACTGTTGTAGAAATATTTCTGCAGCTGCTGAATTCACTAGATTGTGTTTTTAAAGTTTTAATATTTGAAAAAGGTTAAGATTCAGTTTTATTCTTGTTGGGGATCCCTAAAGCATTCACTGGGATATATTATATATAGGCTTATTACAATTGATGTTAAAAAGCAAGGTGGTTTAGTGTGTGCTGAGTCCCTCACACTACAAAGGCTATAATCCCAAACAAACCTACCCTAAGTCTAACTATGGGATCCTGTTAGCTATCCTACACAATCTCTTCCACCTCCTATCCTAACTCTTACTGGAGTCTAAAGACTCACTGCATCTTTACCTAGGGTGTCCATAGGCCTATTGTAAGTCTTATAGTATTGAGGATTTTGAAGAGACCTCAGAACAACAAGTCTGAAATGGTGATTTGATTTTTTTTCTGTCTGAACTCTGGAAGGTTTGTTGACCAATGAAATCAGCTTTACTGTTTTCTTCAATAGTGTTTCAAAGATACTGAGCCTGGAGACTTCAATGATTTATGGCTATGTTTCTCATTTCAGTCCATGGAGATAATAGCACTGCTTTTTTATGAGAACATTTGGAACTGGTACTGCTGTTACCAGGCATGGGAAATATGTCTTGACTTTTATGGGATTTAGGTTAGTATTCAGGGTAAAAGGACTTGAAGAATAATTTCCTCACTGACTTCTCAAATTCTGGCAACATAGCAAATGGAATACTGTGGGGCTTGAGTTTGCTAGGTAAAACCAAACAGTAAGGTTGCAAGATTAGAAAAAGGGGAAACAGGGTTAAGCCATGTGGTGCTTAGCCAGATTAAGGTCTATACCTGGAGGCTGTGGTTAAGGGCATTCTTTGAGAAAGTATATACCGAAAAGCAATTCTGATCATTCAACATTAGGGCAGGAGGTTGGTTTCCTGTGGTTCATAGGAGAAACATTATTTTAGGATGAGACATTTCAGATTCATATTCAGAAATAGTCCTGGTCCCTGTTTAAGCTCCAGTGATTTTTCAGTGCCTAGTTCTCTTGGGAACAATACTTTCTTTCTGCCTTGTTAAAAAAAAAAAAAAAAAAATGGTTTGGATGTTGGGCGGACACAGAGTCCAGCCTGTGAGGAGCAATTCAGTAGTCACATGGATGCAAATGTAACATACAGTGTAAAAGTCCCAGCATCCTATGTTAACTCCAAGTAATATAGTGAAGGACAGGATGGGAAGAAGAAAGGTGAAGGAGGAGAGAAACAGAAACCTTATGAGTCCTATTGATTCCATGACGCTTGAATGTTTGAACTCAGTTCAGTGTTGTGCTCATATCCAAAAATGTGAGGTGAAGTCAGTGGGTCTTTTTTCTACGGTGCTATAGCTCGAACGAGGCTGGTCCCATTATTTTGGAAACATTATTCTTTCTCCCATGATGGAAAGGGGAGGGAAGCTTTGAAAGAGAAGCTGCATAAACCTTGCTGCACGTCTTGCTCAGATGTATTTTTCCAGGCAATGTTATATGGTTGCAGTTGTACATGAGTTAGTTTATATTTTTGGAAGTGCAGAAGATGTAAAGAGTGAAAAAACACACTAAATCATATTAAAGATGTGAGGATTTTGGAAGAGCGTTGGTGCAAAACATAGGTTACATTCTGTAAAACAGGTAGCCTTTCCAAAGATAATACATTGAAACTTTCTGTCCATTCTGTTTTGGTAGTTGAGTCTTGAACTCAAATGTCTATTGGCTTCTTTCCATTACACCATCCTGAAATTCCTTACTTCTTTATTCTGCATATATAACCAATACCAAAACTTCCATCTCAGTGCTCCTTCCCCAATATATTATTTGCATTGTAAAGATCTGTCTATAACTAATCCCTTAAGACCAAAGAAGGAAAGGGTTTGAGGATCGTGTTGTTGGCATCACATTAGTTAATGCCTAAGAAAGTTCTTTGACTTTCAACTGAAGGGGAACCAGCTAAAGGAAGTAAATGAAGTATGTGCTGCTGCTTTTGTTTAGCCTGGATGCTTTTTTTCCCAGGTGAAAAAGAGGCTGAATTGTTGTTCAGGTGATCATTGCATCTGATTACAGCTGGGAAACAGGCCTAGGGCCTGTATAGTTTAGTAAAATATTTAAATTTTCATCTTTCTTACCTAGTTTTTGGGACAAATGACTGCTGCATCGCTAATGTGGAGAATATTCAAGAAAAGGCTGGTTAAGTACACTCACCGATACAGTTTTTGAAAGCCCAGATGGAGTCCCTGTGAATTGGAGACCAGCTGCATGGCTGGCTGGACTGCATGGCAGCCTTGGGGTATTGAAAGGATATGAATGATACCAAAAGGGACTGCTTTTCATGTACTGTGCATTTCAGATGGAAACAGTGCACGGTACAAATGTAATACGCGGCAGAGATCTCTTCATAATCCAGTTCATATGCAGAAGCATTCCAGGTGAATAACTCCTTTACCTAGAGATGCTTTGCTAACTTTATGACTTTGAAACAAAGGCTGTATTTTGTTCTGCACATCTCAAATGAAAAACGATACTACTTGTGAAGAGCCAGAAGAAATCTCTGCTGGAGGACAAGACATCCTCCTCTCGTATTGTGGTACAGGGTGTATGTCCTTTCTGTAGCAGACTCTGTGCTAATGTACGTGGATGGTGAGGGTGCTGCTGTACTGGCTGTTGCTGCGGTGAAAAGCTGTACATGCACAAAGTTCTCATGTACCTGATTCATGGAAGTGTGTGTCTTCCTCGGGAATGCTGGGAGGCACAAACTGTACATCCTGCACACATCAGCCCTTCCTTGCTACCTAAGACAAAAGCACTTTGTAGACAAACCATAGTGCCTTTTTATACTGGTGGTTTTAAACTGTTGCACACCACTTCAGCTCCTGCATGGTGGGAAGCCAAACAATGAATTATACAATTAATGTAAGTCTGACACTCATGGGAGAAACTGTGTAATTAATTGTGACTAATGTAACTGTTACACTACAGAGGAGAAATTAGAAATGTTTTGCAACTTATTGTAAAGAATTATCAGAAGGCCCTTATTACCATACTAACTACTGTCATTTAGTCATCAAGTCACAAACTGTCTGCAGTTTAGAGTAGCCTGGTTTAGACATTTTCCACCGTAATGCACCAATTCCACTACACAGATGACAAACACTGTTTTGAAATTATTTAGACGAAGTTCTTCAAAAGTCCTCAGATGACATTATCATTGAGGACTCAGTCCAACAAAGTTTTCTCCAGATGAGAAATTAATTAAATGACATATTCTGTGACTAGGATAACTAACCAGAGTTATTAGCCATTTTATAATAGGGGCACATTCAGAAATCAGAACTTTTCCTGTGCATGACCAGGCATTACTCACATCTCAGCTTTTCTGGATTTACTGTTACATGGATGCTTAAGTGAAGACATGGGTATTTAATCACATCCCCAGAACCTTTCACTCAGATGAATTAATTTAGCTAATTTTGAAATTAAGTTTATTGATATGTATACTAATGCTGGCATGGCTGAAGATGATAGTAACCGATGAAAAATGGTACATCTCTGCAGTAAGTAATGAGTAAACGTGAGGTCAACTCACCAACTCTGCAAAACAGCCAAAGGGAAAGTAAAGAGGAAGGAAATCAAGGAGGCCAGCACATGCCACCATACACAGCTGAAGGTGAGAGCACCAAAGCATTCCTGTGTGGCCCCCTGAGCTCCTCTGGGGACATCCCAGTATGCTTCAGCTACTGGAAAAGCTTATGCTAGTTGATAAAATTTCTTTGTTGCTCCCCTGACTATGCTGCTTGTTTCACTGAAGGGTTAACAATATTCAAACATCTTCTGATACAGGAAATATTAAAGAAGGCAGAAACCTCTAAATGAACAAAGTCTTACAGGCAAGAGCAGTGGGACTCAATCCTAATGTTTCCACTTAATCAGCATGGTATATTATTGTACCTAGTCATTACAGTGTGTCAATAGATGGCTGCCACAGAGGGCTCTAGTTATTGCAAGCATGAACATGCTATTACAGTTTTAAAAGACCTTTATTGTGTATGTTCTCTTTGTATTTTTATAAGACTATTTCTCCTCCCTTCTCACAAAATTCTATGTAGGTGGAGATCCAGGGAGTCAGCTGGCTGTAACAGGGCATAATTTCTCATATCTTCAGCTGCTTGTCCAAATTCACTACTTTGATTAGTACTGTTTGAAATATATATCCTGTACACAGGATACAATTTAGTTGCCAAAACTTGGGCCTGAAGAGGTTCCTACCTGGCCCTTAATGCTTTCTCCATGAGGACATGGGTGTCCCACATGCCTTATGTCATGTGTCCCCATTTTATGCTATAAAATCCTGGATACGTCGGCTCATCTCCAAGACCACCAATCATCTCCATGTAATGGAGATGTAATGGACTCTTACCAACAGTTTGGTGTCCTTGGGCTGGTAATACTACAGCCATGAGCAGCAGATGCTGCTGGGATCACAGCCCAGACTTGCAGGGGAGCTTTGCCACTTGTGGGGTGGCAGAAGTCCCAGCCTCCTTGGATGGCCTGTGCTTACTTGGCTCCACAGCTTTGCCTCACACTGCCTTCAAAATGCTGCGTGCATGCCAGGCAGCTGTGTCACAGCCCCAGCTCCCCCAGGCCAGCTGTGCTTCCTCACCAAGGGCACTGGGCTGGGACTGGGTACAACAGGACATCTTGCAATGCTGCCCCATCACCTGGGCACCTTGTCATCTCTGCACTGCCCACGCAAGGGCACTTCACACTGCACTTGTCTGTGTTACATCTCACAGCATAATCAAAACCAAAGCATCATCATTATAATAGATGTTAGCAAGAAACCCCAAACTTAATTACCAACAGTGTGATTAGAGTTGTGATGGTCCAAGGGCAACGGTAAATATTTTCAGACCAATTCCAACAAAAGCAATGGCAATACAGTTATATGGATAATAAAAAGATATCCTATGACTTTACTTTTCAAAGACAAATATGTCTTTACCCCAGGTTACAATTTTGTTGTTGGGTGAAATTCCCATTGTAAAAGTTACCTGCCATTCTTCTCAAGTCCAGTAGTTCATTCTTGCTTGCATTTTCTATTGTCCTTACCATGACTTCATGCTCGCACATTGATGAGCAAACTATTCAATATTACAAAAATTTTTATGCCCCTGGTTGTGCATCTCAGATATTACTTCTACTAGATATGGAATATGTGTCTACCATTGTATGCTACCAGTGGTCTCTGGTCTGTCTGATCAGGATCAAAGAACTTGCAATACTTTTTAAAGCTTGTGCAACATCTAATCTACCTCTCAGGAATATTAAGGAGCCAGGAATGGGTGAGACATTTGTCTCTGCATTCTTAAATTAAGTTCATGTAATGACTGTCTGGATTTTTCAAAGAGGTCATTATATAAACAATTATTTACACTTACAACTTAGATGCATAGGGATATGATGAATGGTTCATGCGATTTCCAATATTTGACATTAGAAATTGCATTAATTTAATTTTTTTGTTATTACATATGAGTGAGTAAATGAGAAGGTAATTAATCAGCCCAAAGTGTCACGAAGTTTGTTCCTTGCGTGCTCTCTCTCTCTCTCTCTCCTTTTCTTTATACTCAATACTCAGCAAAGTTACTTGAAGGTGTTTTCACTGAAGTCATTAAGGCTTTTCATAGGCATAGTTTTGTGATGACAAAGACCTGCAGTCAAGAAATAGTGACATTACAATGTGCCGTCATTGTTATTTATCATCCTTGCTGTAGGCCTGGTGAAAGCATTTCCTAAAAATGATAGCAATGTTGTTACAGAAATCACTGACATATCCCACAGGGAACAGCCTAGGAAAACTCTCCCTTTGATCCTGTTAATATAAATCAACCTGACAATCAATGTCAAGGATGACTGTCAGCCACAAACTAGCATATAAGAGAAAGAAAGTCGTCTTAGGAGACACGAAAAAAATGTTGAGATGGAAAATTTAACTAATGTTGATACTATTCCTAAGAACAGCTATTGACAGGTCTAAGGTCAGGCATCTGAGTAGAAAATATTGGGAAATGCAGGTTTTATTGCTACTGCCAAATCCTGGGGTTTTTTCTTTAGGGAATAAATAGATTTTCACAGATAGAGTTAAAACTCTGTGACAGCTAAAATGTGGGAAGTAACAAAGTTTTTGTTTATATTACCCTGGGTTATTTGGTGTTCTTATTACTAGTTATATAATAAAATAATCAAGTGATATTGCTTTATTTATGTTCAGTTGTCAAGAAGAAGGAACTGAGCTATCCAGCATGCCTCCCAGGCTTTGTGGTTAGAAAAGACAATTGCTCAAGATTTGTGGAAGCACCTCACCACCCGTATTAGGAAATCTCTCTCTCTTTCTCTCTAAAAAATCCCACTGTGAAGCAATTTCCATTAAGAAATACATTGTCTCTCTTTTCCAAAGAGGAAGTGTGGCTTTGGATGAGCGCAGGTAGCAACCTTATTCTGCACCTTGTGCATTGGTCCAGAGGGTATTGACTTCCAGTTGTGATACTGTTTATGGCTTGTGAGATAGGTAACTTGGTAGCAGCACAGCAGAACAGCCTGTGCCTTTGTTATCTCTCAATTCTATGCGAATTAATATCCTTGGATATTAATAAACAGTTCCTGGATTTGCAATACTGTCAGTGATTTATTGTGACCCTCAGTAGAGATTCATCCTGATGTAGGGCAGCAGATATGTCCAAGCAGCACACAGAAATACGAAGAAATTATAGCATTTTTCACAATATAGTTAATAAAGAGAGTTTAAAATTTTGAGCTTTGAAACATGCATTTCCAAGACATCATCTGAAATCAAGTGGCTGATGCTTGTATATGCGAGCATTTTCAGATTATGAGTTTGCCTTTCGGGTTACCATTGTAGAAGACAGTGAACTAATTCCTCATCTCTGTAAACCATGAAAGGCAAAGGCTGCCTGGTGTTCAGAACAATGTGGTAAGCAGAACCCTAGTCTAGGAACGAGGGATCCATGGGGAAGGGGGTGAAAGACAGCAGATAACCACAGCTCCATTGGATGTGATAATCTGCAAGTATCCGTCTCCTTAAGACTGTTCCTGCCTCTTCCTTTGATCTGGGACAAGGGATGTCACATTTCTAGGCTCATCTCAGTTCTTTTCTCCTTTATTGTTGAGAGGGCAAACCACATCCTGGGGCACATCAAACACAGAACAACCAGTCAGTTATAAGTGGTGATTATCCCACTGTTTTCAGTGCTGGTGCATTACCTGTGTGCTGTGTGCAGTTCTGGGCTCCCAATTTAAGAAGAATGTGAAGGAAATGAGGTCAGAGTAAGACAACAAAGATGTCAAAGAGACTGGAAGAAATATCCAATGAGAAGTGGCTGAAGACTTTGGTCTTGTCCAGTTTGGAGAGAAGGAGACAACCTTGTTGCTCTTAACAGCTTCACGTGGAGGGGAAGCAGAAAGGGAGAGTCTCTTCTTCCTGAGACCCTGTGACAGGATACATGGGAGTGGTTCAAAGCTGCACCAGAGGAGATTCAGACTGGACATTAGGAAGCATTTCTTTGCTGAAAGGTGGTTCAAACAGTGGAACAGACTTTGTAGAGAGGTGGTTGATGCCCCAAGCCTGTCAGTGTTTAAGAGGTATTAGGACAATGCCCTTAAAAACCTGCTTGTACCTTTTGATCTACCCCGGAGAGGTCCAGATGATCCCTGTAGGTACCTTCCAACTGAGCTAATCTTCTCTATTCTATTCTATTCTATTCTATTCTATTCTATTCTATTCTATTCTATTCTATTCTATTCTATTCTATTCTATTCTATTCTATTCTATTCTAACAGCTGCATTATCTGAGTTAGGTCTTTGACCAAGTATTTGGCAGCATCTTTCACAGCAAGGTTTTCCTCCTACTTAGTAAAGCAGAGCAGTGCTGGTGCTAGCAGTGTTTAATATGCTTTTATGGTAGTGCAACCAAGTCAGTGAGCCTAGATTTTACTCCCCCCATCTTTTACCCAGTGTTTGAAAACTGCATTATTGTGACAGTACATAATTTTGCAGAGTTCCTACATCTTTGAAGTTTGGATTTATTTTCACCTTAAAGATTTTAGTATATCATAAAAATACTTCGCACAACTATCATTCTCATTTCTATTAAAGTTAGATAGACTTCATGGTACTTTATCACCTACCAGAGTCCTTCATACCTCCTTCATGCCAACAGGACAGTGCACAAGACCGGCATAATCAGAAGAGGGGAGATTCTCCTCCACTTAGTCACTGAAAATGGAGTTAAGTTTTAGATTACACTCTTACTTCAAGCCTGTGAATCTAAAAATTACCAATGACTCTAATATGCCTAACAGCTTGCAGAACAGAGACCACAGCCCACTCCTTCTCCTTGGAGAACTTACGGAGGGCTTGCGACAATGCCTTTACCATCAAGCTGCTCGAAAAGACTTTGGAGATGTTTCTTCTCTTTTTTGTAACACAGAGTTGGGGATAAGTTACTCTTGGGATGAGAAAGGAACTTTGGTGCCCCATGAATTTGCGGTCTCTCCTGTGTAGATTTTGGCAACTTGAAATAAAGCTTCTTGTGACCATATTGATTGATGAGACTAAATGCTTGTAATTCCTCATTGTGGGAAGACCTGACTCTACCATCTCTTAGAATATGTCTCCTAAAAGAGAGGAATTTTTATCAAGTTTCAATCAATTAAAGTTTTGTCCTTTTCAAAATGTTCCAAAACAATCTGGCAAAAAGTGATATCCGGGAAAAGTGGAAGTCAGAACACAGAGATGAAATAACCTCAGTGAGGTCTCACAAGAAGTCACAGCAATAGAAGCAGAGGTTCCTCTGTTCAGCCCTCTGGTCTGATCTCTTGATGACATTGTTTTCATCTTTCTCAACCCAATGTCATTTCCAAAGCAACCTATTAGCCTCCTCTCTTTCAAAATTGGAAACCATCGTATCCTACACAAATCAATTAAAATTAAAACAGGAACACATGACAAAGCCTTACTGATATCCAGTGTCTTTTCCTTTTCTTACAACAATGTTGTTACCCCATGCCCAATGAGTTTTTACTCAGTTTTCCTGTCATTTTAAAAATTATGCAAAACTATCCTAACTATTTTTCTGAGTAGTGTTGCCCCAACCCACAATCCTGTCTGTGCTAGGATTCAATTGCATAATTTTTTTGGCATTTCAGACCTTTTATCAGTGGCAAATGAAAGTCTCATAAGCTGTTTATTTCCTAATCTTTTTCTAATTATATGCACACTTTTGCATGCATAAAATCTTCAGTTATTTTCTGTATTTCAGCACATGTATTTTATAGGGCACCCAGACTACTCTTTTCCCCCACTTTTCATGATCACACATTCATGTGCTAACAATAATTTTATTCTACAGTCCCTTTTCCCTTGTTGGCATCCCCATTTCTCATATTATTCCTCTCTGATTTTTTTTTTGTTACCTGATAAAGTGCGTCAAAACCAGTACTTTTAGAAGGTTGTGAGATGTTTGAAGTATGAGCTATACGCATCAGAATATGCAATTTTTCACAATTTTATAAATAAATTGAAAAATGAAACAAGGAAAATGTGTTACATGATTTACATCACTTTGTTCTTATTTTAGCCCTATTTTAGAGAATGTCTCCTTTTAGCCACTAACTTTATCATAGCTTCTGTTATCTGTGATTTCTGTCTGAGCAAAGCGTGGAATTCAAAGAAAATCAATACACTATCAGACTTACTTGTGTAAATACAAGTCACAGTCAGCCAACCAATACAAATACTGAAGGATCATTAAAATGATCATTAAAAGTATTATTTCAAACAAGTTCAGGCAAACACAACAATTGTGCTCTTATGTTAAAATTCAAGTTTAAAGTACCCTTCTTATCCAAGAGATACTTATCATGCCTTTTTTATAAATTTAATTCTTGTGTCAGTGACAAATATTTCTGAACATGAAATTAAATACACTTAGTTTTCACTCGTTATCTTCAAATTGTGCCACATTATGAGTATCAGCAAGGGAATAACCGTCCTTGTCCCCACTACATTTGACATAGTTGTCATTTTGCAGTGCTTCCCCTCCACACACACATACCTTTTATATCTATTTTCTTTTCTGCTTTTCCCATCAACTCTGAGCCCAGTGGCTGCTTTTAGCAGTGCTTTTTAATGGCTCCTTTAAAGTCGGACACTTCTATTATAAGAGTTAAATTGGGAGACATTTAACACCCCTTATTTCATTTTAACTATAAAAAAAAAAAGAGTGTTAAATGTAGGGAAGCACTGCTGAATGCTCTATCCAGACCCACAGGGGAATTTTTCCATTGATGGTGGCTCTGTGAGGTGTCAGTTTAGTGCTCCATCTCCCACTCGATCCAGCTGGAGGTGCCTCTGGCCTTACCCATGGCCTTCCTGTGTTATCTCCTGCCCTAGCTGCTCCGCTGTGTTTGGTCCACATTAATAGTAAACATGTTTTCCAGTTAAACTTGCTGCATCCCAGGAGGCCGAGCAGATTGACGTGGCTCCCTCCCAATCTCAGACCTCTTCCCACAGCATCCCACAGTCTGCAGTGAAACATTCTCCTCCAAGCAGTCAGGCTCTGCACTGTGCTCTGTCACTGGAGTCCAACCTGAGGACACATGGCTGTGGCCCAGCACCCTATGGAAAACAGCTTTTCAACTGACAGATTTTCTGTGTTCAGTTCAAATATTTGATGCTCAGCGTTTCCCAGTAAATCCTCACTTTAGGGGGTGAAATTAATGACTATAGTGATAATCCTGCAATTGCCTTATCCAGAGAACACTAACAGATTGTAAATGGAAAACAAAAGCAATGCAGCAAATATATTGAATGGCCACTGTTTTCACCAAAAAAAATGCTATGAGCCACAGCTTTTATTATTACAGCAAGCAAGAGGAAAAACATCATTGAAGAATTTTAAAATACCATTAAGGAGCTTCTGAAGCCAAGCTCAGGAGAAAGTCTCTCTAGGAAAGATTAAAGATTGCCAGGGAGCAGCAAGTAGTTGACAAGGATGGCAGAAACCATTCCTAAAGACAGTGAACTTTATGTTCCAGAAGAATAAAGAAGGATAAAGAATCCACTAGAACAGTACTGTGAAATAACTTCCAAGTATCAGTGCAAAGGACTCTGCTGTAATATTCCTGTCTTTTGCCAGGCTTACACAGAGTCATTATGCTGTTACAAACACTTCTGTTTAAGAAGCAGCTTTGAAGACAATCTTTAAGGGAAAAACGCACAAGGAGGTAACAGAAATTGTAACCTGTTTTTAGATTTGTTTTTAGATGGATACTCTCTTCTCAGAGTACCATACTTGCCAACCAAGGGCAAAACATTGCAGGACAATCAGAGAGAGAACAGTCATGACCCTGTTTAGGCTACAGAAGCAAGATAGACTGAGCTATAGATTATGGGAAACCCAGGCTGGTTCTCCTTGCTTGGCTGATTGTTTTTATATATATTTGCAGTTACTGCTTGGAGCCACCTGTGTCTGATTAGGACTGTCAAGTAACCACAGTATCCAAATACATTCTGCTAATAGGATATGCATGGCTTTGCAAATAATGATGTCAAGTTGTCAGAGAAGAAATCACAACCCCTAGAACTGTAATACTGCCCTTTCTCAATGTTTTCATTTTTTATTTTGCCTCCACACTGTTATTAAATTCATATGAACTTGAATGATATTTCAATTTGGTGAAAACTTAAATTATAAATGAATTCATGCAGCTGGAGGGAAATCATCTCATATAAGTGTCATGTTTGAAGTATTCAAATAAGGGAATTTGAACCCCCTCTCAAGAGAGACAAAATTACCGAGAGATGTTCAGTAGTGTTTGCAACACATACTAATGCAAAGCAACTCTGTGTGGCTCAGGCCTTTCTTGCTGCATTCTCCCTCCTTGGATTTCACATAACTGTTTTTGGGTCCTCCTGTGGAAAGCAAACCTCACGCTTGTGCTCACCCCTGTGTACCAGATCAATTCATTGACCTAAACTGACTTTCTGATTTCCAGGTACCTCCTCTTCTTCTTGCTGTCTGGGGAATTGTTGGTTGCAGCCTGCATCCTTGTGTCTAAAAGAGCCTCACCATCATCTGCTCCCTGGGTTGGACTCCTTGGCTACTGCTCCTGCTGGGCTTCTCTCTCCCCAGTCTGCCCTCCATTTCATCCTTTGAAGAGAAAGTATTTTCACCTCCATTTAACACCCCCCCACCACCATCCCCTGATGTCTTTGAACCTGTCTCATTGCTAAAGCCATCCTGCTAAGGGAATTGATTCTCTAGTGTTCAGATGGTCCCTGATGCCTCTTGAAACAGCAGATCACAGAATAAAGGGCTTCAACTGCAGATACAATCATGTTACAAGTGAGAATTGTGACTGTCTCCAGAGGCCCTGGCACCACTCAATGCCCTGTCATCGCTGCAACCTGTTAGAGTTAAAATGCTGAAGGACCTGTTCCCACCAACCTCACCATGGGCTCCCAGGGGAAACACAGTGGAACAGACACAACAGAAACCTGCTAAAGTTGGTGACACACATTTCTGAGCTGGTCTACAGAGCTCTCCAGATGCTTGGGGAGAGGCTGGTTTACATCTGATAAGAGCAAGAAAAGGTCATGTTTTGTTTCTGATGCATTTTGCATATTTCTGCACCTCTTAAACAGCAGCAAGCCACTGTGAGTCTCAATTATGAGTCTCTTCAAAAGGGATTTCAATGCTTTTCTCATACAATAACAGCAGAACTAGAGTAGTGTCATGGCAAAAGTGTACACAGAGAGACTGCCTTTTCACAAGTTTGCTTCTTTGCTGAAAGACAATGCCAGAAATCACTGACATTTATGCTGCAGAGCCTGATGAAATGGGTAAAAATACCTATGCAAATAGAAGTGGATAGATAGATGATAGATAGATAGATAGATAGATAGATAGATAGATAGATAGATAGATAGATAGATAGATAGATAGATAGATAGATATACAGAGGTATGCATACGTACATGTATAATTATGAAAAGAATGTATGTAACAGCCTCAATATTACTCTTGATTTCTGTAAAATTATGAGCTGATTTGAGAAGAGCAGGTTTTTTTCAGGGTCAGGGGAAAAAGAGACTCCTTGGGTGCCTAATGCATGACAGGGTAAGGAGGATTACTCGGAGGTGCTGAGCACCCCCTGATCCAGTAGTGATAAACATGCTGTGAAACATCAGCCTCCAACATGGGCCTGAAAACCTCTGTTTCCTGGCATAGGCACCAGCAGTGCTGGTCACATGTGATGCTGTTTGCAGGGAAAATGGGAGCTCCCTCTTGCCTCCTGTCTCCATTGGAGGGACCACAGGGGACATCTGACATGGGAAGAGGTGTGGATCTCCTGTGAGTTTGAGGTGAGAATTTACCGGGCTCTTTTCCCCTCACTCATTCTTGGTTCCCGTTTCACAGCCCCCAACCTGTTCTCTGGGGCTTCAGCTCCTGCCAGCTCTGGAAAGGGCAGACCATGCCGTGGGCAGTGAGCTGCCCGTGGCATGGCAGCAAAGCCTGCAGCAGTGTGAAGAAACTCGCCCATTTTTTTGTGTACATCGAGGGAGCCTCCCCTCCAAGCAGATGCACAGACAGTCTGAGGCAACTGCAGTCCCTCTGGAATGGAGCATGAACTTTAGTCTCCACAGACCAAGTACCAGTGCCTTTGCTGGTGTGATAGCTTTCCATGCAGTAGAATGTGCAGGTACTCACTCCTGAGGATGTAGCCCAATCTCTCCCGGCCATGTCAATTCAGACAAGCAGTCCCTCCTTGCCAGCACCCTGAGTTTGTGAGCGTCCATGTGTGAAGCAGTGAACAGAAACTGTTCTTCGCTGTCTCAAAATCCCAAGGCTTGGTTCCTAATGAATTTAAGAGGAAGAAGTTTCATTTTCTACAGTTTGTGTCTTCTGTCATTACCTGTGGCAAAAAAAAAGAAAGTGGTTTATATTGCTATGTGGAAGTCTACATATTTTTCATGAGAGAAGAAAGTACCCTATGCAGCACAGAAAAAGAGAGTCTTTCCCCTGGAGATTTATATCGAGCTCACAAAGAAAAAAACCCAAATATCTCTAAGAAGAGTCAGCTTGCTTATCCACTCTTCAAGTAGCCTGCAGCCTTCAACAAATTCACTTTCCATCGAAACTTTAGCACTGGTTTTCTTAGTTCCTGGACGTTCCAAGAGCTTTTTTTTTGACAGTCAACAAGGATTGGAAAGGAGCATACTCTTCCCCAGCTTGTCATTTTTACAAATCTCTCTGAAATGAAATGCTTTCACACAGACTTTGTTGACACAACAGAGAGCAGTACTTAAAATGTCCGTGAAACTCATTTGCTTGTCACAGTCTCCTGGTGGATATGGCAAGACTACTACTATGTTTTGGGTTTAAAACATTTCCAGTAAAACAACTGAATAATGTTTGCCAATGATGCTGGGTGTTCCATCTGTGCAAATCCCATCAGTCTAATTTAGATCAATCCACTTAGATAACATTACTGGCTGTCATGCCTTTGGGAGGTTTTCTCCATTCTTCAAACATGACAGAGCCCGCGGTCAGAGTTCTGAGCAATGGGAGACCCAACAGTTCTTCATCATACCAGAGTTTTCAGTCTGTCACTGAAGAATAAGCAGGTCTGCATTGTGATTGTTATAAATTATGAATAGTGCTTATCCACAGCCAAGAAATCACTGATTTGTGCTGACAGACTACTCCACATCATTTTATTATTCGTGTATGTGCAATTACAGTCCCAGTCATTTACAAACCTTGTGGGAAGGGAAGCTAAGGAGCATTAAAACTGGGAAGTTCTACTTCACTCTTGGAAAACTTCATTACCTGAAAAGGTATTTTCTCTTTTGTGGCAGCAAAATGACTATTCTATGCAATATTTATATATAATATTTCCAGATGTGGTATCAATAGAACTCAATCCTGTCTTTTTATGTTCTATTTATTAGGACTTAAACCTTTTTGTTGTTTCTTTTTCCTATACAGTCAGGTTGCAAAGCAAATCTGATTGGAGCGTTCAGATCTGTTTCAGCATATATTCTGGAAAATTGCTGCTTTTCACTACAGCACTACTGCCATGTAGTTGTCTGGAACTGCTCCCTTCTTCCAACATGCACCAGTTTACCTACACAGGGTGAGTCACTTCCTTCTAATTAGAAGGAAGTGAGGTGATCCATTTGATCACCCTCAGTGTTTGAAGATTATCATAGGTAGTAATTACAGTACAATTTAAATTAGAAGAAAAGATTGCAGTCAAACCCCTGTCTGCTGAGCTCCTTGTCTCACAGTAATTTCTGCCTCCTGAGTTCGATGTGGCCAGTGAAGATGCACCCAGTGCCATTAGCCCCCATCCTCCCTGACAGCCTGCAGTGTGTGCGCCAGCCCTTTGCTTCAGCATCACCAGGTGCCCCTTGGCTTTTTATTTTCATTTCAGCTGCTAAACAATTTAAGTCCTTTTCATTCAATAATGTAAAATTGCTTTCCAACCCTCCAGAATTCCTGGAGTACCTATCACCTTTACCCAGGGCCCTTCAGCCCTAAATCCTTGTAGCATATTGCCTTATAGCAATCAAATATTTGCTCTAACTCAAAAATATTTTGACTCCATTATCCTCCAGCACTATGTAGCAAACTATATTGGGAATTGTCTATCAGTTTTTCCCACAGCTTCTGGCACAGTGTGCTTTAAGTTATCAAATGTGCTCTGGAAAGAAATCCTGTTGTAAATAACAGCACAATATATCTCTAGCCTCAAAGAAGACATAGATCCCTACCCCAAAGAAGTGTGTCTCTAGATAGAGAGTTTGCAATTCATTTTCATGTCACAGAACTCTGTACATTTCCTGGAGAAGAAATACACCTATTTAGAAATTTTACTCAACAAGTTTTTAACTAAGAATATTTAAAATAATATTTAAATATAGAATTAAAAGCTTGAAATATCATTTGTTTAGATTTTTGGTCACCAGTTCAGGTAAGATGGTTGAAATTACTTTTTAGTGTTAAGGTCTTGAGAAGAGCATCAATTTCAGGCCTGTATCTCTTTTCAGCAAGTGAGGCTTTTGTGTAGTTTATTTTCACTTGTTTTAAAACTGAAAACTCCCATTCATATCAGCAGCCGGATGTGAATAACATCAGTATAGGCACAACCAGCTCTGCTAGTTACTAGTAATACTACTATTTTCTTTTTAGCTGAGATAAGTAGAAATGTCAATTCAATTTGCAGTACTTACAGGTTTTATATGATTTATTTTTCCTTGCAATCAAAATTGTAGCCCTCTCCAAACAGGTTTTGTATCTAGTCACTACCTGCATGGATATCAGGGAAATAGTGATGAAACCGGCAATTTGATCACTAAATAGTCCCCTATTTCTCCTTTTTCTTATCTTGAGGATCAATTCACTATTCAGCCTTAAAATTGTCCAGTGTTATACATGTATGAAGGTCATTTTTGCTGCTGTGACAGAGACGTATTTGAAGCCTCATCGCACTTCCAGGCTGAAATTCGGGAGAAAATATGAGAGCAGCTATCCCCATGGTTAAACTAGGCTGTGTTTTTGGAGCACTGTAAGCCAAGTGTCCTGCCCACTGGCCCAGGCAGGTTGGCAAGAAAGATCCTTACATTTATGAACATGGTTGAAAACCCCTAACTTCCATTTTGCTTTGAGAGACAGCAAATTTACCTGCAAGGGCTTTCAAATGCACCCCTGCCCATCATTACACAGAGATGACTTTGCTAGTCAAGACAACATTTTCACAGCATGATTTAAAGCAATTTTCAGTTTGGCTACCAAAGCAATTTCCACTTTTTTTTTTTTTTGTGACTACTGCTTCCTAGGGGGTGTTTGATTTGCTCCACAAGGATAGCAAAGCCACTTTATGCTTGCACACAGCAAACATGAGACAATGTCTGTCACTCCTGCACCCCACTTGTGCAAGTTTGGAAGCCTCTGCCTCAGTCGTGCACGAGGCAAACAAACACAGGGCAGTTACTGCATGTGGACCTTCAAAATCAGGGGCCAGACTAACACATCTGCTAATGGGTACCTTTCCAATGGAAATTTCACACATGTAGGCAAAACAGTGCTTGGAAAAATACCTGTAGGTTGGAAGGAAAGTAGGAGTCTGTTCTGCACTGTGCTTAACCCATCTTGCATGCCATGGCTGAATTCCAAATCACCCAGAGCTTTGACATAAAACTATGCATGTCTTCTCTGTATGGTCACTATTCCAAGTTCTTCTATTTTCAGGATTTTCAGTCTCTATTGGTCTGTCATAACATAGTGTGCTGGTTTTGGCTGGGGTAGATTTAACTTTCTTCACAGTGTCTGGTATGGGGCTGTGTTTTGGATTTGTGCTGGACAGAGGGTTGAGAATATAGAGATGTTTTTGTTATTGATGACCAGGGCTTACACACAGCCAAAGCCTTTTCTGCTTTTCGTGCTGTCACACTGTAGAGTTTTTGGGGTTGTTTGTTTTTTGAACTTCACAGCTGTTTAAATTTACATTGCATAGCTTAGTTCCAGGCCACAGATCCACTTGCAAAGCCCAACACGCACAAGAGGAACAGTCAGTTGTAGCAGTGCTTCTATGATTGAAAACAGGACTGAAGTACTTACAATAATCATACAAAATACAAGATGGCCAACATAACATTGGTTTGCAGAAACACTTCCTATGATGCCAATCTGCTTCTGGTATCAGCCTGAAAACCACTCAGCTTTCCTGTGCTTGGTTTTGTGAGTGCCTGGATAACATCTGTCTCTCTGTTTTGGTCTGGGGAATAATAGTGCATCTGGGTAAAGCAGCCATTACCTCAAGCTGGGAAATAGCTGCAGCAACAAAAACCAAAGTACTGATCAGACCAGATGAAGCTGGAAGAAAGTCATCAGAGAACACATAATTGCAAGCATTTAGAATGGCTGCTGTGCTGCTGGAACTGATAACAAATAGGAAATGGAATCATGTTTCATTTGAGATCTGAGATAATTCCATAATTTCATTCAATATCAGTGCTTCTTTCTTCTATAAAGGACTTACAGAACTGTCACAGAGACGGTATTCAAATGTGAATGACCCAACATCCCAATCGTGCACCTTGTCAAAGCACACTGAGCAAAGCAAAGAGGGAAAGATTTCATTCCTCCAGACAGCTACCTGCAGTCTGTCCTCAGGAAGGAGGATGCACCACAGACATATTACAAACACCTATCCTAAAGATTTTGGTATCACAAAATTGATTTAGCACTTCATTTTCTTCAGAGGCTTATCTGTACACCTCTCCTATTCCTGATGATGAAAGCTGGAGAGGGACCTTTCACAAGGGCATGTAGCGATAGAACAAGATAGAACTCTTTCTGTTTAAAGCCAGGTTTAGATTAGGCATTAGAAAGAAATTCTTTACTATGAAGGTAGTGAGGCACTGGAACAGGTTGACCAGAAAAGTTGTTCTCATCCCTGGAGGTGTTCAAGGCCAGACCAGGGCTTTGAGCAACCTGGTCTATTGAAAGGTGTCCCTGCATGTGGCAGGGGAGTTGGACAGAGATTACCTGTAAGGTCCCTTCCAACACAAACATTCTATGATTCTCTGATTCCATGATGACTCATAAGCAGTAACCTAATGCAAAAGACAGGAACACTTCACTAGCAAAAGACTGCAATCCCATTTTGCTAAATGACTCAGATCCAGAAAGCTCTACCAAAGAAAAAGATGCTTTGCTAAGCAGATACACAGCTTCTTGAATTCCAGCAGTGGGAACACTTCAAAAAGGAACTTGGAAAATTTATTTCCTTCTGGTCGAGTACTTTATAACGCAGCCATGAGATTTCCACCCAAGAGATAAGATCTAATCCAACTGGGAGATGACTGTATTTTTCCTTTATTCTTTGCAAGTTCACATGTACTTAAAAAGAGAAATTAAGAGGACCTGAACCACAACATTGAGTATTATCAACTGTGTAAAGGAAATCTGGCCACCATTCAAATAGCAGAGGTGAAGTTGGAAATATTGAGTCACTAAGAGATATAAACCTTGTTGGCCTAATATTCTTAATTCTGCTTGTAAAATTCAAAATGGTGTAGAGTTATGGGGAGCTGAGAACTGAGAATGGATTTGCTGAGGAATGGTATATGAGCAATACATACAGAAAATATTCTTGACTCAGCACCATAGAGAGTGATCATTGAAAGTTTTTGCTTTTTCATAGGAAAAAGTCAAGCACTGCAACACATGCCAAAACTCAGGGATACTGCCTGAAATGCAGTCTATGTCATGCCACTTACTGCAGTTATTCACCTCCATGCAATAGTGACTCACTTTGATACAGTGCAGAAGCACCAGAGGACACCACACGTTGCACAGCACCACCTCATTACCCTGACTCATCCCAAATAAAACTGGAGAAACTTCTCAGTTAAAAATGGGGGTTTTTGTCACAAAATTGAAAGCTTCAACCCTCTCTACCAGTTTGCCCACGAGTATATTAAAATGAGTTAATCTTCATGGTTCAAAAGTTGGTAAACTGTTTTGGCACATCATTTCATGTAACATTTTTTGATTAATGACATCACACTCATTATAGTTGGAGTAGTAAATGTGATAATTTTGGACACAGTTTTCCATATGCATAGTGGCAATAGCACCAACCTGTTCCACAGGACTTCTGTTATGATAAATACATGAAAAGACAGCAAAGTGCTTGAAAGCTACAAAGGACAGTACCAATGACAAACAGGGACAAAGCTGAAAAGACATTACAGAACAAGCAAGTTCATTTCAGTTACTGGAACAGGCTCCCCAGGGAAGTGGTCACAGCACCAAGCTAGAGCTCAAGGACCATCTGGGTGATGCTCTTAGGCATTTGGTTTAGTTTTAGGTAGTTTTGTGAGGAGTAGGGAGTTGGACTCTGATCCTTATGGGTTCCTTCTGACTTGAGATACTCTATGATTATGATCCTTGTCTGTGAATCAACATGGGATGACTCTCCCACACATTCTTGGGTTTTCCAGGGATTAACAGAAACAACATTGTATTTTCAATTACAATAAATAATTCCAAGGAGAATTTTCAAAGGGAGGCATGTTCCTGTGTTCTAATGTTCTGTATCTGCAAGCTTTGTCATCCATTGGGCCAGACTGCTATGAGACAGCATCTATGTGACTAAGGAACTTCAGATATTTTTCCAAAGTGAAATGGTTAATAGAAGTTATTCTCATTTAAAATGGACAGAGCATAAAATCAATTTGTCTACCTTGTCTTTTCAGTGTGCAGCTTAGAGTAGACAAAGCCAAGATACAGCTCCTTCTTCGGCTACCTCACCTTTTGTTTACCAAGTAATAACTCTCAAGTTTTCCAGCAGATGCACTTAGGCAAAGTAGTGAAACTAACTAGTTATTCTTTCTCTGATGCCTTTGCAATTTCTCTTCAGTTTGGGAACTTGCTGGAGTAAGTGAATGCTCCCTCTGAAGACTCCCAGAACAGTGGCTGTACGTGTTCCCTATATTGGTCATCCATATACCAGTACAGGGCAGCCAGTATAGGAATATTGGGAGTGTACTGTCAGTATGGGCTGGGAATAAATCATTGAACACCTAGACTACAACACACATCCACTGTAGGGTAGGCATCATATCAATCACAATGCCAGATAGAACAGGGACTATATTTGGACATGTTTGTTCAGGACTGTATTTAAAATTTGCAACAGATGAGCATGAAGGTGTATTCCTGCTTTGAGGTTTCCCACCTAATTCCAGAATGGATTGAGAAACTGTGTTTATCCTCTTTGCAGAACAAAGTCCATTAAACTGTAAACTCAAGAAGAAAATGCTACTTTCTTTAGAACACACTACAAAATCTTTTTATGAGTCATCATCATCAGCTGCAAGTTTAAATTCCAAACAAAATTGTAAGAACAAAATAAAATATGATAAATGTTACTTGGGTACAGGAAAATGCACTTCAGGGTACAGGAATTATAGTAATTCAGATGCCAGTAGGTCAAACATCAATCTGTGTTAGTCGTACCAGATTAATGAGGCATCTGTGGTGTTTGCCCAGATCCACCCTTCCTTTCAGCAATTTATCAACTGTAGCATTCTAGAAAAAGAAGCTTAACAAATTCTGTTTATGCTTGTTTTTTTTTCACACTACTATTGTATTCTACATTTATTTAAATGGTGCTCCTCATTTCTGACATTTTCCCTGAGGCTTGAAGAGCAGGTGTTCAGATATAGCTCCAAGCTGTCAAAAATAAAACTGGCAATGATTTTAACAGACACAGGGCTGAGGAAATAAAAGAAAGTTGTAATTTTGAAAAATTAAATACCACACAGGATTTGTTAGACTACATCATTATTGCCCAGAGGATATCTTAATTCAGATTTAATCATAAACACAAAATGGGATTATGGTCATGGTGGCACTGATAGTGGAGACTTGGATTTGAGTTCTCTTGTCTGAAGCATTTCTTTGCAAACCTAAGGAAAACACAATGGATCAGAACCTATCAAGATTGGTTTTGATCCCTCTCCTGAGCCCAAAATTAGGGGAACACTTACTCTAGAGAGAGACTACTTAGATAGCCTGGTGGGAAGACCATATAGTTATGTAGTATTTTTCCACTTTGCCCTCCTGATTGTGTGGATAAAACTGACATATGGGGTGGATCTTTATCACTTCTCATTGAGCAGCAACTCAAGGTTATTGTGTGGTTGCTTCACAGAATCATACATACAGGTACTGGAAGAACATGAATAAATATAACCTGCTATTTGTACTTGGGTCTGTAACAGAAAGTATATATTCAACTATCTGTTCCTTCTCGCAAGTTCCCCCAGGCCAAGTCTTTTGCTCTTCAGTTGAGGAAGTTTGTGTAGATACAGGAGTAGGTTCTGATCCAGAGTAAAGAAAAGAGAGGCAGAGTGAATGAATGTTTTGGCAAAAATGAAAAAAAAAATCTTTTAATACTTTTGAGGAAATCACTGCTTCTTGCTGGCTGAATGACCATCAAGTGTTTGCCCAGCTCAAGGGCTAATCAAGATGAACAAAACACATAACTTATCATCCTTCTAGTAAGATATTTTTAAGAGAAAGGAAAACCTTCAAAAATATTTTGTGCAAAATCACCAAGTGACAGTAAAATAACGAATATATTCTACTGTTGACTTGAGAAAGAGAAATAAACAGGAGCCAGACATTTTTTCATGTTCGGGTTTTTCAGCATTTCAACTAGCTCTCACATAGTGCTAGTATAGCACAACCAGTATCAAGGGAATTGAAGTAGAATGAAGTATTACTAACAGATGAAGAGGCCCTGAACTGGCATGAGAAAGACTGTATCAGTCCTTTGGGTGGGCTACTGCCACACTTTAGACTATGGTGAACGACTGGCAACTGATAAATGTGCTTTTTTTTCTCTAAAAGGCTTCATATATGGACTTCATTATTAACTTCAGAACGAATTGCCTGCTGCAATCTAAAAAACAAGTGCTATTAGCTGCAATCATACAGCAATAACTGAGCACAAAGTACTTCCTTCAGTGTTTAGGAAAACAGAAGTGACTTGGACCATGACAAACAGGTAGGCTGATGCGTCAGTCTTGTCAATAAATTAAGCCAGGAGCTGAGATATCAATGGGTAAAAGTCTGGCAAGCTGCTTATTCTTTGCTCGTTCAACTTGGGAATTTCAGTACTTCTACACAGAAGTAGCAAAACAGTAATTGCACAGATCTACTAGGAAAGTACCTAAATCAGTCCCAGCAAAGGCTGGCACATGAAACTTCTTCACTCACCTCCTCTACAAAGGAAAACCTCTCACCACTGCCACGCTCCTGCAGGGGTGGATTTCCTGCACTTTATTTTTGGGGTTGTGTCTGTGCGTATTACTGTATCCAATCACTATAAAAGTGTCAAAAACAAGAACAGTGAGGTTCAAACTGAAAAGTTGGGACTGAAACAATTCAGAAAACTGGAAGTAGGAGGTCGCATTTCTCATCAAGTGCAGGAGACAGAGCCAGAGCTACTGATGCTGAAGTGTGCCCAAGAAACAGGCATACTGAAAAATATGCCTAATTGCAGTCATTAACTCATCATCACTTACCTGTGTTAACAGACACATAATGGAAATGCAGCAACTGCTGTAACACACCAGGTCGGTAATTCCTCAGTGAGCCATCCTCCAGGAAAAATAAGATATGCACTGCAAGAAACAGACTGAAGGTGTCTCCTTCAACCTCAGAAAACCTGCTTTTGTTTTGCTAATTAGAACTGATTCGGTCTTCCTAGATTAACACATATACTGTACATAGACACCCTCATGTCTCGAACACAACACTCTATGGGATGACTACAACACCTAAACCAGTGAATTCTTACAGCCACCTGTGATGAGCTTTCAGAACAGTTCTTTTTGTTCTATTACTCTGACTGAATGTCCACTTTCACAGCAAAGGCATAAAAAATGAATGAACTAACACTGTGCTTATTAACAGAACAACATTTATACCCTTCTGCTGCCAAGGCAACAACATAGAAAATATGAGGATCCCCAAGGCAGCGCAGTGACTTAAAATGCTCTCCACAAAATCTAGTGAAGTCAAAAAAACCCATCTAAACTAACAATCTCTGGAAGCAGACAAAATGTTTGAGAGAACTTGAAGGCAGACGTTAGAGACAAATTAGAGCAGGGACTCACTGATGAAAAACAAATGCAATTTAAAAACCCTGCTCCTGGCACTGCTGCCCCTCCCACCTGTTTGTTTTTGGGGTTTTTTCTTTTACAAAATATCTAAATTTTTACATAGTAAAAAAATGAAGCTCAGAACAGGGCACAAAAATTCCTTGCTAGGAAAGGAGTATGCGCTCTTTTGGAGCACAAATTACTAATTTTTAGGATTACAATCATTGCTGTTGTCTTAACTGACTGTAAAAGCCAAGATTAACAGTACGATGAGGGAAAGAAGAACTAAATCTTAGATCTTGAGAGTTCATGTAACCAAATCCTATTTTGTGAATTGCCTAAGTTCCAAAATGCCCCAGCTTTATAAACTGAATTTCATGTACTGTAAAAAATATAAAATTTGAAAACAATCTTTTGTCCATTCTCTCAGTTTGGGGTATCAAATCACATTACTGCTGTGCACTATTGTCATGGGTTTCTCGTCAAACCACCACAACTATGTAATGTCAGTGTGTGTTAAACAAAACCTTCCAAAATGGACTGGCTGAAATCTGTGTTTCCAAGGGCTGGCAAATAAAATCTGAAACTACTAACTGAAAACTTGGAAAATTTTTTGTGATGATGGAAACAATGAAGTTCTCACAGCAGAAAAACATGAAACTGACCATTACAATTTTAGGCTGAACACAGTTACTTTGCCTCTTTTTTTCTTCTTATATATATTTTTCCATTTAGTGTGTGATGTTTGAACAATAGTCAATTTTACCAAGATCTGACAAGTATCATCACAGCTTCTGTTCAACAACAGACTATGGGTCATTACCATACTGACCCCTCCCATATTAAACATCTGCAGACTAATCAGAAAGTGAAAACTTTAGGAGATGCAGCTATTTTTAAAAGACTAAACATTCAAGACTATGTATTTCCTCATATTTATTTTGTAACTGTATTTTTTCTAAAACATATTAAAATAGAAAAGATGTTCATCTGATTCATCATACAAAGAAAATACCAATAATAAAATAAGTAATAAAATACTGAAAATATATGAAAGCACCAAAACATTAAAATATTCATATTGGCAAAGACTCTAAGAATATATTTCTTGTCATTTTACAGTAAAGTGCTATTCAATCCACTCAAATTAAGGAATTGGTATTTTAATAGCATGGTAATTATTATCTTAAGGTTACAAATTACTTTCTTACCTTTCTCAAAAAGACAACCACCCATTTTTTTGGAAGCAAAGCATTTGAGTTGCATGCACATGAAAATAACCCAAATAACAGTTTCATAATAAGCAGTGAACAATACAAATTGCCAACTCATTAGGAAAACAAAATACTGAGAAACAAAGTGAGCAAAAATGTGATTAGTGAAAAATTAAGAAAATGCAGATGTAATAAAACATTGTATAAATTAAGGAAGGACAGAAGACTGTGCACCAAACATTTCTTAGTCTTTCTTTTTACATGGTGTTTTTTTTAGGAATCCTATTGCTGTTTTTTTAGTTAATCTGTTTATTAATGCACTATTTTAAACTGCCCTTTCCTATTTCCTAGAAAATATCCTAGATCACCAACACACTGTAAGCAAAAAGACAGAAGCAGAGTATGACACTTACTTTTCCTCAATAATAGCTTCTCATTTATTGAGGTCAGCAGACAAAACTAAACAATCTGTTACAAAGCCAATTTGTAGCAAAAATTAATTCTAGCAATGGAATTATTTTAAGTTTTTAGATCTCTTTAAGAGTGAAAATTTTAAATGTATGAAAGATACTATCAGTCTCCTTTTAAGTTTTTATCATTTTAATATACATATTTACAGCAATGAGTACAAAGAATCCTTGTTAGCCAAGTTCTCATTAGCTTCATATACCATTTCCACAACAGTTTCTGTGAAATGGCAGATATAATACTTTATGTTCCTTTGAGTATTTAATCTTCCTGATTTGATCGGCTTTTTTCATAAATTCATCTGTAATTTAACCATATTGCACAACTCAGAGTAAGTTCTTACACTAATAGCCTTTTATGAACCAGTAATAGGCCATCACAGTCCAAAAGTCAACCCTCACACTCCTTCTGCAATTTGAATACAAGTTGATTTCAAAAAAAAAAGAAAAAAGAAAAAAAACAGGAATAGTGTCTTGTCCGGTTGTTAGTTGGTAAGAAGTATTTACAACAACTTTGCATTCAGAAGAAGCACAATAATAAGGAATTTAACCAATGAAAGCAATGAACCTGAATTACCAAAATAATTACTAATAACAAATATCTTCCTTTATATGTGCGTGTATACAGATTATATAAAAATTCTGCCTGTACTACACAATTTCTGTAAGTTTTCCTGAATGAATAGATTAACCTCAAAATACACTAAGCTGACTGTTTGCATCTTGTATGAGAATAATTCAAAATGTAAGAATGAATATGATAAAAAGAAGCAAAATACTGTATTTAAAGTAGTTGAATAGAGGAAAAGAAATCTAAACAGTTTTATGTAATATTGTATTTGGTTTCCTCCTTCCAGTTCAGTAGTTTTTATTGAGTTGTACATTGAAATTGGCCCTAGCTCTAACATCTTCCTCGTGCCCTATTCTAAGTATCAACTTAGTGATTTCAGTAATTTCATTTGCTGGTCATTCATTTCTTCTGTTTGTTTTTCCAGCAAACTGTATCCTTGTTCATTGCTGTTGGCTCACAAACCTCATTTTGGCAGTTCCAGAATCCGAGTGCAGCACTGCAATCTCTTGTACTCCAATGCACCATGATAGGCAGCAGCACATCCAGGGCACAGCAATTCTTTTTAGCTTCTCTGGGCATATGCCAGGTAGAAGCAGAAGGCAGCAACAGTAACTGATAGCAGTGATAAAACAACTGACAACTGCTGGAACCAGAGGCAGCGATGCATCTGCTCTTCAAGTCTTTTATTAATTTGCAGTAAACTAGTTAGCTGAAAATAGAACAGTTTCATTAAATTAGAATTACTGCACATGAAAGTACTCAGTAATTTTGAACTATTTAGGCAATAAGTATGAAAAAAAAAGACTTCTCACAGTGATCTCTCAGCAACACCTTTTCTATGACTCCATACTTCAGGAAGCTGTTCCATAAAAGAGCTTCAAATCTTAAAGTTACAGATAACTCAGATGGCCTGTATCAAGCAGGTGACATCTTTAGGAAGCAAAAACATACCACTGAGGCTCACTGGTACCCCAGATCTGTACATACATAAGAGAATGAGCAAACTGCATTGAAAGTAGCATTTCATTAAACCATTATAATTCAACAAAGTAATTAAATCACTATCACTGATTTAGTTACTTTCAATTGCTGAGCTTTTCAAATAGTATAATTCACAAAGTACCAAAAAAGTTCAGTAAAAGTTCTTTTTATTTTTCATATTTTATAATTTTATTTAATATGCAGCACAAAAGAAAACAGCAGTACCTGCATATGTAAATCTTCATTGGTTTTTGCTGGAATATTAAATGCGTTGTCTTTTAATGTTAGAGAAGAAGGCTTACTGCTTTCTATGACATGACACCTGAGCCTGTGAAAAGGGAACAAAAACACACATCAAAAATCACAAATTTATTGCAACATTATCTAATTAATAGTAAACAGTCCATCTAAGTATTATATACTCTTATCTGTTCTGGTTGAATAATTTTCAAAATGACTATTGCAATGATAGCCAGAAAAGGCTTCCTCAGTTCACCAACTGATGTTTTGACAGCTTTTCATCTAGAAAGCAAAAGTAAAAATATCTGCATGCTCAGTTAAAACATCTCTTCACCTATGTTCCATCACTTTGGTCCTAGGGACATCTTTCCAAAACTGAGTCAGTTCTGGTACACCTGCTCCAGAAGACTGGTCCATTTCTGCTGCCATTATAAGGAAACGATCCTGCAGAGAAGCTGCAAAACCTGCCCTCAAAGAAGAAAAAAAAAACGCAAACAAACAGATGTTTAGTGTGCTTAGATAAAATTACAGTATTACAAAGAGTACAAGAAGTATTTTGAACAAAAGTGATATAAAATGAGAGCTTGTTTATTGCAGAACACCAGACACTGACTTACTAGAAATAAAAGTAACAAAATCATTCTCTAAAGCTCAATGATTTTGATTACAGTTTTCCCAAAATCTTATCGTTTTAACAGAACTAGTTTTATCTGAATTACTCAAAGACAACCCATTCTGCAGCAAATTCACCTGTTCTTTCAACAATTTAGGAAACTGATTTACTGCAGATAAACTCCCACTGTACTAGGGAACAAGTGAGACAGTTGCCAATCAGACTTTTTGCTTATTAAGACAAGAAACAGAAGGGACTGAAGACAACAGCTGCTTATGCCTGAGTGGAGTAGTAAACAAGTACAGGCAGTTACTCAAATCCTTCCCGACATCCATGCTTCTTTAACGAATAGTACCATTCTCATACGACACTCAAGTAGACACAAGCATCAGTCTTACACACCAGCAGGCACATACAAACACCAGTATCTACAGCATCAGCCTGTTAATAAAACTTGTCCAGATTTCTTAAAAATGGTATTGTAAATTTTTACTTACCACCATGAAGAGAAACTATTATATCCAATGATGTGCCAGGTTCACAGCTGCTGTTACTGGGTTTAACCCTGTATTTTTCAGGAGCAGTTGTTCTCACCTATAAACAAGGAATACCAAACAAATATATATTAAGTGCATGCATGACCTCTGCTTCATAACTTCCCTCACTGTAATAACTAAATCCTCAAAACCTTGAATACTAGGACAAATTCTAAACACATTATTTTGCAGGAGTAATAGGATTTTAGTATTTCACTTTTTCCTCCCTCTTAACCACTTTTATCATTTCTTTTCTTGCATTTACTATTTTTTTTGAATACATATTTAAAACCAGCCAAGAATATAAAATGGACTATCTTTTATAATTTTTAGCATAAAAATATGGAAACTTTAGTTATTTGAGTATGCAGAGAAAACAAAAGATAGGAAAAAACATATAAAGATGCAAGTCAACTCAGCATTTCTGAAGCAAATATAAGTACGTTCATTCCTTTAACGGTGGCATTTGCAGATGGATCTGCCTCATCCTGGAGCATTACTAACTTGTTTCCAGCCAATATTTTGAAAGAAAAGTTCTTAAAAGACAACTTTGCAAAGCTCAAGCCTTTCTTTTTCAGGAAGTATTAGACTCTCACTAAAAGACTAACTATCACTATAGCTCTTTTCCAGTCAGTGCTTTAATGATTTTTAATACTGATTATCCCCTTTGAGGTGGTACATTGTAGACACAAATTCAACCAGAAGATTTCTTTGATCTGCTTCAAACATCACAACAGAATAAAAAATTTTGCCTATATAGTGGGTTTAATAGCATTTCTTCCTCCTTTCACAAAACAAGTAAAGGTTACACATTTAGTAAAGTAAACCAGGCCATGCATTAAACACTTACTTTAAAAGCCACTACGTTTTTAGTGACATTTGTAAGAACTATCAAACATTTTTTCTCTCCAGTTTCTTTGGATCCAAAATATAGCTCTTCTGCTGGGCTAGTAGGAAATTTAAAAAGAATTATTTTTTCAAATTATATTTACAACATAAAAAAAACCCCTGACCACACTTACAGGAAAAAAAAAAATACTTCCAACCTGCAGCTAGAGTCAGTATAAACAGACTTGCATCAAAAAAGCTGTGAAAACAAAACGCAGAAATTTTGTAGTGAAGCTCAGGGTTGACTCATGACAAGTGGAACTAGCTGCCTCAGCTGATTGCTGCCCTTGACTTCTTCCATCTGGAAGAGCGTGACCATCTGCAACAGCAGGAATAGCCAGCATACACAGTCAGCCACTGCATCTTAGAGCAGTATGTTAAGGGAAAGCATTATGGATTTTAATTAATGCTAATTTTAAACAATATAAGGTGTCACAGACATGGAGTAATTACCACCTTGTACATCTATCCCTGTAATGGATATGAGGAAAAGGCAGATACCAACAAGTGGCAACCATTTCAACCACTACAGCTAAATTCACTTGTACTTATGAGTCAGTCTTCACATACTTGTGGTGTCACATGCATAAATAAAGTTATTGCTTGTTTTTAATACTCTTGTGCAATTAGGAGTCATGCATGAACTATTTTAAACCACATCAAACTAATACAACTCATTTTGGATAAGCATTCAAATGAACACTACTAGGCAAAAGGTAGGGCATGCTCATATCATACAAGTTGAAAGGAAACCTCGATGAAGAAGTGAAAAGCTTTTCTTTCAATACATTGCATTAAGAGCACACAAAGTATTGCTGTACTATGCAGTACTACAAAACTGCATATTCCTTTGACAGAAAGCCTTTTTCAAAAAATATGGGCTTTTTCTGTGGCCTCTTTTTAGGATGTCAATTTCATGTTAGTTTGACCTCCTCCTCAAAAGACCTCCTTTTATATTTACTGGTACTTTTATAGTACCAATCCTTTCTTCTCTCACTTAAATCAGTGTATTAGCTGAGAAGAAAAAAAACCCTTGGTGCTATAGGGTCAGCCTGAACGCTTATGTTGGAAGCAGATTCTAATGGTGACTGTGTAGGTGGGGGGTACTGATGTTTTACAATGCATTAGACAGTTCACAAAGCAAGAATATTTTTTTTCTGTTTTGGGGAAGAAGGACGTGTGCCAAATAAGGCAGAAACCAAGAAACTGATGGGTTTAAAACAGCTTCATAGGGTAATTCTAGCTCTTCCTTTCAGTACTTTTTCAATTCCAAATTCTCAATTTAAGTAACACTAGGGAAAGGAAGGATTCTATCTACAAAGTATTTTGGCTATCTGAATACTGTACTACTGCACTGTGTATTACAGTAATTGCAAGATGAACCATAAATGAGACAGGAAAACATTAAGTAGCAACAAAACAAACCACAAAAAGAGATCAAGGAAAGGAACACTGCGCCAGAACCTGATCTTTCTTGTTCTACCACTAACTGTGGCTATTGATCAAAGAAAAGAAAGGAGGGGGGAAAAAATTAAAAAACATGCTTAGGCATCACTATGGTATGACTTTTGTCTGTGTAATCAAGCAGTTCCACAGTGTGGGGGGAGGCTGGGGTGTAGCTGTGTAACGACGGTGGGTTGTTTAAACAAGCACCCAGGCTTTTTAATTTTTACAGAAACATTTTCTTTACTCTGATGTGTGTAAAGTAACCACTTCAGCTTGTACAAGGAATTCTCCTCCCAAAACACACCACAACATGAGCTGCTCTTTGCCAGACAGAGCAAGGAACTGCTGCTTTTTGTCTTACCAAATCAATTCATTTATTGAGGAGAAAAGTCAGAGATCACCTTTTCATGGTAAAGTATGGAAAGCAAATACAACAGAGGTCTAAATGAGGGAGACAGCTCCGTGAGTGAGACTACAAATACAAAAGAACACCAGGACCCAGCTTTGGTCCACGATTTCATGATGCCAGAGCTGCAGTGCCTCAGCTTCCTGGTCAGGCTTCAGGCTGCTCCCCTCACAGGGCAATGCTGGGATCAGCAAGGATGCAAGTCAATCATACTGGCAGAGCTTACAGTCTCTGCAATAGCTGTCTGTAACTGGTTATAAATGGCACTATATATTATCAGTTCAGTCAACTTCAGTTTAGTGTCCTGAGAATCACTGCAGGGAAATGAAAACTAGTACTGGCTTCTACAAAGGCAGAACATCAATAAAGAGCAAAAACTGTGCTCAATAGTTGACTTAAAAAAAAACCAAACAAACCAAAACACAAAAAAACCCCAAACATCAAAGACAATGGAGACACCAGTATTTTATTTTTCATGAGAGCAAGACATATAAACACCTCTATCCTTGACTAAGTTTATTCTTCCATGTAATTTTACATGAATTGCAACCCTTCTATTCACGGACAGTTTGAAATATTTTAACAGAAAAAAAAGGTGGACTCTGTGTGAGTGTGTGTGTGAGGGGTTCATTGTTTTTGCTTGTTTGGATTTTTTTTTGTTGTTATCTGCTTATGATATTTGCCCCTTTTTTAATTAAGAAGTGAATGGAAGAACGCAGATGCTTTTGTCACTGTCCCAGAAAATTTTTAACATTCTTTTATAATCACACTTCTGCAGTCTATGCCTTGGTCCTGCCATATAAGACACTACAGTTATACAGAGGAGGGCTTTGACATCAAAATTAGGAAAAATTTACATACAAAATAATTTTTTAAACTAATGAGCATGTCATTATTTAAATTCATTCCAAAACTAATTCATTACAGCAGTTAAAAATTAGCTAAGAAATTACCTAAAAACTAGACATTTTCTTCATTCATCTAATAGCAAACTGGAAGTGAAAATAAAAGTTAACATCTAAAATTCTAACCATCTAAAATTCTAAACAAGCATCTTTACCTGAAAGGCAGTGAAAAAGTATGTTGGCTAGTTGATTTCTTTTTCCTACTTTAATGATAAAAAGCAACTGCAAGATGTAAGCATCTTGAATGACAAAACCTTAGGGGCAGATATGCCATTTATACAGAGTGCTCTCCACACAAAATACACTGGACCCATTCATTAAGTTTAAATGGTGCAAACTACTAAGTGTAGACATTTATACCATTCTAAGGTAAAAGAATTCAAGCAAGATTTAACAGTGAAAACTGTCCTGATAAAGCATTGTGTTTTCTTAAGCCAATGCAATCAAACAATGCCAAACCACTGCTCTCATTACAGATAAGCACAGGTTTAACTAAGTCAGATGGTTTCTCAATATGAATGAAAGGCTTTTAAAATTCTTTGAAATATACACCTATTAGGACAAAAAGCATGCCCATGCTGACACGAAAAGAATCACTAAAAACACAGAAAACCAGAAAAATTCTTTGAATTTTGTAAAAAAATCATTCTTAATAAGATGCTTATAACCTGTTTTCCTCTAATAGTCTGACAAAACAGTTCATTTTGAAAACCAACTTGTTCAGTACTCAAGTGTCCAAGGCACATCGTGGGGGAAAAAAAACCAACCAAAAAACCCAAAAAACAAAACATGTAAGGAAAATTATTATTACCTGATATGTAATAAAGGTCCTTTAAAAGTGGTTAATGCTTTCTTTGTATTTTTTGGTTTGACCTCTGTTTTGTCAGTTTCCTCTGATTTGGAAATGTGTTCTATAGAATTCATCTGAGTAAAAATGATAGTTACAGTGATTAAGTAGAAACCTGGATTGCACATTGCAGAATCATGCAGGTATTTCAAACAATATGAGGCTTATTTCAACAATTTACACAATACGGATGAAGCTTAATACGTATTCATTCCCTGGAGCTGCTTGAAGTCCGCTGAAGAAAGTGATTTGCTATAGAAGTTAAATAAAATAATAAACATGCATGAAACAAAAATTCTGCTTTGTTTTTTTTCCATGTATTTTCCTGATGCCCAAGTTGGTTTTTGAAAACTCCAGACACACTAAGTTACAGTACTTAAAATATTTAAAATTATAAAGTACTGGTATTATTCATCCCCTGCAAAACTTTTCAATTAAAACAGACGCTCCAATACAATCACTGCAACACTGAACAGAAAACACAGAAGCAATTCCACACTTTATTGCATTGCAGAGTTGCTAAACGTATCTTCATTGCTTTTAGATGAAACTGAAGTATTGCAGAACATAAAAGAAATAATGCTGATTGAATTGGTGCATCCAAAACTGCAGGTATCTTAGGTTCTGAGGGTTTTGCTCTATAACATTAAGAAAATACATGTCAGCAAGCCTGGACATCTTATTACCACAAAAAAAAAAGAAAAAAAAAACTCTGAAACTCAGGTGCAGGGGGGTAATGCAGAAGACTGAAAGAATTAATGACATCATGATTCAAGTTCAGCTGGCTGAAGAGTTTGCTTAGTCTCCTTTTTATTCCACTTGAAACACAGAGAAAAGACATGAAAAGAATTCAGTTTATGCAAGTTTTAAGTATGGGAATGAGGAGAATACAAAATTTTACATGAAATAGGCTTCATAAAAAGAAACCACACAATAACTTCTCTTTATAGTTATATAAAGTTATAGTAAAAGGTTAGTGTGTAAATACACTGCACTAGTTATATGTTGGGCTTTGTTCAACACAAATTACCAGAGGAAGTATTACTACAGAACACAACAAAGGTGGAGGCATCAACAGGACAGGCACTTACTAACCAATTTTATCACTCATGGCTCCCTGTACTCTGTGGAAAGAAATAGGTCCTTATATGGATAAGAAGTCTTACATATATTAAATAAATCAGATGAATTCTTAAGGGACAAGAGGCTGCAAACAAAGATCTGTAGTACAGAAAAATGAAAATAATGATATCTCACAGATCACTTGAAATACATTAGTTTTTAAGGTGGCCTTACTAAAAAAATATTTGAATATTTAGATGTATATATGGATATTAGTCAAGTAAAAGTAGTTAACTTGGAAATAAGAAATGCCAACCATTTTGAGTCAATAAGGGATTATTTTTGAAAAGCACATTTTAGAAAAGAACGTAACAGTAAAGTGGCAAATAATGGTCTACTTGCAGTAGAAGAAATAGCAAGCATTTTTAAATGGGCAAACAGAAGAACTGTGAGTTTAAGGAAAACAACCTAATTTTTACAGAAACAGTACCAATAACTAGATTTGGTCTGAAATTTTAGAAGTATGTTAAAGGTAAGGCCTTAAAAATGCTTTAAGGCTAATTGACACATGATGAGCATAAAAGTCGACCACAGTTCATTGAAAAAATTGAGTAGCAACTTGATTCCACCGTATAAAAGATAAAATAAGTATTTGGTTTATGGTATTTCAAGTGTAAAAAAAAGCAAAAAAAAACCCCCTTAATTAAGTGGAAAGTTAGGTCACCAGACAAATTTAAAAAACCCAACAAACACTGAGGCTTAAGCACCAAAGGCAACTCAAACACTGAACAGGACTTCCCCGTGTTTCTGTATCTGAGCTTGAAAAATGTGCTACAAGAAAAACAAGCTACTGAGTCTAATGGTCAGGAAATCACCATGGTTATGTAATGCTTCCTTTTGACCTTAAGGTCAGTGAAATTATCTTTTTTTCTTTTGAAAAGCCAGCGACTTTGCAAAGAACAACTGGACTACTTAGTGAGCTGTGTGTTTCAAATTATTCTGATAAGCTTGGAATAGCAAATGAAACTGGAAGTATTCTACTCTATTAAACAGAAGTCTTGCAAGTCATATTTCAAAATTAATTACGGCACTAAAGTGGTGTGTTTCAGATTTTTCCTACTATTTTCAAGAACAATATCCCCAGTGATTATCAATGCATGTTCCTAAATATCACTTTGTATGAACTTGTAAAAAAAATCTCAAAAAATTCCTTTAGTTCTGAATAAACAACACTGCAGGAAGATTAAACAGGACTGACAGAGTAGGAATACAATTTCTCCTGAGAATGAAAATATATGATGAAAGTATCAATATCTAACAATATTTCCTCATGTACACACTGATTTAAACAACTCAAAATACTAGATGTATTTCAAGATGTACACCAATAGATATCACAAAATTAAAAATAAACTAGAAAGATAACCTTTGAAAACGAAACCCGAAACCTTTTTCATTTTACTGTACAATTCACTATATTCCAAGAGATAAACTGAATATTTGGTAAACATTTTATGCCTTCTCAAGTATGAAACTTCTCTTAACAAAGAGCTAAGGCTGAAACTACAAGTATAATTTTTCAGTTTTATAGGGTTCTTTTGTCAAATTGGAGGACAGAACAAAATGTTAAAAAAATTCAACACAGACAATCAAAGTGATAGGTCTCTTGTCTCACTTTGTAACCACTTAGCTAATCTTTTCTAAATCTTCATAGATACCTTTTTCTGATTAAGGTTTTGTACTTCATTCACTTCCCCGCTCTCCTTGGTGTCTGCATCGATCTCTTCTTTACTTTCATGCTCATCTTCATTGGTAATGGGCCCATTTTCACATAAAGGAGTTTGAAAATCATCGTCAACCAATGGAGGATAACTGTACTTGAAAGAATCCTGAAAGATAAAGAGATTTTTGAAGGAACAGTTGGTTATTTAAGAGTATGAGAAGTGCTTTCTCTAGGATTTTTCAAAAATACTATCAATTTCTGTTTCACATTACTTTTAATTTATCCATTTTAAATTGTACCCCTGTGCAGAAAGGTGACACTTACTAATAGTTTTTATTTTGCCATGAATAAACAAATAAATACAATCATCCGATGAAGACAGTAAACTGGAACTGTTATTTGTAGTTACAGCAGAACTGCAGAAGCTGGTCTATCAAGAATCAGCATTTGGAATCTTAATGTTGAAGTTCCCTTCCTCGTTCTAGACAAAGTGGTTTAAAACTTATGACAGCTATTTCTAAAAACACTCCAAAAGTGATGAAAAACATCAGCTGTTCTTCTCATCTTAGGTTCATAATGGCCATTTTGAAAAAGGAAATAAAACCCAAACCCACAAAACAACCCCAAATAATCCTTCCAGCTTAACATAGGGTGTGGACCTCTAGCATATCCTCTGCAAGTCAGACCTCAGTCTTTGAAATGTCAAATCAACTTAAAGACCATATTAAAGACACCTGGGTAACACTGCAGCAGCATATTCAAGCTCTCACTGACTGCAACAAAGGTATCTTTTCTGTTAGAAGATCAGTAAAAACAAGTTTTTGCTAACTAGAAATTCACTTAACATTCTCAAAACAGCTTAATTACATCTAATGTTAGAAACAGTGTTCAAACAGGGATCTCTGTTCCTACTGCATTTTCACACAGTTTTAAATGTCAAGGAAACTGAATTAGTCTGGCAGCTTTTCCAGTAGAAAAGAAAAATAACATAGCTTTGACTCCTGTAAAGTAGACTTGGACAATGCCCATGGTTCCCAAACTATGCATCCAGCAGGGAGTTACAAAAAGGTGTTTTAAGAGAACTCTGCATAAGCAAGTACATTTTCTCAAAACAAGGAGTAATGTGATGTTGAGGAAAAAAAGGAAAAGTCTTAGATGGGACCATTCAAAGAAACTACACACAAAACAGTATACTTCCTATCATCTATAATCAAAGCCTAAATCTCTCCTATTCTTCAGGCTGTAACAACAGTCAAAGTCCTTTAGGTCAATGAAACAGATATCTACCAGCTTAAACAATACCTTATTAAGGGCCTGAAGGACAAGCTTTAGGAATCAGTTACAGAGTAATTCACTATTAGAAGAAAAGACTCCAGATTGTTAGAAATATTACAGTAGGCTTGCAGAATACTGG
This sequence comes from Sclerurus mexicanus, assembly GCA_013396755.1. Taxonomy (NCBI): domain Eukaryota; kingdom Metazoa; phylum Chordata; class Aves; order Passeriformes; family Furnariidae; genus Sclerurus; species Sclerurus mexicanus. The sequence continues at coordinate 1,067,066 of VWZF01005544.1, read as the reverse complement.
CATCCTCCATTTGCAAATACTACACAGAAATATCCAGCTTCCCCTTGGCCAAACTGGTAAAAAGCCTTTTCACTCCCTTCCAGCATGTGATGAAGTGCATATGACAAAGTGACCTTAATAAAGGGAAGTAATTTTGCTGCATGCTTCACTTCGCCTCTTTAATCCATGATGCAGGATGGCTTCAGCAGCTGAACTCTCACCACTGGAACAACTCAAAGTCTCACACTTCACAAAAGTAATCACTGACTCCAAGTTCAACATTATTAATTCTATTTCCAAAATGGATTTTTTTGCTACTTCCCAAACCAGTCTCTAACACTCTTCTGAGGGACCCGGATCCCACTGCATTTACATTCTTTGTGTCTCCCAAAAGTAACCAGCCCAATGACCTGCTCCACCAGTTGCTTACATCTGATAAGGCCTGGGTCTTCAAACTAGGGGACACAGCAGAAAGAGGATGAGTGTCTTATGGCTACTGTATTGAATGTAAAGGATGTACAGATATGCTGGGCTCTTCAATGGCATTATGCTAGCTGCAAGTATGAAAATCTGTTACTAAACATGTGGAAATCAAAGATGATGGAAAGAAAATTGAAACGAGGCAAAAAAAAAAAAAAGCCCTCACAAACAGAACCCAAACACTTCAGTGGAAAATTTGTGGCAGGGGAATCAATTTGTGCAGGTCAGACATTGTCTTTAGAAAAAGCCAGGCCTGACAACAATAATGGAGAATGTCCTCTTATCTAGTTGCCTTAAGAGGAGTCAAGGTTAATCACATTAAGAAAAGTTAAATTCTGAGAAAAGGTCATTAAGTTGTCTGTTGTCAGGTCACTGAAAAACTTCTTGCTATGAGAGATGCAAAAATCCTGCTTTACTGTATACACTGAAGACATCTTTCGAAGAAAAATGTGGAGTACAATTTTGCAGTCTCAGTATTAGCTAACAATGCTTCCAAATTATGACAGGTTAAAAGCTCAAAACACCCCCTGTGTGGCTAAATATCAAAAACTCAGTAGTTAGACAGAATACATGCTGGTTCAAAATAGAGGAATTTTAATATGCAGAGAGCAATTTTTCTGAAATTGTCAAAAACCCCTGGAGTGCACGTCAAGCAAGTTTACTCCTTTATTTCTGCCACTGGAACTTACTCCTCCAGACAAATCATTTGGATAAGATGCCTCCATGACTGTGAAACTTGTTAATACTCTCACAAGATGGGCAATATGAAGTCAACTTGATCAACAATCACTAACCAGCAATGAGACCTTTCAGAAAAAGGCAGGATTGGGGATAACTCAGATTGTGTGCTCAATCACATGCTTCACAAGGATATTTAGCAGTTACAAATTCTTTCTTAAAAGATATAACTCTCAGTTAAGATGGTCTAAAAAGCAGATGGAAGATATTCAGCTCTAAGGAGGAAAAGAACTTGCCCCTCTATTGCAACAATAGGACAATACTATAGGAGCCAAGCCCAGAACCACTGCTAAATACCATTCAGCTACTTACTAATGCTGCTTCAGACGTCATCAGCTCTTCCCTCGACACCCACTCCTAAAGTTCAGCAAGTTCAGCAATTTCAGCTTTCTTTCACATGAGAAAGTTCTTATATGTAACACTGGGGAGTTTGGGCAGCAACTTTCCATGAAGAAAAAGCGTATCTTTTCTTCAAGAATCTCATGCAAAAGTACTTTTTAAAGGCTGCTAATCTCAGTCAAACAAAAAGCAAGGTAACATTCTTTTATGTTCACAAAACAAGTTCCATACGTTCTGGCCACCTCAACTTTATCCTGAATTTATACACAAAGGCAGATAGCCTCTCCTACTATTGCTGAAACACAACCTTCCTTTTCTCCATATTGTTGCTGACATAATATCAAAAACACTTTAGAAATGTAGAAAAAGAACAATTAAAAGTGCAGTGGGCTTATTGCACTACCATAAATGGCCTATAAAAAATTTAATGGAAAAGCATCCTTTTTCTGCAAATTCTATTATAAAGATTATGCAAGCTAATATACTAGCTCTGTGAAAAGTGAAACCTGTTGTACAAGATACTTGTGCTGTTCTGCTCTTTAGACTGCACTAGAGCAGGATTCTGGTTCTGCTGAAGTGATATTGCTTGTACCATACACTTTGGAGCTCTACTATACTCTTTATAAAGAATCTTCTACAGCCATGTCTTGAAATGCAGCCCTGGAGACAACAAAGAAGAAATAACTATGATATAACTCTCTTTAGTGAATCATAGCTTTAGAGCAAGATGACAACTCTCAGAGGGCCATGAAACCTACTTTCTGTTCATGGAACTTGTTTAATAAAATAACGCTATCTCTAATTCATCAGGTAGGAAAAAAGCAGAAGGAAGAATGACACTTAAAACAGGTATTTTTTTAAAAAAGGTCTGTGGTTTCCAATGATTCAGAAAAATTATTTCTGTACTTAAGACTGCCAAATGTCAAATTCTCATTATTTTATATTAATGTGATTTACAAATTAACATTGGCAAATCAATTTCAATACATTTCACATCTGTGAAGTGCCAACTCTCAAGACCATATATGGAATTTATATCGGTGTGCCTCAATCCATCACAAAAGAAAGATGAAATGTTAATATACTCACAGTTCCACCCATGTGAGGTGGCAGATACTCTCCACTGATGTATTCCTGTACATCGTTCTTGTTTGTGAACTTTAACATGCTTATTGCATCTGGGCCAAGCCAACCCTTCACGATTTTAAATGCAGCTTAAAAAAACAAAAACAAAACAACAAACCAAAGAGTATATGTAAGTTGTCAGCAGAAGGGTTTTGTTGGGTTTTGTTTTTGTAGGTTGAGGGGTTTTTTCAGTGTACTGGTAGATCTTATGTAACACAAGTAAGCTACATCCTGTAAGACAGTGCATAAGCAGCTCTGAAAATATCTATTATAATGGGTATAAACAGCATTAGGAAAAGAGTATTATTTACAGAGAAAATGGAAAAAATATCTTTAATAACTGACAGCTTTGTAGTCTTGGAATTTAGCCCAGGAAGTACTGAGGGGGTAAAACCCCAAAACCCGAGAGAGGGGCTAGGAAGAGTTACGCATACACTCTTCCTAGTTGAAGTGCTTTGTTGTTTTAAAAACAAACACAACTGTCATTTCAGTGATGATAAAACATGAATATACAGTAAAATATAAAACCAGCATAAAAATATGTATTCATATGGTAAAAACAGAGGAGTAACATGTTTACCTTGTAAATCATAGTTAAGATAATTTTTGAAGTACACATATCAAAACAAATGTAACCACATCAGTGTCTAGTGTCAGGCATTTATCTTAATTTGCATATTCTAGTTTTTGGCTTGTTCTAAGTGTCCATCATTTGCTGATGATGGAATTCCTTAAAGGATTCCAGTTGGAAACATTTATGGAATAGACTGCTTCTCAAGGTCTCCAAACCTTTAAAAACACCACAATGAATACGGATTCTATTTGAAATATGATCCAAAATACAATGCTAGAAGGAAAAATAAGAAGTAAGCAACCTTCAAATTGACAGATTTAAAGATGCATGCTTAACAAATGCCACCATTCATCTGTATCTACACAGAGCAGAAGAACTCCTCCTGTTTATAACTCTAAGTTTTAAAAGTTATCACAATCTGAAAATTAAAAAAAACCCCAACACCCAAAGAACAACTTACCATTCATTATCCATGGCATTTCAAATATTACTATCTTGGCTGAAAAGAAAAAAAAACATCTGAATACCAAGTGTCAGGCATTTCTCTGTTTAAGAGTAAGCACAGCAATAACATTCATGTAAAAAGCCAATATTCACTTTAAAAAAGCTCCATATTCACTTCCCTGTAAAAGCAATTTTGTATAATTGTTTTTTAAGATGTATAAACTTATTGCTATTACTATATAAAAACATCTGCTGTTTGCTTGAAAAATACAATAAAATTCTAAGTTTCATACTGTTTATACTTCCTGGGATATTACTTTTCTGACATATTGTTACTAATATTCTCTTAAACAAAGCAAAGAAAGGCAAGATCTCAACCTGACCTAGAAAAGCAACTACGGAACAGAAAAAAAGTTTAACCGGTATATTCACCACCTCCTCTTCACAAAGAAACAAATGCCATGAGTCTTTGTAAATCCATTTTTTTTCTAATATTTCTTGTTTTAGCATATAAGTTTGAAAATACTTAGAAGTGTTTCACAATTTTTCTCTTGAATGTCAAAAAACCAGTGTTGCACTTGCCTTGATATTTGATCAAAGTTTTGAACTTTGATCAGCAAGCTGAAATCTAATATTCAGAGTTTAAGTAGTTGTTGTACAGAATTTCAATTGCTCCCTCAAATTTTCTACAGGTATTCATTCTTTGCCCCCTGAAGAATCCTAAAGGATACAAACTGTCAGCAAGTCTGTAGAGCTTCTACCCAAGTACCAACAAACAAAGGAAATAACAGGCCGATTCAGTTCTACTATATGTTTATATTAATTTTTAATATGCAAAACCACAGATTATTACTTCATAAAGGCAGTTGATTTTTGATACCTGTGAAGTTTACTTACAATACAAAGTTGTGCAGACACAAAAATATTCTGAATCTGCAACATCCCCACGTTCCATGTAGTTACCCCAGAAAGAACGTGCAAAAACCTTCATCTCCCCCATCTTCTGTCATGTTTTGAAATGCTCTTATAACAGAAGTCTACAACGCTTAATATTTAATATACAATACTTACTGAGGAAGTTTGGGTAATAATCTGTAAAACAGTTGACAATAAACCGAACAAAATCCAAGTCCTAAAATAAAGTCACAGCATAAATGCAATGTAATTCAAAAACATAAAAATACAGGCTTAATTAATACTATCATGAGACACTTGTGTTATTGTATTGTATTACATGATTTTACACATACTACAAACACCATCAAAATGCAATGCAGTGTTTTTCACTTCATTAAACTGCTGCAGGATTGTGGTCAAACTCAGCTTTAGGACCTAGGAAGGAAGGCAACAGACCTATCATCAGTGCACTAACTTAAGCGCCTAAACTACTGTGAAGTGTCAACATGCTATAAGACATGCAGGAAAGGTAAACCTTTAGCACTAGAGAAGCTTGACAGATTGTCTTAAAGCATAACAGGGAAAAGCACTAACTATACTGCAATTTCCCTTCAATAGTTACCTTGCATATTGTTCAATATAGTACTGCACTCAACAGAATATTTTCAAAGTCAGAAAAAGTAGGTTTTCACTTAAAGAGGATTTTTGGTTTCTGTATTGGTTTGGGATATGCAGTGACATTGTGGGTTTTCAGAAATAGTATAAATCATTTCTGACTGAGGATCCAAAGCCTGTTGCAAAAGTAAAAGTGCTACAAGGAAGCGGCTCCTAGAGTGATGTAAACATGCTATTGAAGCATTTGTGGACAGAGTGAAAAAAACAAAAACAAAACTCTCTGTAAGATTACAAGCCACAACTTGAAGCTTTATCACTAGTTCAATTACTGGAAACTAACTGATGGCTTAGCACCTTTAGAGGCCACCTTCTGCCTCTAATAGATGCATTTTTCTCAACTGTCTGTTGCTTGTACCAAATACAGTATCTTTCATTTAACAGCATAAACACAGTGATAGATTCACAAGTAATGACTAGAAGCTCCATTAACAAGGTAGCTGCTCCTTATTCTGTTGCCTGTCCAAAAGCAACACTATCAGATATTAGAGGGATAGATCCAGCATTTTGATGAAAGTCTGGAATGAGAAGTATAGATTTCACAGACCAGTCAATAACTGCATCTATTCTAATTACCTGAACTGGTGCAACAAGGAATGAGCTATTAGAATTATCTGCCGCATACCAGTGATAAAAGCTAACATAGCAGATGTCCATAGCAATGGAACAACAAACAAGGCAGAGTCCAGAAAAGAACTCAGAAATCCCAGTTCTTTTAACATAAAACTTATCAACTACTCCTCATCTGCAAACAGACATTATAAATATACCTGTTCTGTGATAAATATACTAACTGTGAAGCCTAATACTGTACAGTGGACACTTAGGGACAGCACTTGCTAAGATTGTGGCTCTGGGAGTCTCAAAGACACTGGAAAGAAGTTGCTTCAAAATATACTCCATAAAACCCATATCAAATTGATCTTTCACATCATGGAAATTATTACAATCCTTTATTCTTTTTATACAAAACCATCGCTTCGGTATTACCCTTAGGAGTAGGGACAGGCAGCTCTCATGGCACAGGTGAGAGCACTGATCCTGCTTTTCAAAATCATACTTATTTAGGGCCTTGAGGGAAAACCATAAAGAGTTGCAGCTGAGGGCCCTTGGTCTGTTCAGCTTGGAGAAGACTGAAGGGAGATCTCACTGCTGTTACAACTTTCTCTTGAAAAGAAGAGGAGGGGCAGGTACTGATCCCTTCTCTGTGGTGACCAGTGACAGAACCCAAGGGAATGGTCTGAAGTTGTGTCAGGGGAGGTTTGGGTTGGATATTAGAAAAAGGTTCTTCACCCAGAGGATGGTTGGGCACTGGAGCAGGCCCCCCAAGGAAGTGGTCACAGCACCAAGCCTGACAGAGTTCAAGTAGTGTTTGGACAATGCTCTCAGGCACGTGGTGTGACTCTTGGGGATGGTCCTGTGCAGGACCAGGAGCCAGACTTGATGATCCTTGTGGGTCCCTTCCAATTCAGCATAGTCTGTGATTTGTCAAATAAAAGCTGCAAGTTCCTAATACAACATTAACTATCTTGCCTGCAAAAGGCAGAAAAGTTTTTGTTTTTTTTTTCTTATATTCAAATGTCTTCTTGCCATACAACCCAAAAAAGAAAGAACAAGTTTTGGCCACTTCTCTAATTACAGAACAGCATCGTATTTGGTAAAAAAATTTTCAGTGTTCCATAGAAATATGATTTTTTCTAACCTATAGACAATCTGAGATTTTTAGTTATTAGATTAAATCTATAAATATGTAATGATAGGCGGAATCTCCACCTTGCAATCTAAACCATCTTAGATTGAGCGCAGTCACCAAACTAAAAGCATGTTTTCCATGGGCCGCAGATGACAAAGTTTAATATGTAACAAAGTATTTTGCAAACTAGTCACGTCATGGAAAAAAGGCCTACATGACACTGATGTCAACAATCACTGAGTTATCTAGGTGTCCAGGACTGTACAGGGACTTCCCTTTTTCTGAGAACACAGGCTAAATAATTGAAAAAGCAATCAGGAAAAGACAATAAAAGCACTTACTATGTGACTGATTCCAGTTTCAGCCATGTCAAATACCACTGTTAAGGGCTTTCCATGATCTCTCTTGGCATAATGTTCTAACCAAAAAGCTACGAGTTTCTTTTTATCGAGTTGCTGTTTGGGATCTCTTGTATGATGTTTCACTTTGAACCAAACTTGGAGAAAAACACACACAAAAATTGAAACAACAGATCCAAACCAACAGAAAACATTATGCAAATAACTGTACAGGATCCACTGAAACTTATTAACACCTCTGAGTTTGTATTCTGCATTTCTACTGATTTTGTGGATACCGAACAGCCAGAAAAACAACGGCACATCTCTCCAAATACCACCCTTTGCTTGCTCACGTTTTGCATAATGGAACTTTTTAACAATTGAAAAGCCAAAGAATTACACCCCGGAAGAAACATTAAAAGGGGAAAAATACTTCTCATGCATTTTTAGACTACTTTTTATCTAGATCATAATTTCATAACTTCAAGTTCAATCAGATGGTCCTCAGACATATTATATTCAGTATGTATTTTATGTGCTGTTGTAAAATTTGTTTCTTTTTCTGTTTAGATTTTCTTCAGCATTGTAGTTGATGTATTTTGAAAAACATGCATTATGAATTGTATAAAAAACAACAGATCTATCTAAAATAAAATGAAAAATTCCAGAAGGTGAGTAGTATTGTGTAAATGAAAGCCCAATACATATCCACCTGGAATAAAAGATGAGTCATACAGAGACTTGTTTTTTCACAAAAAAAAACCCACAAGTATAATTCAAAGTAATAGGCTTTATAAAAATGTCTGAAACCAAATTACTGATTATATGCTGAAGTGATAAAAGAAATATTCAGGGCATGAATGTGAAGAGCAGCCTTCCCTTCTTCAGTACTTTTATGATGTCAAAATTAGACAAGCCTGAAAATAATTTTAGATATACTCTTAATATTCTTTTCCCTGAAACTTGGGAAGTATCAGTAAAAAACCAGATTTCTTCTCTTTGTCTTCACTTCCAATGGCAAAAATGAAATAAGAAAAACTTTTTTTTTCAATGCAAAGAAGTAAATGTTTCTAAATGTTTTAACATTAAAATAGTGTATTGACTAGACTCTAATTTCAAAACTTTTAAGAGAATCCCTATTCAACCACAGAACATACACTAAACTACTATATTTGTTTAAAACACACTAACAATCCAATTTTTCACAGAAATTACTGTATCTCTGGAATTAGAAACTAACTCCTGTTAAAAAAAAGGGCAGATTTTCAGATTCAAATTTTCACGGGAGGTGGGGTTGGGATATTTTTGGTTTGGGTTTTTTATTTGTTTTGGGTTTTTTTTGTTTGTTTGTTTTTTGTTTTTAACAATGTTGAAGATTAGTTCAAGGTTCATGAGGCTTGGAAAGTGGTTTTTTTTAAAAATGCCTCTTTTGTCTCAGAATTTAAGCTTAATTAAAAGTAAATATGTGAGATGTTACAACAGATTTATTTATAGAAAATAATACTGACCACCTATTATACACTATTAAAAAAACCCCAAAACCTAAATATTGCCTGAAATACTCACAGTATCCCTACAAATCTTACTCTTTCACTACTAGACGTTAATCAAACATCTTCAAAGTTCATTCTCCAATAATTCTCAGCTGTACATGCTGTTTCTGAACATTCCAATGACATAAAAAAGAACAACAAAACCAAACCATTGCCACCTTCCTGCAAACCACTGCAAGTATGTGAGAAGCTGGGCTGCTGGAAGAGCACTGACAATGCACTACAATAATGAACATTTATACTGGCCATATACTCACCACAGCGGATACAATGAGCTTACTCAGGAAAATTAAAAACTGCACTATAAATAGAATGAAGGTTTATGATTTTTTTAAAGCTGCTGACAAAGTTTACCCATTCCCCGTTTGTGAACCAAAGAAATATTCCAAGTTACCAACTTATCATTTTTAGTAAAATCAGTGGCCAATACATACCTACTTCTATTCTTAAAACGTGTATTTTTCATAAAGATTGTAAAATGCTGTAAACAAAATAACAATGAATGACTGAAAATATAGTCTATATAACTTACATAATTTATAGCCCTCTTTATCATATCCATGCAGAAAGAGAGCACCAATTTCAAATAGCCATTTTGGAAGAACAGATTCTGACAAGTCTGCAAAGACAAATGAAATATTATTTCACTAACCATATTAATTATCACATTGTAACTTAAGTCCCTAAAAATGCAAAGGTCTAGCTAAAAATACAGAAATATTTTTATAAACTAGTTTCTGAGGCTTTTACTAAAGCAAATATTGAGAAAATTTGAAATCTTTAGTATCCTCTTCTACTACTTCTATGCTATAGAGTAGGATCCATTACTGAGAAATCTATGTAAGAAAAAAAATGCTGCAAATATTAATTTTTACAGCCCTCCTCCCTTGCTTTATCTTTTATTTAAGATTGTGAAGTTCTGTAGATAAAGTTCACCTTCAAAACATTCTCAATGCACAAAAATGAGATCTCTTCCACTTATTGTTTCAGATTAGTACTATTACAGTGAACAAGGGAGCCCTGTTTGTTGTGAGTTTTTTTTTAGGACTCCACTCTAGCAAATGCGGAGACAAGAGATAGCTGAGCAAGAAATGAAAAAAAAAATAAAGCTATATACAGAAGTCAGGTGAAATTCAATAGGAAAGCAACATATACCTTCAAAATCATAACACAGCTTACCATTAACTGTATATTCTTTCCTCCACTGAAAGCTTTCATCAATCATCTTTAAAGTATCATCCACAACATCATGACGCCAAATCAGATAGTTTTCAACCCATTTATCGTCTTGCTGAAGTCTTTCCACATCTCTAGAATCATATTTATCTGATTTATCTAGCAAATAAATAAATAATTGTAAGAATATAGCATTTGCTACAAAAACATGAAGATATTTGTCAAGTGTATGTATCTAAGCATCTACCAAGTACATAGGATGTCTTTTGCAGTTTCAAATTTAAGCAAACAAGGCATAACGTGAGAAATTGATTAAAACCATCTATCTGCTATGATGATATTTAGGCACACTACAAGATTACTCTCCCTAGAAAAATATTTTCTGTGATTCTTATTCAAATAAAAAACATTAGAAAACAACAAGGTGCATGTAGGAGAAGTGTAAGTTTCCTAAAATCAGTTTTCTGTAATTAACATGAATTGTTACATAGTCTAAGAATATCTGCACTGATGAACATGTATATTAAGCATCATTAGCTCATGCTCAAGTTCTAAAATTTACAGGCATCAGCTTGTCTGACAAAATGTCAGACAACAAATGTTAAAATTACTCTTTTTGACCATGCAATATACGTAATTGCATAAACAATATTGTTTTCTTAAAAAAAAAAAATTCACACTTTTACACTTTTTTTATAAATTGTTACCATACCAAACACGAACTACATGCAACTCTAGAGCAATACCAAAGCTCCCAAGGCTTTAAACTGTCCTTGTGCTTCATTAGCAACTGGATAACAGCTTTAGGAAATACTTCAGATGTAATAGTTGCTGCTCCTTTTTTCTTACTTTCTAACAGGAAAGTTTGTAAAATACAAATGCCCAAGTGGACCTATTCCTAGTGTAGATATGCTTAAACAAAGGGTCAGTTTCTAAAACAATGCTCCTCTGTTTGAGAAATTGGTATAAACAGAATGTAAATCAAGACCCCATGACAGGAACAGGCTTCTGAGAGCAACAGACACTGATACATACCTCTTCACTAACTACTAAAAAAACTTAAGCTTTTAAGCCATTCACTTTTTTTTTCATGATAAGCATGAATTTAAGACTGATCATTAATAAAATCAATGTTGATGTTCATTTACTGAAAAGGCTATTCCTTTGTCAGCAGCAATAAACTCGAAATAACTACTTTCAGAGCCATCATAATTAAACTGCTTAAAACTGGATGGTTCGGGGATGCATATTTCAAACAACTTGAGGAAGATGTTAAGAGAAAGACGCCATTGATTTCTGCCAATATTTGTAGTTTTACTGGCTTACATGCAAAGCTATGACCTATTTTACTTGTCTTTCAATTTATACTGTTTCCTGTCAAAAATTAGTCAATATAGCTGTAAAAATATACCAGTTTTAAATGTGTCCCTCCACTAAGAGTTACTGTAGTTATGCTCCCCAAAGCATTTTTTCACATCTGCTTCTTACGTACATGATCATACATGGGGTTCCTTCTCCATTAGGTTTCAAATTTCTCCTTCCCTTGATCCCATCCCACTACCTTACCCTGTTCCTTAGACAAGTCTAAAAATCACATTTTCCTTAACTTAGTCCCCCTGCCTGCTCCTCTGCCCAAGACTCCAATCCACTAAAACCTCTGTAAATATTTAAGTTCCTTCTCTCAGCATTTCCATACTTGCACCAGACAGCTGATACACTATATTCTGACTAAGCCCAGTAAAGTGATCACTCAGCACCACACTGAAATGCTTAACTTCCCCGTGGCTCTAGGTAAAATACAGATGGACTGCAAAAAATTCTGTATATGAAATCTTGTAGTCTCAACTGTGCATTTGAAATTATTTAGGATTTGGGCAGTTTTGCCTGAGAAAAGCTAGCAGTACTTAGTTTCAAGGGAAAATCATGAAAAATTAACATTGAAGATTTCTCCAGGACATCTCTCTCCTAACTCCTTCCTGCTCATAGCAAGGCTAACTTTGAAGTTCAAACAGGTTAAGTACCTTTTTTTCAGTTATGGTCTCAAAACTCCATAGAATGATTCCACAGCCTCTCTTCGTGTAACCTGCATTCCAACCCATGTTCCCTTCAGAGGTACTATCATGTAGAGTAACCAAGCTGGCACATCCACAGCCTGGTAAAGTAAGGAGGAACTGGCTTCTCTTAGCCATGGCACACAGACTCTTCTGTGCTGTGCAGTATTCAGTGTGGTACACGGGATATTTAAGCCATACCTTCACACTCATAGCCACAGCAAACCAGGGCTTTGCGAGATCAAAGATTTACTTTAACATCAGTATTACGTGTCTCCAGTGACTGAGCTACCTTACTTCACCTCGGTTTAGTTACCTCTAACAAACATGCACCAGCTTCCAGCTTTAAGTGACCACAACTGAACAACCAGCCAAGTGTTTCGCTGAGATCAGTGCTGTGTATATCCTGTTTATAAAAGGGATTTGGGTACTGTGTAATTAAAGAGAAAATCCACCAGCAGAACCCTGAGATTATCTCAGTTGGTTAGAGCCTGGTGCTGGTAACAACAAGGTTGTGGGTTCAGCCCCTGTGGGGGCCATTCACTTAAGGGCTGGACTTGACTTCCAACTCAAAATATTTTGTGATTTTGTAAACACTAATTGGATAACATTTCACACCACTTTCAGAGGCTCTTTTCTTTGTTTTCAGTATCTGTTTGAGAGCAAACTGTCAAAATGACAGAATTGTGAATCTTGTATCAAACTGTAATTTGAAAACATTCAGACATCATTATGTGAAGCAAGCCACCAAACATGTTTCTCAGCCACTAACAAATTCTTTCCATCTATGAACTTAAATAATAGTTTAAAAAAATAACAGAAATTTAACGTCATGAATATTTTAAGAAAATGAAAGTCAAAGGGGAAAAAAGAAAACGTTTTATCCAAACCTCCCATATCGGTGAGAAGCAAGCTGGATTCAAAGATAGGGATAGCTGAAAAAAATATTTTCCCCTCTCTTCAGCAACTAAACTCCCAACACGGCGCATGCAGTCTGAATTTATATATATGCTACAGTGCACACTAAACCAGGGGGAACAATTAGTCAAATTCTGCATCCACAAGAACTTGCAGAATGCCAGTATATGAATCAGGTAAGCTTAACAAGATTGACAGAACAGCAGGAGTACTGATTACCATATGACTTTTACCTGACTTATTCCAGTCTTATTACAAAATAAGTAAAATTTAGAATGAGAAAGTGAACTCAAAAGTAAGGTGTTTTAGCTCACACATACAAAGCAGAGTGATATGAAATTGTTGGACTACTTCCAGGCACCCAGTGATTCAAAATGTGTCAGTTCAGAGGAGGAATTCCTGTTCAAATTTGTACATGCTGCACAATTTTACAGAGATCTGGAAACTTGTTTTCAAACTATGCTGCAAAATAATCTGAATGCTTCTAATTTTAAATCACTGATGGAACACTTTGTGTGCATTTACTGTATTATTAGAAACTTTTGGAGTTAAATCAGTATCAGTTTAAAGAAAATAAGACATTTGGAGCTCTCAACACATAATTTAAAAACATCCTGCACAACAGTTAAGAAGCCAAAAAGGAAATAAATTTGAGGGACACCCAAATGGAAATTCAGGTGAAACTATAAATGCAAGTAACTTACTGCAGGCAATCTGCAAGCCTAGCCACTTAGATAACCGTAAACATATACTGATGATTTTCTCAAAAGAAAATTAGGTACTTGATTCTTTACACTTGCAGAAGTGCCACTGAGAGCTGAGACACTAAGTTTAGTCACCCTGAATTCAGGAAGATGGATATCTTTGTAATTAAGTTCATAAAGAACAGAATTCCATAATATATTTGGAACACATACCAACTGCTCTGAAGGTAACACAAGGAACAGTATTAACAGTTATTTTTACTCAGAAAGGGATAGTGAAACATTACATATATAACAGCAGTGCCAGACTTTGGTGAAACATTTCATACTTCAGAAGCTTAGAAACCTTAATTTAAGAGATTCAAATCTTTGTGTGTCACAGACTAGTTCTACAGTCCATGGAAGAGGAAAAACATGAATTCCACAAGACTTTTCCATTGAACTGGTAAGCTGCGTAAAAAACAAGCAAGACTCAGATCCAAAAAAAGCAAGAAAAAGTGTAATCTGCTTAGCAAATTTGATATGTACCAGAGCATCAAAACCAAATTCCAAGTTATACATGAGGGAGTAACAGTGACAAGAGCAAGAAGAGGCCATAATTAGTCCTCTTTATTCCTTTAGCTAAAAGGCCTTCAGGAAAATGTGAGGGAGCAAAATTGACCAGGTAATTACCCTTATTTTGAAAAGTTACTTTAGGTTACTTTCATTTCCTCATTGACCATTTGAGGTCAAGAGAAAAGACTAGAAGACAAAGTTCTGTTTGAACAGTAGCTTTTTATATTACTTGCCTTTTTTTTTTCCACTTAAGTGAGTTTTGTTCTTTCTAAGAGCACATTCTGCCCTTTTAATAGTTATCGTCCTCAAGCTGAGAAACAGTGAAACTGTATCACTTAATTACTATGTTTGAACATAAAGGATCTTATATAACACCAAGCAACAGCTCTGAAAACAACTGCAAAACTAAACGAATACAAATTTCCCTGCAATACTTTCACTAGAAGAATTTGTTAAGTGCTTTCATGTAAAAATTGTAATATCCCTTCTCTTCACATCGTTCTTTTTTCAATGCCATCTACGTTAAAATGTCAGGAGCTCCTGCAGCAGGCCCAGCAGAGGGTTATAAAGATGGCTAAGGGACTGGAGCATCTCTTACAAGAACAGCCTGAGGAATCTCGGCCTGTTAAGTCTCAAGAAGAGACAACTGAGGAGGAACCTCACCCATATCTGAAAGTATCTGAAGGAAGGTGTCAAGAGGACAGAGCCAGGACAGGATCTTCTTGGTGGTGCTGAGCAGCAGGACAAGAGGCAACAGGCAGAAGCTGATGCACAGGAAGTTCCACCTGAACATGAGGAAGAACTTATTTACTGTGCATGTGACTTAGCATTGGAACAGGTTGCCCAGACTGGCTGTGGAGTCTCCCTCACTGGAGACATTTGAGAATAGTCTGGATAAAATCCTGTGCCATGTGCTCTGGGATGACCCTGCCTGAGCAGGAAGGTTGGAACAGATGCCCCACTTTGGTCCCTTCCTACCTGACCTGTTCTGTGATACCTGGAGACCAATGCCGCACTGCTGTGTTTTCTTCCATTGTTCATGCTTTAGGAAAAAAAGACTACGTGACCCAAAACCAGGCAGCACAGCTAAGTCCCACGTTAAAGTAATCCAGAGAAGCTCAGAATTCACAACCAGAATGACTGCTCCCTGCGGAACAAACTCTTAACTAGAAAAGAAATGTTACAGAACAAGTCATACACAAAGCTAAGTAGGGATAGCAACTATGGAGAAAAAAACCCCAACACTTCACTGTACAAAGTGAGAAAAAAAAGCAGTTTAGAAAAGTATGTCAAGTGTTCCATTATACAAAGACTCTCAATTTAACTACTGCGTTAAAGCTATCTCAGGCAAGAAGACTCAGTCTGAAATGGTCATAATTATTCCTTTGACCTTGGCTAGAAAAAGGAAACTCATTTTAATTGTCTTGTTGATGCCAAACATTAAGCTAAGTACACTAACAATTCAGGTATGTGCCTTCAATTGCTAGATGAGGAAATCAGCAAGACTGAAAACAATTTAAGAAGGTCAGTAGCCATAAAGGGACAGGGATAAAGAAAACTATTTCTGTCTAATAAGGAATTACTTCAATAACATCAAGCAGCAATAAACAAATAAAATATCTGCCTCCACAAGATGAGAAGCTTTTAGCAAAACTGAATACTCTCAGTGAAAATAAAGACTACTTTTAATAGAAGGCTCAGCCTTTAATACTACAGAATTTCTGTAAAAGAACTTTTCTTAACTGATCCTTCCGCCATTCCCAGCCTGGAAGCCAAGAACCAGGAAAAACAGATCTTTCAGAGCATTAAAAGACATAAGCAGGCACATAAAACATTACCTTAAGAGTCACCCACAATAGTCATATCACATGGGTTTTTCTAAGGATTCTTCATATGTCTAAAATTTTACTTGCAATCAGACAATATGATTAACAAAACATATTTGCTACTAATTTAAAGAAAGTCATAATGCAATTTAATCCTTTAAATTGGAGTGGGAAACTTCTCTTGCAAAATCTTTTCCTGAAAGTTAAGCTTTGCCTACAAAGAAAGTAAAATGATGTAAATGGGGAGGGACAGGAAATACAGGCAATTAGAAATGTTAAATATGCAAAATAAAATGTGAAAAAACCCTGGTGATTGGGAAAATCCAACAAGATTTGATTATAAATAATTTCTACTGTAACATGAAAATGGCAAGGAGTAGCCCAGAAATAAAAGCTAATTTTAGAAATCCTCTAAGGAATGAAAATTCACTATAGAAAAAGACATGACTGTTTGCTAAAAAACATTGTTAGTACCAGTCAGTACTAGAAAATAATCTTTTGTTTTCATTGTTCCTTTCACCACCAGAATAATTTACATCACTACCGCTCACAAAGAACCCAAAGACAAAACAGAAATTAGGCCCAAGAACTGTGAAGACAAAGTGCTGTCTACCTACCACATCAGACAGTGTTTGTCAGGCTATTGGACTGACAGAAACTTTTCACTATTGGGAATATGCCTTTTAAATGCAAGAGTTTTAATTATTGGGACATACATTTCTCACAAGAACTGAAGTTGTCTTCGGAATCCAGCTAGAAAGTTAACTGAAGAGACGACACGATCTCAGTTAATATTAAACACTGCTTTGCAGATAAGATCCAACAGTGGCCAAGCTTTCCTTCTAGAATCCCTGAGCAGCCAAGTTTGCTGAAGAACTTCAGCAAGGAAGTTCTTGTGCAAACGTTGGGAAAATGAGCCAGTAAGGTTCTCTGTCACTATTTTCCACACTGTATCTGACTATCAAAACAATTTTCTAATTTAGACACAAAAATTAAACAACTGTATAATTCAGAAAAGATTTATGGTGCTTTCAATCACTGAACAAAAAACTTTTCCCATCCTACTTTGAAAATTATCAAGACCACAGCATATGTCATAACTTTTATGTGAAATATCGAAATATAACATCTAGTACATGTTGGAATATTAGACTTTTCTGAATTAGCTATAATATATTTTTGTAGATTCTACGTTAACGTAAAAATACTATTCTACCAATAAGTGATTTCAATGAAAAATTAGGATTTCAAAGGGCCTCTAAGTTTTCATTTCACAACAAAAATAAACATTACTGTAAGGCCGTCTCAGCATTTGTGACCATTACCAATTCTTCCTGCACAAGAGAGTGCAGGGGGAAACCAGTAACTATGAGTTACAGAATATGGAAGAATCATTTCACCACCTTTGATTATCAGAATCACTAAGTTCCTAGAATAATCAATTACACTGTTTTCCTCAGAAGTAAAATAAAAGTGACAGCTGCAACCTTTGGACACACAACTGCCTGAAAAGTTACCTCACGCTTTTAACACTTGCAGCTGACCTGTAAATGGAATAAAGTTGGCTCTGTAGAGGTCCATAATTCCATGGCCACACTAAACTTTCACAGGAAAGATCAGGTTCTCAATGTAGCCTGATCATGCTCTTAGTTTTGACAACAGACTGGAACTGTTGGATATGAAGCAACCATTTGTATGTTTACACCACAAAGTCACAGGTTTGGGGGTGTCTGCATACATGCATCTCCACATTCCTTTTGATTAAGAAGAAGCACAAAAGTATACATTTTAGAACATGAACAGGAAAGGCTGAAGGACCACTATAACACTAAAATCCTATATTTTGCTCACTTGGAAGGGGGCACGACAATGTTAATTTGCTTCTGAAATTCCTTAATTTGAGGTAGAGTCTTAAGAACATAAACTCAAAGAAGTACTAATCTTATTTTCTTGAAAGGGCTAAGAGCCCTAAACCATGACCCAAAAATGGGCTTACTGAGAAAAACGTGTTCAAAACACTACAAATAGGATTACAGCTTACCTTGCAACAGTATTCAATTATTTTAATGGCTGTATCAACTAGCCCAACAGCGGCTTCATTACAAGTAGAGAAACTTAAAGAATTGAAAGATTTTAAGGAATAGGTCAACTGAGAGGGTAATACTTCCTTTTTGCAGCAACTGACCTGAAGCAGTTCTAGGCTTTCTGAAGTAATTATTTATGAGTGTCACTCTGGGATAATAGAATATAAAGCAAGTTGAATCACCTATATGAAAATATACACTAACTGAAAACATTAAGAGCCAAAAGAATTTAGAATTTAAGATGATCCTCCCTGCACCTGAGCCTGAGTTTTACAAAGACACCTTTATTCATTAGTAAATATTAAATGGTAAAAGAAGCTCTCTACTTCAAGACTTTCTAATAATTTTGTCATCTTGCCAGAAAATAGGTTATGTCTAACTAAGGCCAAAGTAGTCTCCTTTACAAAAGTTAGCAGAGCAACCACGTGAAAGTTAGCAGAGACAAAGCTGTACCACCCTCAAAGTTCCCCAAAAAAGCATTCTAGTCAATTACAAAGAAGTCATGGAAGCATGTAACATATATAAGTGAAAGCTAGGCAACCCAGATAATTCTCATCAAAAACATCAACGCAAGGCTTGTGTTTGCAGGACTGAGGCCTTTGTTAAAGGAAATGCAGGCA
Organism: Sclerurus mexicanus; assembly: GCA_013396755.1. Classification (NCBI taxonomy): domain Eukaryota; kingdom Metazoa; phylum Chordata; class Aves; order Passeriformes; family Furnariidae; genus Sclerurus; species Sclerurus mexicanus. The sequence continues at coordinate 1,048,297 of VWZF01005544.1, read as the reverse complement.
ATACAACTACTGGACTCATGTATTTGCATTAAAAATTGGATAGAAGCATGTTTTTAATAGAAAGTCTCTAGACAGTCATAAAACGTACTGCTTACTATAGTTGTTAGCATACTCTAGTACTATATATTCTTCCACCATAAGCAATGCAAATCACCCTTGAAATGAAAGGAAACCCTGCTAGGCTTACCCCAGTCTTCCCTCTCCCTTAGGCATCCCCACTATCTCCCAGGCTTCATTTACAAGTTTAAATGCACCTGCACTTAAGCATGAAGTTGGACGCGCAGTATGATCTTAATCATGGCCTGCATGAATTTCAAGTGCAAGTTACTTCAGGAAAGCAACTCTTCCCTTGACAAGCTCATTGAGGGAAGAGCCCTTCCCTTCCCCTGTTTTATACCGAAAAGCACCAAGCACAGCAGCATCCCAGACCCCACTCTAAGCCAAGCAAACACAACTGCAAAGGCAGAAGGACCATGAGCTTTGCCCCGACAGGTCCTGCAGTCCAAGGCAGCGACCCAGCAGACAGACAGCACCGAGAGCCAGCACAGAAACCTGCTGTGCATCATCCCCGCCCGCAGCCTCGGACACCTTAAGCTGCACCAGGGGAGGTTCAGGCCGGGCATTAGGAAGGAGCTCTCCACGGAAGGCGCGATGAGGTCTCTGAAGGGGCCGAGCAGGGAGGCGGCGGGGCCAGCGCCCCCGGCGGAGCCCCGGGCAGGGCGGCCGTGGCAGTGGGCGCCGTGGGCCGGCGGGCACGGCGCTGCTCAGCCTCGGGTGGGCCTCGACGGTGCCGGAGGGCTTTTCCAACACAGCAAAGGCACAAACACCCAACCGCCTGGAAAAGGGGAGCGGGGAAAAGCGGCAGCGGGCAGGCCCCACGGAACACACGCCCGGCTCACCTGGCAGGTACTCCGCCTCGAAACGCCGCCGGGTCTCGCTTATCAGCGCCGCCTTGTCCTGTCGCTGCTGAAAGAAAACAAGGAACGGGANGGGGGGAGACAGCCGGGAGAGGTGGGGGAGACACCCGGGACAGGGGTGAGACAGCTGGGGAGACACCCGGGAGAGAGGGGTGAGGGCCCCGGGGGAGATGGGTGAGACCCCCGGCGAGGTGGGGGAGACACCTGAGGAGATGGGTGAGACCCCCGGGGGGAGATGGGTGAGATTGCTTTCCTGGCTTCGTAGTATATTTGTGGCGCTGGCGCCTTCAATTCGGTCACACGAACAAGCGTGTGGTTTGGTTTCTATATAATTTATATTACGCCGTGCTCCTGTTGGTAACCAGAGAATTCATACTTTAGTAAATAAATGTTTCTGAAATGTTTCTATTACTTAAATGTCTCGGTACAAGGTTGCTGAGCGTCATTTTTAATCTGTGAGATTAAAGCGCACACTGGCCTTGTTCTCAAATTGCTCCACGTTGTTGGTTTGCAATACGTATTTTTTCTTAGTGTTAAGGATCAGTTCAATTAGTTCCAAAATAATTCATCTTTCTTTCTTGTTTGCTTTTGTAGGTGAAAAACGTCCCGATTGGTTAAAATTTCCACAAAGAAATAATCCTGGCACAAATTTAGATGCATATGGTTTTCTTGTAGAGGAATACACATAGAGGTAAATCAAGATGCTTCTGGGTGAGCAAGAACAATTCTTGTCCTACAACGGTGAAGTCCTTGTATTTCAGCTGTCAAAACCAAAACATGTGGAGGGAGCAGCTGATAAAACAATGAATTTATGTGTCAGAAGAATGGTGTTCAATAGAGAGACTAAGCTGTTTGTTCAGAAGTCTTCTGGAGCATTCAGCATGAGTGCCAGTCACTCAAAAATTGAAATGATTTGTTGTAGCTGCACAACAGATTCCAGAACAGGGATTATTCTTCCCTGCATTTTGATGAAAAAGAAAAAACGGAATAATATCAAATACCTCTTACTGTTGCTTCACAGCTCAAATCAATTTGAGCAGGCCTTTCATTTTAAATTGGATTATGAGCTGAAAGAAGATATCAGGTTGTTTGCTGGCCCATCAGTGTTGTGGAGACACGCCAACAAGCTGTTCTACATCTCTTCCAACACCTGCATGGTTCAAAGTGCTCCTTTTCAGCTTTCTTCTCTTGTGTGGACAGGTGAAATTGTAGGTGAAGGCACCGTCGTATTAGGGATAAGAACTGCTTGCCTGCCAGAGAGTGAAGATACAGATGAGCTTTCCATTTCAGACAGAGCCATCTGGGGCAGTGAGCTCTTTGGATATGCAATTCAGACGCAAAAAATGCTGACTGGAACCTGCTTCATGCCTCATGCTTACAGCAGAGTGGTATCTTCTGTCTACATCTGCAAGAATGAGAGATTGAAAAAACAGCTCCGAATATCACTTGTTGCCATAACCCACAAGAACCAGCTTATTTGGTTCCAAAATGGTCTCCCTAAAAGTGTTTGTGAACTTCCTTTCGAGAAACCATGTTCAGTAAAAACAGCTGTAACCCGTAGCAATGATTTGCTATTTATTGTTTCTTTTGCCTGTGGAAATAGCTGTGTTGTACAGAGGAGAGACAGCTTACAGGTACTAGTAGCTTTAAACAGCTCCATTTTACTGCTATCTTTTTTGTATATATTTTCTTATTTGAAGTTCCTGCAGCTGAAAAACAGCATATTTAAGTTCTTTAGATTTTTTTGTTTGCCTGTTATTGTTGCTGTTAAAATAATTAGTCTAAAATACGAGATTTTTTTGCTTTCATTGCTTGTTTATATATCTGAAAATGAATCTGGGCTTCTATCTCTTAAAAATACAGTTATAAGTCTGAACCAAAGCTGCTCTTGCTATTTGAAAATTGCAGTAGTGTGAGAACCTGAAGTTGTAAGACAATTATCAGCGTGCCTGTGTAAGTCGTGTTAAAACAAACTGATATTGTTGCAAAGCATAAACCACTCATTGGAACTGAAAAGCTTTTTAGTCTCATTTCATAGTAAGAGAAAGTGTTCTTTCATGCAAGTGACAAGAAGAGGCCTTGCTGTTGTTGCCTAAAGTTAAGTGCTAGGATTTTATAATAACCTGACAAGACTTGTGTAACTCAGGAAATAAAAATTTGTCATCTTTAGTTGTCAGCATTATTGTACAAATTTGTCTTCACCTTTCAAACATATTTTAGTGTCTAATGAAGCAAAAATATTTCTCACTGTCAAAGTTATAATACCTTTAACCTGATCTTTAAGTGTTACTGGTTCTAAATAAATATTATAGCATTCAGCTGTTTGAATACACTGAAAATTTGTCATCTCTGTAACTTGTATTCTGGAAAGTGATCTTTAAAGTGAAATGGCTAATTTTTCCCAGAGTTACATAGGATCTAAATGATGGGGTGAGAGTGAGAACTGGAAACTTCCTAAAATTACTGCATTCTACACAGTTGAATAGGCTTTATAAAAAGCAAGCTTCACTAAAATGAGATCCCAAATACAAGAGTTACTCAAATCTGTTTTAAAACCTCTTCTATTGTAGGTGGCTTCCAAATGGCAAAAAGTGAAGTCTGTTCTGGTGGATGACTTTATTGGCTCTGGAAGTGAGCAACTGTTACTACTTTTTAAGGATGACTCCAATACAGAGGTGTTAAGTACATTCAAAATAACAGACCTTGAAGTCGTCAACTATGCAGTAAGTTGAGCTTGCGTTTTCTCAGCTACTCAGTCCATCCTTACTAATTTAAGGAAATCTCAAAAAATCATTAAAGTATTGGCGCACAGTGAAATTGGATGTGTGCTGTGAAACACTCTGAAGTTTGAATACAATATTCCCTGCTGTAATCATAAGTTATCTGAAGAAATTATTCTGTTTCCTTGACAGTAGCAACATTCTTTTGGGGAATTAATGCAGTTGAAAATGCTTCACATATGTAATAGTTTTGCTAGAATGCTTACCTTTTGGCTAAGTGCTCTTAATTAAGGCCATAGTCCTTGTTAATTATCTTCGCATAACTGGGTCTTTCCATTGTGTATTATCAAATTCTAATTGCTTGCAGAAGATAAGATTTGCCTTTTAAAAGGCATAATGTGATTCTGCTGGTTTTCTGCATTTTCCCCCATAATTTTTTAATGCTGTGTAATAGCTGTATCTTACTTTCAGCTTTTTAATTCATTCAGAGTTTTGTTTTTGTGTTCTTTCAGAGTGGTATTAATTATAAACATGATGTTCCTGCTGCAGAAGGATTGCAAGAGAATGGTTTGCTTACTGTTCAAGCCCTTGAAACAAGATTGCAGGTTTGACTTCAACAATTCTGCCTCCATACTTTCTATAAATTACTGGTCTGTGTCATTACATTTTCTGTAGGGTAGGGTCAATGATACTGTTTTTATTGGAGAAGGGGTTCTGGGAACAAGGCAACATACAAAGTTGCCTTAAATCAGTGATTGTCAGTTCTCTCGGTTACAAATGCATTTGGACAATTGTAAAGATCTAGTTTAATTAAAAGTTTGAGGTAACGCTGAAGCTATCTTATCGAAGCTTCTTCACAGTCATTTTACTCGTAGATGCTTAAATACCAGTTTAAACAAAACTAGAATGTTTACTTCTTTTGCTCCATATTACATAACTTTCACATCATGTAGTGCCACATTCACGGTGCTTTTACATAAACTGGTGGCCGTGGTTATTTCATCACCTGCTGATGTTTCTGCTCTGTTCCTAGCAGTTTTATAAGGATAATTTTGCAAAGTGCAGTAGGTGAAGCTAAAATGTATCCGTCTTTTAATTAGCATCCTTTACAAAACAAGCTGGGGAAAACTTGCTAGAGACCAATTAATCCATGGGAATGTATCATTGCTTTGCTGCTTAACTTTTACTTACCTGCCTTTCATCCTGTTGGTAAACACCCAGCGCACTTGCCAAGAAGTGCTTTTGCAGTATCTGCATTGGCCTAGACCAAATGCATAATAGTTGACAAAATAGGAAGATTATTAAAAAAAACCCAAAAGGTCAGATTGAGTCAGATCTCAGACTGAGATGTGAGGCTATTGTTAGTTTGCTAGGAGTGCTTGAAGGACAAGATATGAGGTAATTATTCCTGTCATTTGAGAATTAGTGAAAAGTAAGTGGGATATTGTGGTAGTTTTATTTTCAGCCTTTAAAAATGAAGCAAATTAACTGGCAACAGTTTGCTGGGTAATAAATAAATAAATGGAGGCCGTATTAGGAAAAGACTGAAAAAGAAAAGACTTTTCTAGTTCCAATAACAAACAAGAGGTCTAAAGAGATATCGTCCATCTTCCAAAAGATAAAAGATGTTGTTTTGAGAAGAGTGGACAAAATATTTTTTTCTTTCCTGGATAGCACAAGAAAATAGGAGCTGGATTAATTCTGAGGGGCTCTTGAGGTCCTGTCCAAGCCTGCATTTTTACAGTTCTCCACTTTGCACATTAGAGGCCTATTGGCTTTAACATGCAGAAGTGTAAGCTTCCATCTAAATGCATTTTTTTCTTTTTCTGATTTCTTTTTTCACAGTCATATATTTTAAAACTGATTTCTTTGCTGCTGCATTCTTTCCCTACTCATTGCATTACTTTTCTCTTCTACAAAAGAGAAATTAGTTTATCTCTCATTTGTTGCACCTTCCACTGTTGCAGTGAAGTTTGTCCACCCTGCCATTGACTGATACATGTTCTATGTTCCATAACTTTGTTCTTTTAATATATCAACTGGCTTCCAGCTGTACAGCTCTTTAAGTCTGTGTTAGGATCAAATGAATAATCTGGTTTGCACTTTCTACTGGTTCTGCTGGAAACAAGCCACTGGCTGGAGATTTCATATATCATGTGCTGATAAAGTTGTTTTTACAGAATGCTTCAGAAGACCACATTTATTTCTGTATTTTTAGATCTTTTTAATCTCTGATTTTCAAAACCATATGCTAGCACAAACACCATAAGCAAGTTGAAAATTTTCCTGTGTTTTAATGCTGTAAATCTTTGAAATTTTCAAGCTGATGAATTTGGAAGTAGGTGCAGATATTTCTTTTTACCCTCACTGTTACTTTCTTGTTGAGATCTCCGTTGTTCTGTATTGTATTTGCAGAACAATTAAGGACTCTTGCTGGTTTTTTTAATCATATGTATAATTGAATTTCAAGGATGATTGTTTTGAAGCAATAGTGCATGGGCTCTGCTTAGCTTGGGAATTTCCAGAGGTTATTTGGTCTTGGAGTGGTGCCTCCTGATATTTATTGTGAAAATTCAGGTGTTCTAGAAATCTGAAGTCAAATCATGTTTTGATAGTCTCTATGGAATCTTGCCTTTTAGAGCAAAATGAAATAGATGCACCCCTTTTTCATCCTCTGTTGCTTTTACCCTTCTTTCACATCTGTACAGCTGTTTTCTAGCTGTGTGAGAACTTTGTCAGGACTGAATTTCCGTCTACTGTATAAGTAGTTTGCATTCATGTTATACACAGTAATTACATTGTTGCATTTTGCAGGTAGTGAAAGTGAAAAATAGATCAGTTTGTGCATTTTTAAATGCTCTATGCTTATCTTGTATACAGGCTTTTGGACCTGAATCCAGCCTTTTTTCCTATGAAGTTTTGTTTCTCTTTAACCCGTGTTTTAGCATCTTCTGAAGAAGACGTCCTTTGGCAGACCATTGCAGTTACATTAAGACAGCTGAGGTTGCAGGATTTCTCATGGTTTTAATTGGTTGTTTTGGCAGAAATACCACAAGTCAGAAGTGTCTTTACGTCCACTGGTCTGTTCTCCTTCCAAAATACTTAACAGTTGTGTAAGGATTATAATGCTGGATTTACTCACAGCTCTATTGTGTTTGGCTCTGGACCGCCTTGTTCTTATGTTCATGTTTATTTTCTGTTCTAAGGTGATTTAGTTTTATTTTCTTAGTTTCCCAGGGCAAAGCTTGGAACTTCTGATGCTTGTTGTGCAGTACATCTTGGCTTACAGCAGAAAGGATGTGCCTGCCCCTTGTGCCAGAGAGTTGATGGGGGGCACTACTTGGTCTTGGGTTTGCCATGTGGTAAATTTCAGGTCTCTTTCTGGTGTTGCTTTATGAGGAAAAAAGGCTTCCAAAAGTCAGATTGGTCAGCAAGCATACAACAGTGAATTTTTTGGCCATTTTGACTGCTTTCAAGTCTGTTTGCTTTCTGTTTCTTAGGGGTTTATTCAGGAGTTGGCTCCAATGGGAGTAAATGGTGTTTTAGTATTCTGATGATCTCAATTAGCAAGGTATCATAGACTCATCTTTGTTCTTAACTCTTCATTTTCATCTCTTGACTCAAGTCTGGCACTGGATTATTGCTTGGAATCTGGTGCTTGGATGCATGGTTTAATAGATAACAAATTTTTTACAGAACTTCTCATGTTGAGTTCTACTTGTTCGAAATGCCCTTAGCCACTGCAGCTTGAGCAGAGGACATCACTTTGCTTACAGGAATTACTTTTTTTATTCAGCAGGCTTATAATGGAGTCAAGTGTCATCCTGTTTGGGGGTTTTGGGGATTTTCTGAGGGGATGGTGAAGAGGGAAGCTTGGTTTCCCTTCCAGTAGTGAGCTTGTTATCTCCTTGACAGCATTGGGCTTCTCAGGATCTTGCCTTCCAGATAATATGCTTTTGAGGAGTTTTCTTAAAACCTGAGAAGCTGACATGATTCTCTCTTTGGTTTTTTTGGGTTTTTGGAAGGAGGAGGGGAACTGTGGGGTTTTTAACTGAGATGTAGCCAGGATGTATGTCTTTGTAAATCTGTCAACTCTTCTATGTACTTACTTGACCAATGATCAATATAAATCTTGAGAAGAAAATGAAACTGCTATCAGTGAAAAAGTGAAGCAGGATTAATAAGGAAAGATCTGAATATCTACATAATTTAATAAAGTTTGCCTTAATATTTGTCTTAAACTCTAGGTTTAATATTGAGAGACCAAGATTCTGAGATACAGGTTTTGGCAACAGAGTAGCCTGACATGGACACTTTTTACAAACATTACTTGAGAAGTGCCAGGATCTTGACTCTTGATACTTGCATAAAAATGGAAAGCTGAAAAGATATTGAAATACCTTCAGTATCCTTTCTTATTTGCAGTAGACCTAAGCATAAGTCTAATCATCATTTTTATCTTTTACAGGCCGGTTTCACCTCCGTTCGAGAGCTACAGCAGCATTTAGAACTCAAAAAGAAGGTTATTCTTGAATCTTGCAGAGCATTAATAAATCTTGTTGAAGAAAGAACCCATATTCTACCAAAGGCAAAAGAGGTAAATGCAGAAGATGGTGCAGATCCTTTCTGAATTCTGCTGAGCCATTTGTAAAGGGTGCTGTGTTTAACCACTTATTACTTTCACCAGTAGGGGTTGCCACTATCAAAAGTCATTAATCTGCTTTTTAAGTTTGTTTCATTATCTTAACTTTCCAGTGTATGTAGTTAAGAGTAAATTTAGTTGTCTTTTGTCTTTTCTTGAAATTGACGTGCACAGTACCTCCTGGCAACTGAGTTGTATGGAGGAGTAACCTCTAACAGAGTTAGTGACAAACAGTAGGGGAGTGTACAGTCCTAATTGGCACAGTTGCCTAGATACTGAATATCTGTCTGTGATCTAACATATTACAAAAAGTGAGCTGTCATAGATCTGTGTGAGCAAAATCGATTTTATAATGAGGGCAGAGTGAACTGTGGGCTGAGAAGGTGATGGAGCTTGGGAAAATGTTATCTTAATATGGTACTGCAAAGAAGCATCCAAATTTAATTGAAATGGAGTTGATCTGCCTTTCAATTACTGTTGCGGTCCCTTTCAAGTTAGCCAGGTTTGGACAACAAAATGTTGAGCAATTAGTAATATAGAATAAATTCTAGCACCTTAAATCTTCTTTGGACAATTAATTGTATGACAGGTCAAGATTTAGACACGTGAGGTTCACAAGGAGAAAAGGAGTTTTACTTTATATGATATGTGTTTTAAGAAAATGCAATTTTATCTTTTGAATCTATTGTTGAGAATAAATAGTTTATATATTTCATTTTATGTATCTAAAAAGCTTTTCCAGCAATCATTTGTGTTAAAACAGGAGTTAATGCAGTATAAAAAGAACCAATATGTCTATGTAATTTATCTAAAAGAAAATGTTTTTCTGTAAGGAAGGCCTTGTCTCTCTCTGGGATGATGTAGAAAATCCTCCTCATTCTCCTAGTAAAGAGACATCATTGGCATCTAAAGTCCCAGACCACTTCACAGAGAAATTGTGGCAGCGTGTTGTGGGTGACAGCTTGGTAGTTGGAGTAAAACTAACAGAATCGTTTTCCTTGTAAGTATATAAATTTATCTAATCATTTCAGTCGTAGTTTTATAGAAAACTAACGTGCAGGTTAAGCTCTGCAGTAGTGAAGAGTGGATTTTTAAGCTTTGAACTTTCACATTTTGAACATCCATATATAAAGTGTTTCAAGTGTGTGTCTTTGACAGTATTGTTGCTGCTGATTGTCTCTCCCTAGCACTGTGCAAAAAAATACATTGTATAGCCAGAAATCAGTTGTGTAAGTGTAATCAGTGAAGACTTTTTTTAAAAGTTTTGCCTTTTTTGACAAAAATTATGGTTCTTTATAGTCCATGTTGACATAGCTATAATGACACCAGTGTCTGTTGTAAATAAAGCCTGTCTTAAGTATACAGTTTCTGATGTTTTACTATTAACAGCTTACCATTCCTAAACAGTGATTTGCTTGAAGAAGCACAAAAGAAAACACATTAAGTTCTCCTATCAATTTAATAAATACTTAGCTTTTGAATTGAACTATTCTGGCCAAGTATCCAATGAAAATATTTGCAAAGCTTATGTATTGTGTAAATTACGTAGAATGATCACCTCTACAATACTTAAACCTTCAAAATAATTTGTTTGTTCTTATTATCGTCTTTACAGTTATTTGTTTATTTTGTTTATTTTAATTACTCAGCTCCAGCTGTAAATACTACGTATGTCATTTCCCCCTTACAGACAGGGAACTCATTTGCAACACAGATTGAAAAAAACAGGATTACACGAAACAGAAATTTACAATGTGGACTGTGTAATGTAAACTTTGATGGAGTCAGAATTTACCTTTTGACCCATGTTCCCACAAGCAGTGTAGCTGAGACTGTGTTAGGGCAAACTCAGAGACTACTGATGCCACTGAAAAGCATTCAAGTGGTTGTGAGGGAGCTGACCTGTTACACCCTCTGGCCATTCTGCTGGAGCTGTGGGTATATTCTTTCTCAACAGCCAGATTGCTGTAACTTGCTTGTAAAGTTGACCTCATGCTCTTGACAGCCCCTGTTAAGAGCCACTGAAACAGGAGATTGTTTTTGCCTTTCCAGTGTTCTTTTAGCTTTGATGATGATGACTTTGGTTTTGAAAATGAAATGCTTCATTCCTGTATAGCTTCAGAGATCCTCAGAATATTTTAAAAACCAGCATCAATCTAGCCCTCTCCCCCATTTTTACAGTTGAGAAAAGATCTGTGGAAAAGTCTTTTGTCAAAAGTTACCTAGCAGGCTAGCAGTTAGAACTCGGATCTTCTGGGCTCCAATTCAGTACTGTGTACAGCAGCCTGTGTTTTTGGGGAAAAAGGCTTGCTTTCTCTCCATTCCCAACACTGAAATTCTTTATTGATTATTTTTTTGCTTCCTACTAATGCAAGATTGCAGAGATATCTCAGATTGCATTATGAGGTGGTGATACTTAAAGAAAATTAGAGATCATAAGACTTTCAGATGTCAGTGGCATCTTGAGATGGAGTTGATTGACAGAATAATGTATTCATTGAGAGAGGATCTGAAACAGTAATATTGGAATTTCATTGAAAGAACCCTGTGTTGAATAAATAAAGTAGTTCATACATTTCAGGAAATTGCTGCATGTTTAAGGTAATGGTATCTTAAACCTTTTATTTTACTCTACATTCAATTTTGTCAGAAGAGCTTTTAGTCCTCAAAAGGGCAGAATTGATACTTTCTGCAATTTTTTATTAAAACTAAAGTTGAATCTTTAAAAATAATTTACAAATGTCATAGACTATCTGCATAGGTTATGTAGAATTTTCAACTTTTTCTGGCTGAATTAAACATCCAAATTCTTTCATTTGAAGTGAGGCATTGAATTCCTAAAAGCTCCTAGAAAATTCAGTCCACATTTTGAAAATATACTAAGTTTAGATGAAATAATCATATGAAGGACTTATACTCTTTGCACAGTCTGTAACTTAACCTGGAACAATATTGGAATTTGTCATAGTCTTAAATGTCTGTATATATCTGCAGAGTTGTGATTATGTGTCAGATGGCAAAAATGTGAACTGGGAATGCAGTCATATTGTATGGATTTTCACAGGTCACTGAATGGTGTCAGCTTATCTTTAGTGATGGATCAAGACTTCCCTTCGATTTCTCCAATTATCAAGTGTCAAAGTAAAATCATTAAACTGAACAAGGCCTTCTCAACTTTGGAGGTCTCCTCATGTCAAATTGAGCCACCTCCAAAAAAGATGAAATTGGACTTATATAACAAGAATGATCTGAAAGTAGAGTTTCCTAAGAGACCTTCAGGGGTTCAGCAGGATGGAGCAAAGACAGTCATTGCTGTTACCAGCCTTTCACCCTTATTGGCATTTCATCGTGTTTGCTGCGTAGTTCTTCTACATGCAAAGAAACAAAAACATGGGAATGATGGTTTACAGGAGAGCAAAATGATTACTGTACTCTGTGGGAAAATTCTTTTAAGTCTGGAAGATATTTCAAATGGAAGATTTTCAGTAACGATGTTAAGGGATAATAGTTACTGTACAGGTAAATAGATTTATATACTTTGCATTCATAAATATATATATATTTGATTCTTCTGTTTATTCTAGGTAATGCCAAGCAATGTTTTCAAGGTGTAATCCCATCTGTCTCTTTGATCATGAACTGCATAGGCCTTTTGGGATTTAAAAGCTGGGTGAAATATGAGATGGAACATTTTTCAAAATGGATTTGCTGTAGTGTTTTGTGCTAGCATTGATGCTGAAGGGTATCTGGAAAGGATAATTTTGAAAATATCTGAGTACAGAATGCTGAAGCCTATGTTTTTTTATAAATAAGATACTGTAATTAAATATATAGGGGGTTTTCCTGACACAGTATTATTTCTTAAATAACGCCAAAGTATTTGAAGTTTTCCCTCATCTACATGTCTTTTATGGTCATTTATTTTCCTCTCTTAATATCCCTGATTGTATTGATTTTTTTTTAACTGAGCTTTGCTCATGTAGTGAGATATCCTTTTGTTTGCATGCAGTGAATTTTAATTTTCTTCCTTTAAAGCTGTATCATTGCTAAAGCAAACATGTCATCTTACTATCCCAGGAGGCTGTTAGTAACCTTTTTTTTGGCAAGGTGATGTTTATCTTGAGCTTTTGTTATATTGGTGCTGCTCCATTAATCAACTGTTTTGCTTGACAGAAGTTGGTATAAGAATTTAGGTGAGAAGAAAATTCCAAAAGAATGCCTGAATGCAGGTGCAAATGCTTCATGAAAAACTGAGAGTACAAGCCAAAGCTCTAAGCATGCAGCATGATCAAAACATGTAGGTCAAATATCTTTTCATTGTGTCTTCTTGCAGGTGCCATGGAAGATATACTTGCTATCCTTGCAGCATCTGTTAGATTCTCCTTTCAGATTATGTCTTCTGACTGCACATTGACTCCAGTAAATTCATGGTTACTGGGAGAAATGGAATGTACACCATTTAAGGAATGCCATGACAACATATTCTGTCATAAAGCAGGAAATATGTATGGTACAGTCTTTAGCTGGAGCCTGAAAAATCCATTTGAAGGAGTTCTAACAATATTTTGCAGGTAAATTCATTCAAAGCATAGTGTATATTCATCATTCCATACAAGGTTTTTTATCTTTACACTGTTTTTTACTGGTACTGTAAACAGGAGCCAAAATGACAACCAATAGGCTTCCAATATGATGATATGGTAACAATCAGCAATAACAGAATTATTTTCAGATCAGAACTATGGCAGAACCTCAACGGTATAGTTTAATTTTGTCTAGGTTAGATTCTTTGTAAATGAGTGTTCTAATCTCCATTAGTATCTTCTTGATACTATTTCTTCTCGTCCTTTTGCTACATCATAATTTTATACTCTTTTTTTTTCTTACTTTATTGTTGGTATAATATAGAACTTTTTCTTCAACATGCATTGATTAAAAAAAATCCTTAAGGGGATATTAAAACAACCCAAAAAAAAAAACCCAACCAAACCACAAACCTCAAGTTATACTAAGTTTAAATTTGTTGTTAGGTCATTTTTTATTTTAGTTCTGCAACATAAATTTAGTCTCATTTTGTACAAGTTTCTGCTATAGTTATTTCCTATCTACCATGATTATGAAAAGGAAATAATCTGAAGCATCTCAACAATTTCCTTTCTTATATAGATTCTCGGAGAAATGTTTTTAAAATTTCCTAAAGCAGGCTAAGCAAGTTAGCAATACTGCCATAATTTACTATTTAGCTGGATAAGGCTTATAGCATAAAAAGTGCTTATCGAATGTTAAGAGAAGTTGCTGTTCTAAAGAGTTCAAGCTAAAAAATAAGAGATTTTCTTGTTCTGTTTTTTATAGTGAAGTTCAGTCTTTTACTCAAATTAGGAGTTGATTGCCTCTGTGTAAGAGGAAAGGCTGAAATGTTTAAGAAATCATTCTGTAAAATTTTAAGTCTCAAGACTTTTGGTTCCTTTTCCAAAGTTAGTTTACTTAGTACTATTCACTTTTCATCCCATTTTGCATTAATAATTAATAACCTGCATGTTTATATTGTAACTATGATTGCATTGATTGCATTTTCTGTAACTTTTTTTCCTGTCTTTGCATTGATCTTTTATCCAGCTAGGATATTTCTGTGATAGGTGGAAGCTACAGACTATTTTTTTCTCAGCCTTTCAGAACCAAAATAAACTATATGTTACAAGCAGTGGAATGTTAAGATAATCAAATTGAAATAGAAGTACTTCAAAGAAAAATACTTTTCTGATCTGTGTGAGAAGACTAGCTACTTCAGGGTGCTTTTGGTTTTTTTTGGGTTGAGGTTTTCTCTGTTTAGCAAGACAAACACTGGAAATAAGACTGATAAACTCTGCATTTCTCTTAGAATGAGGAATATGTCACTGTGTCGTATATGCTGCACTGCTATCCAGGAGAGTAGGTTTCCTGATGATTACCATGACTTTTATTTTGCTTTCTTAATAATTTTGAATGTCTGATTTTTAAGTGCAACTTCTGCCCCCCATTTAAAAAAGACAAGCTGCAGGCCACCTAACAGGCATGTACATACCTATCGACAGTGACAATCAATACATGAAAGTGATTCTTTTTTTCAGCCTCTAAAGGTAGACCAGACAACAAAATATTTCCTTTGTGCTATTACATGTGGCCTTCACATGGAATGACTTGCTGCTTAAAGAAACAAGTAATACACAGGTAACAGACAGGCATTTTAGCATAAAGTATTTATGTTGCTGAAGTTGGCTTTGGACGTGCAGTGGCCAGTGTACACACCATTAGCAAGCCCTTGCTTGCTCTGGTATGTACTGTACACACAATACTTACAACCATAATCAGCATAAGTTTCCGTTTTTGTTTCCATGTATCTTTGTTTTATTTTCCACTATAGAATTTTAAAGATCTAAGTTAGCAATAATAATAATAATAATCTTGTTTTACAGAAATCTGACTGTCTTGTTCCAGTGCCTTCATAGCCTTACTAGAGTTCTCCCACCAAGCTGCGCTGTAAAACTTCTGAGATCTGGAAGGAAAGGTGTACTTACTGAACAGTTAGCACTGGCTTTGGAGAAAGAAATGCTCACCTTGAAGAGTTCTTTCTTCTCAAAAGAAAGGAAAGCTGGAAACAGTTTTACGTGGGGGAATGAGGCTGGCAAGAAAATTGATAATGCTCCTTTGGCATCTTTACTGGACACTGTGGAAGGAGTTCAGCAATTCAGGAAGAAGTTTCAGAATGAGCGGGAACAGAGTGTGCTAAGTATGAATCAAACAGTGAATGGTGCCCTTTACCAGAAAATTGCTTTGAAAATAGCAGAAGCTCAGCTCAGTTCAGATATGATTGTGTGGAGACTGAGCAAGTCCTAGAAACTATTGACTAAAGTTATTTTTTAAAAAATGTATTAAAATTATACTATTAAAAATATTTATATTTTCATGGGTACTTATATTACTTTGTATTCAAAAGTTAATTTATTTCTACAGACAAATACTGGTGTTTTGATTGATGCGTTGAAGCTGGTTTGGCAAGGATTTAGTATCAAAGACTGATCAGTCATTATTTTGTTACAGATTTTGAAAATATATTTCTAAGGTATTTTTTAATAAGTCCTACTCCAAAATCATAATTCTTGAACTATAAATGAACTATTTTAGTAAAAAAAGTGTGTGCTCTTTAAAATAGTTCTATTAAACTTGAAAGGTGGCTGTTTACACTGGTAAAATTTAAGCTTTTTTTAGGTATCTTAAGACAGGTATAGAAAGGATCTAAGTTCTGCAACCAATTTTAATTCATAATTTGAGTGTGGATTTTGACATTCAAATTCAAAGAAGAGGCAGTTTATCTTCATGATATACCAAACCTTTTAAATAACTTCTAGTGGTACCTTTCTACCTTTCTACTGGTACTGTTCCTTTCAGCCCTATCTTCTATCTTCTAACACTTAGATCTGAGAGATTATGGAGTGTTTAATGAATCTAGAGAACCAGATTAGTCCTCTTACCAAATTTCAAGAACTCATGAAGATTCACCCCATAATAAAGTCAATTCAGGTTTGAGAGGTTCATTCCTGCACTGAATTTAGTGATAGGGCTAATCTCATTGGTAAATCCTGAAGGAAACTGCCCTTCCTTGTACATTAACCTATCTTAAATGTCAGAAGATGAGTTTGCTTAATCCTGAAGTCAAATGATTGTCTGCTGATCCTGGCTGCTTAGTGGTTTTGGCCTATTTCAAGTAGTTTAAATAATAATGGCCAACTTTACCTATTATTCCTCCCTTCTGGTTTGAACAAGATACTGCCTGTGCATCCAGGAAGAGGCTTGCCTGTACTGCTTGCTGAGGTAGTAACTTTTTAATCAATTTTTGCCACCATTTTTCAGCTTCATGAGGGGCAGAAAGGTTAGAAAATCCCAAATCACAACAATTTGCTTCCTTTTATCTGCTTTATGTAAGTAAAACATTGCTAGTGTTTGTCACCATTTTTCTGAAGTTGTCAAAATTTTGCTTTTCATTTTCCCTGTAAACAGAGTTTTACTAGTTAATATCTCCAACATCCACTTTATCTGAAAATTAAAAGTTTGGCAGGAAAAATGGAAGATATTTATTGATTCAAAGGATTATTGATGTTTCAGAATAATTTTATGCCTTTTTTTTCAGCAGTTCAACTTCTACGTGTATGTCTTCTAGAAGTATTAACTGGTGACATTTTTCAATCCAAGGCATCTTCTCATTGGCAACAGGAGTAAACCAGTGCACATTAAATGCAAAATACTAGCTAAAAAAAAAGTAAATGAGAGAACACTATGCTTTAAGGTCAACCCAGTTTAGTGATGTGGCTTCCCTTTTGGGATACTAACGTTATTAAATTACTCCTTTTTAGCTATATAGAAGGGAAATTAAGATATCAAGAATGTCCTAAGAAATTATGCATATTTGAAATTCAGTATCTACTGGATGAGAAAGAATTGTTAAAAATACCCTAACTTTCTTTGTTAAGCTACAGTTCAGGCAATAGTCAAAGCTTAAGAGCTCATTGTCAGGGCTTGGCAGTCAGTTCTCACTGGAATTTCCAGAAGTTCCTGATTATAAACTTAAATGAAGTGAAAAATCTTAAAAGAGCAATCCTGTAGCTTGCAGTGAAGGGCAAGACCTTGCTAAGCCATCTAAGCAGAAACCTTCAGAGCAATAAAGCTACTGTTTAGCTCAGGGCACTTGAAGGAGTTTATGCAAAGCAGTGTAAACAGTCCAGCAGATGATTTTTATTAGCACTGCTGTAGCAGCCTGCTCTCATGTTGTAACTAACCATCATATTTGTCTGTCTGTCTTTAAAGAGAAACTTCCACATGTGTTCACATCCCTGTATTGAACTAGCAAAGTGGGACAAATGAGAAGAAGCTGCCAGGCACAAAAGTTGCCAGTTTCCAATCCATGGACTTGTTACTTTAAAGATGCAAGCAGAGAAATCACAGAAGCGTAGAAGTGAAATTATTAGAGTAGAATAGTAACACATACAACAACATGTTCCTACTAAAGAGTCTTTCCTAAGGCATGAATGCTTAATTTGTATATCATCAAATGAGATCATTAAAAGCTTTCCTAACAGCTCTAAGATTCCTGAGAGTAGTTCTCCAAGTGGCTAATAATGACTGTGCAACTTTCAGTGATAGTGATGCAATTGGTAGATGCACTGCATATGCATGGGAGATATTTTTATGTGCCAAATTCTAAAGGTCTGCTGGAAATACTTGAAAGGTTTATGCTGGTATGTGTGGGGTTTTGCCAGGAATAATGGAAAAACGGAGCAGGCATGAACAAAGGTTCAGGCTCTCTAGAATCTTATCTTCACATAGCAGCAGCAGGAATCTTGTTTAGAGGTATTTCCTTTCCTAAACTTGCCTTTCAGAAGTAAAAGCAACTAAAGGTGTTAACCTTCTCTTTATTTGGTCTATCGTGATGATTAATCTTTGCATACACTGGTGTTTAAATGAAGAGTCCAAATTGCACAGACTAGAAAAACTTGTTAGGTTCGCTATGTTTCTATCATGAACAGTTGGAGTCCCATTTTCTGACTTCCAGGAAAGTCTTGGAAGTGAGACCTTGCATAAACTGAGTTCTTCAAGTACTTTTCTGAGCAAGTCATTTGACAAATGAAATTAGTGGCAGCAGCAGTCCCAGGTACAGGAGATTAGTGTTGCCAAGAAATAACTGATAAAGTAGCTAGATGTTTGATTCTGTAAATTCCCCTTTCCATGATAGCAGATTAAGATGGAAGACATATGCATCACAAGGAATAGAAGGCTCTTTGTGGCTAAAGCTGTTACTAATTGCAGGTAACTATTCACATAACATATTCACTTACGCACTTGTAATTACTCTGTAGAAATAACAACTGGGAGGCCAGGCCCCACACCTGGGACCTCTGACTGAGGTAAGTAGTTTAGAAAGTGCTTTGAAGAGCCCTTTGCTTCATCAGGTGTGTGTATATGTTATCCTGTAGGATTTGTTGTCTGCACATAGCAACCACTACATGGTTGTACCTGATCCAAGTTAATGCAACCTATAATTGATACTAATGTGGGTGGTGGTTTTGTACACAGCCAGCAGGCTCCTGGTGTTCTGAATCTATCAGTTCTGGTGGATTTAACAGAACAACTGGTCTCCAGAGCTTATAGTCCTGGGAGACTTCCACATGCTGCTGCTCAGCATGTAATAATCTTCTCAGCCTGCTGCTTGCTGGTAAACATTCCTCCCTCCAGAGCTGTAGAACCCTGTCACACAAACTGACACAAAGAGGCCTTTCATAAGGCAGTAAAATTGTGCCCAGAATCAACTTGTCTTGACCCCAAGGAGCCCAAAAAACCAGTTTGGATTTCTGGAAACCAGCAGATGTCAGTGGCTTCTGACAGGTATCTATAGGAATGGTTGCAGTCCTCCGGCCAGGGCAGTGATCTGTGTGCAAACATTTACCTTTCAATGATTGTTACCACCCGTTTCAAAAGACTGGGATGCAAAAGGGAAGTCTGACATAGGAAGTATGAGCTGTCATGCCTGGATGCATTCCTATGTCTGTCTTGGCACTTCTAAAGTCAGTATGATTTAAGACCCTAAGCAGAGGGACTGTGTGTCAAAGAACTCCGTTTTTCTAGCCAAGTTGGAGTAATAGATTAATTTCTAGTGATTTTTCTCTGTCATTCTAAGGCCTCTCAGGGAAGAGAAACCTGTCTGCTCTAGAGTAGTTTCTTTTGGATGGTAATATTTTGGTTTTAAGTTTGTATGTGTATGTAGTTCAGATCAGCCACAGACTGCTGAGCTGTTTGCAGTAGTGAGAGTTAAGCCACCTCTCTCAGCTACTAATTTTTATTTTCCCACAACTTTTGACAATTTGGGAATTGTGACAGTCATATGACTGCTCTCTTCTGAATCATACTGACTCTGCTGACAAAATAATAATGCTAGCATGTTTATCCCTGAGTTATTCATTAGAGGCTATTAACAAAGATGATAGGCTTAGCAAAAGGAGTATCGAAATAGTGATAGTTTTCTTCTTTCTCTGCTTCCCTGAGAGAGATGAAGTTTTACACAGTGGAACGTAATTGTCAATGCGAGCTTTTAAATTCTCAAATAGATGTAAAGGCAGGGGTTTGAGCATTTTGTTGTTGCCTGGTCTAGTTTACTTTGGAGGTTGGTTGTGGGGTTATTTTCAGTATTTTCTTCTCTGCACTCTAGGCATGCCACTGGGTGAACAAGGTGAACATCTTGATCAGTATGTAGTAGGGGTTTCTAGCCAAGAAAATCCTCCCAGGGGAAAATCAAAAGAGCAGGAGGTTTAATGCTGGTGTTTACTCACATTAATTATTGCTTTAAGGAGGTGATACTGCTTTGGTCTTTTCTGTGACCTCAGGTTTCTGGTATGTGACAACCTTACCCCTCAGATGTATTGAGAAATTCATAATTCATAGGTGCAAGACGGGAACTGCATGTTTATAAAGCACTTGGTTAGAGCAAAGGCTGTCAAGTGCCAGGTTTGTATCAGTCCAGTTGCTGCCTGAAGTCCTACATTCACAAACCCCTGTTGCTTAACTGTGGTATTTAGGTCAGAGGCACAGGTTGGTAAAGCAGTCTCAGGTTAACTAATTCTCTTCCTTATTGTCTAAATGGAGAGGCGGTGGATCATCTGCCGGGCTGTGATCCTTACCTGCACAGAGAGGTATAAAGGTAATGCTTTGAAGTGAGTCCTCCGGAACAGCGTGTGCTGCCTCTGTACCTGCCCCCTTTCCTCTCCCTGGAGCCCCAGTTAGAGTTTCGAACTGAACATGTGATGTCTTCTTTTGTAATCCTGCCTTTGAAATGTTTTCAAGCATGAGGGGAAAAGCAGAAGCTGCCAAAAGCTTCCAAAATTCATGGTTGGTGGGAGTCTGCTGTTTCTGTAGTCTGTACTATTCCCTCTGCACAGGCTCTACCAACTGTGTACTTTCATGCTCCCCGCTCCCTCTCGCCCCAGTGATCAAATACGGAAAACCAAAACTACAATCACTTCTACTGCAAAACATTAACTTTTCCTTGCTTTATTCTGTAGGAAACACATATATTTTCTTTTCCAAGGGATATAACTCTGCCGAATCATAGAATCTACAGTTACAATCATGTCACTGATGCAAAGCACACCTGGATGGAGCTTTCAAGTGCCTGGAGCACTCGAGCAAGTAATTGTGCAACACAGAAAAAAAAATTTCCTCTTTACCCCATTACCCACACTCCCCAACCCCAGCACTCCTGACTGTTTATGATGATAAGCTGTACAGGTTTGTTGGGTGGTTTGTTTCACAAGATTTTTGCAATTAAGGCTCATTTTTAATTCTACTTATTGACAGTAGATTTCAATGCTGCCTATAGCATTTTAAGCTTTTGCTTTAATTTTGCCTCTTCTGAACTTCACTTAAGAAAATTCAGCACTCACTGGATGTGTTAGTATACTAATAGAATTTTTAAACTGTGTTTGGATATGAGTTGTTAACACAAACTTTGTAGAAATCCAGAAAGGTGTGTGTTTCTGGGAGTTTTGGTAGAATCTCCTTTCTTTTTTCAAAGTAGTATGAAATTTCCTAATTATCAAATCGTGCAGATAATATACTTTATTTTTTACCTTCTTTAATCACCCCAAATCAGTTGCATGAGGCAGTTACATCAGAGAACTCAGAGGAAATTACATAACACTGGAGTTATTTGTCGTTTTCAGCACAACTGCAAGGAGAAATGATAGAAGACAGTCAGGCCAGTTCAGCAATCTTCCCTGTTTGTCAGCTTTTGCTTGTTTGTCGGCATAGCTAAAATAGTCATGGAGAACAGCTGTCGGATTTGTCGATCCCATGAACTTTCTCAGAAGAATTCTCTTGTGTGAGAATTAATTCTCATTCATAATTACATTCATTAGATCATGAATTCTTCCCCATGCTGGAGAGTCAGCGTAGCAGTCATGTTGTACGTAGGAGTGGGGTTATCTTTCACTGTCCAATCCAAAGGCTGTCTGTGAATTAATGGCAGGAAAGTAAATACAACCACCACCCTATGGATAACAGTAATTATGACCTCAGCAGGAACAGAGCTGAAATTACACATTCCAGTGAGGAATAATCACCGATCGCCTAATGCTGATGGCTTCACTGGGATTACTTTTCCCTAATGATGTCCCTAACTTTTTCTAAGTGCATGACTTCTATTTAGTTACTCAAATATGTTGTTTCTGTTGTGATAGTTTTAGTAAAACACTCAAGAATTTTATAATTTCAGCTTACTCCATATTTTACCTGCTACTTGGACAGAGGAGTGTCTGTGTAAATGCAGAAATGAAACAAATATATTCCTGTAGTAATATCTTAGCTGTTCATTTACTTTTGCAGTAAGTGAACTATTCCAGTGCAAAATACCTCAGTAATGCACACCACCTTGTCAATGAATGTGGTATTTTTTTAGCTACAGATCAGATTTTAGTAATTTTCTGGAAAGAATTTATCAGTTTTGTTCCTTTCAAAGTAGCTCACTTTTTCAAAATGTGCTCTGAGTGCATACAGACACAGGCATTTCACCCAGTCCATAAAATCCATGGTACTTTAGTACTGGGTTGTTTTACTTCAGAAAAAAATTGCTAATTTAAAAAAATTTCCCTATATTTTATGCAACTGAGACAATGAAATAGACTTGGCAGAAATAATCAAAGAGGATGAATAAATGATCCCTGCTTATTGTATTTCCCCAAATATGAATATATTGCCTTTTGAAATATAACTAGATAAACCACTGAAATAACCTGTATAATGTAAAAAAAATACTGAAAAGCACGGGGAAAAAATAAATCTCTACTCTATTTCCCCACCAAAGAGAGAGAAGTTTGTGTAAAGTAGTGTATTTTCTTGATAAATTGACATGTTACAGTCAAAAAGAGGATGAAGAACAGGGGAGTCCTGTCATTTTGAAATTGATTCCTTCTACAGTAAGTATTCTTTCTTACTGGCTGTTGAAAATACTTGGAGTGAATTGAATTCTGCAACAGTCTGCATTAACCTATAAATTAGTAGCATGTCTAAAAGAGTAACACATTAACAGTATGAATGATCTAGGATTTGAATATTTTAAGTGACTCTGGATAGCCTGAGGTTATAGCAATGATTCCTGGAACACCATCTGAAGTGCCTTTTTTTTTTTTCTGTAACTTATAAGAATTTGTTCCATATTAACCAGCTCATGCACATGAAAATCTACCCAGTGACACTGCTAATCTGTCACATCTGCCTATAACATCCAAGGGCCATCAACTACTATTTCTCATGTCTACTTAACATGGGTTGTTCAACCCACCCCATGTACCTGCCCTACTAGCATTGGAATTTCATTTTTGCTGTACACCTATGTTATAGTTTCAATACTCGGTGGAATTCCTTCCTAACGACTTCGGAGATAACGCCTTTGTCTGTGGAGACTAGATAACAAAGGCAAACTGCATATTCATGTGGTGCCGCTGATCACTTATCTGCTCTTTCCCCAGGTCGGGAGGGGAGAGGGGGGGGAGCGGCGAGGGGGGCGTCTCCTTCTTTTCCTGTGCAGGTCAGCGGAGGTTCAAAAAAACTACTGCTGTAGCTACCAGCGCGGGGAGTGAGGCAGAGACACACCGGTTGTCTGGAATTTACTGGATAGCTGGGATTGTTTGCCTTCTCGCCCCCCTGACTCGACTGCTTTGTGGTCATCTGTGGAACGCTGCGGGAGCTGCCTGGGAGAGGAGGAAGAGGAAAACGCCTGGCTCTTGTTCCTCTATTTCCAAGACAGATCTCCTGCTGCTGTTATAGCCACCTTCATCACTGGTGAGCTACAAGGGAGAAACACAGGCCAGCCGGCCGGGCACGACATCGCCTCCTGCTGTCCTTGACTGTAACTGCATCCCCTGAGAGCGAGGCCAGCGGTTGAGGCGCGACATCGCCTCCTGCTGTCCTTAGATACAACTGCAGTCCTTTTTGGGGATAGCTAAAGGACCCTTTAACTTTTTTTCTTGTCGTTTGGGAAGAGGGAAGATTTTATCATAAACTGTTGGGGTTTGGTTTTGTTTTTGTTTTTCCTGGAGATACATATAAATGTATTGTGATTGAGAACTGTTATCCTTTTCCATATATATATATATTTCCTAATTAAAGTTTTGTTTTTTCCTAAATTTAAAGAGAGAGGGATTATTTTTTTTTCTGGTCAACATTGATATCTTAGTCCTCCCTTTGAACTAAGACAACCTAAAAACAATTAGAATCTTTGCTTTTAAAAATCACAAAATCTTTGGCTTGTCAGCATTTGGTTTTCATATTGTTCACCTGTGTACAGCTGTAACTGTCCTTCCTCTGACATTGCGTGTCAAATTTTAAACCCCTTGGGATCAAATGCAATGCTTCCTGTTCTCCACTGCCTCCTGTTCGCCCATCCTGAGCTCCTTTTTAGACCTCTTACACTCCTTATGTTTAAACCCTGGCCTCATCCGAGACATTGGATGGCTTTGTGAGACCTGCCAAGGTCTGCACATCCCTGTCATGATTCAGAACTCGGGTTTTTTTGTCTTAGCAGGGAAGTTAGTGGCTTTCAGAGACCCAGATTCACAAATATTCTACTCCTTTGCCCAAGCTTTTATCAGGAGTTAATATAATTTTTTAGTAGGTACAACTTGGCTGAATTTCTGAAGTTAAAGGCACAGAACTAATAAATTCTAAACACAGCAGTAAATTTAGACCTGCATTTATTTCACAGTTAGTCACTTTTTATTTGAGTACCTGTTCCTACTTATTTTATATTTACTTTGGCACCAGATGTGATGCTTCAATTGTATTTGAATTTTTTTGCAGTAAAGCTGGCCAATGTGCCCATATTCAACAAGGCAACACAATACAGCTTATTTTAGTCATTGATAATGGTATTTCAGGTTGTATATCTTCATGACAAACTGCACAATTTGTGGATTAAATGAACAAATACCAAAATACATGTGCTTTAAATGCCAAAGGTGTGCTAGAAGTGAAAACCAGATTTCAATTCTGAAATATGAGAAATCATTAAAGTTAAAATTCATTTCAGAGCAATGAAACACCATTTCTTCTTCAAGTTATAGCAGAAATACTATATGGGGATTTTGTTTTCATTCTAAGTTCAAGTACTTTTAATATCATAACAAATCAGTAAAGACACAGGAGATCATGTTTCCAGCTTCTAACAAAGTTTTAGAGACTCCTAGAGTAACTTGAAAGTTAAATAACCCTTACTGATATTCAAATAAACATCTCCAGAAGAAATTACTGAAGTGTTTTGAGTAAATATAAGGAGTTTTCTGGCCATTACCCTCCTACCCAAAAATCACGCAGCATCCTTGTGACAGGAAATATTAAGTGAAGAAGTGATACTAGAATAATGAATGTAGTAAAGCTATTTCTTGTGAGTCTGAAAGATGAAAAACAGAAGCATTAGGCCACCAGCAAGCTAGCTGTAGAGTGCATTGAGCTGATTTTGGTGATTTATGAGACTGCAATTTGGGAATCAGCTTCCTTGCTTTGAGGCATTCTTTATATACTTTATGTACTTCTTGTGGCCTTGTGTAGATAGTGATGTTAGTACAGAATCTGTTATTTAGCTTAAGAAGATTCTAAAAGATAGCTGATTCTGATAAAATACTTCTAAGGCATCTGTCAATTCTAAACCACATTGCTACCTCACATGACTTGGTAAAAAAAAATGAAAATAAATTCCTCAGCAGTTTCTTACACATTTAAACAGGGTTTACTTTTCCCTTATCGCTTGACAAGTCTTATCTTTATTGTAGGTGATGTGCATCGATTTACCTCACCTTTGTGCTGGAATCCCTTACCAATCTATCCTGAATCAGAACAAATCTTACCTCAGTAAACTGTGCTAAGCTTCTCCATTTCCAACACCCTGCTATTACAAAAACATTTTGCAAATTCGTGTTTTCTGAAAGGAAAAAAAAAAAGAGTTAATGCATAGAGAAAGAATAGTGAAGTTCATTTGGTATCTGAAAAAGTAAATAACATTTCCAAATGTGATTTCAATTTATTATTTGAAATTGGCAAAATATAGCTCTTCAAGTACTCCTGGGGGGAAAAAATTGTATTTAATTTGTCATCTACTTGCATTTAGCCTAAAGCATATCTGCCGATTAATAATCAATGGTAGACTAAGATGCCAATCAGTGAAAGCACATCTGTCTGCAGTTGGCCTTTGAAGATATGTAAAGTAGGAGATGATGCCATAAGTGAGGTTGTTTGTGTCTGTGCACAGCGGATGTCTTTCTTAAGACTGCACAGGGAATTTTTAAGACAACCTTTTCATAGAACCATAGAATTCTCCTCTTTGGGAGAGTCTCTCCATGATTTTGCACTTGGTGGAACTGGGAATGCACCGTGCCCCCCCAGCAGCTGCCATGGGCTGTGCTGGCCTTGAGTGCCCTCATGTTCCCAGCCCGTGGGGAGGTGGCTCTGGCTGCGGCTGCAGCATCACATCACAGACAGAGGTAATGCTCTCGGGATGTGGTGGCAGAAATAGTGCTCTTGCATGTATAAATAGCTCCACGTGCTGCTAAAGTGATGGTGCTAGGGTACTATGTTTCTGGTTTATTTATATCTGTGGAAGTGCTGTGAGCTTGGTAATAGTTTTGTGCTGTGAGTTACTTTGATTGTTTTCCCCCTCAACACAACCTGATTCATAAAAAAGCTTCTTCTTCTCCATCAGTTTCAGTTTCTTGCCTACAGTGGTATCTACCAAAGGAAAGTTTACCAAATCAAGGAGCAGATCCCAGTTTGGGAGTACTTTACTGGTGGCCCAGAGTAACAGCTGTGTATCGATCCATCTGTTGGCACACGGAGGACCAGAGCGCACAAAGCTGGATACCTCCGGCATGGTCATGCTCTTCAGCTGCTGCCAGGCTGGGAATGACCCAGCTAAGAGACTTTGTGAGTCCGACCTGAAGGAAAATAATTTTTCATGAAGTGGGAGGTTAGGTTTGCAATTTTCAGCATTTGCAATGCTGAAAAATAAACATCTCCATTTCCAGTTTGAACATGGAGTACCAGCATCTGACCTTCTGTTCCCAGCACTAGTTGATGGATCCCTTTTTGAGGTACTCAGCTGGCAGTGGGTGGATGCAGGCGACAGACGGAAGAGCAAACATGTCAGGAAGGGACTATTTTTGACATCCTGGCTGGAGATGGGCCGTGTGTGTGTGTGATGATTAGGATGCAGGAGGAATCATTTGCGGTGAGTAGGTTAATGCATTGGTCGCATGCTTTGTCTCACCTTTAGATGGACCTCATGTTTCAATTCTTGCTTTTTGCCAGAGAAAGAGTCCAGCATAAGGGAGGTAAAGCAGTATCAAATCATCTGCAACTTCACTAACTGAGCAATTAGTGTTCATGGCCCTGACTGCATGTTTGGGAAAATGGGTGCAATGATGAAGGGAACAGAGGAAATAAATGGCTCAATAAAAGACTTGTGACCACTTTTTCTGATAAACAGCCTCCTCCTTTGATATAAACCCGGCTCCTTTATAATGTGTGAATTGTGGAAATCATATTTCTGATGGAAATTGAGAGGCTGTTCTCTTAAAGTATACTGGTTAAGGTGAATAAATGCACTGTGACATATCCAGTAGTTCTTTTTTTTTTTTTGCAAATATTAGGGAAAGGGACATCTCAACAGTCATATATCTACAGATGATTGTATGGGGAAATAACTGGCATAAACTGCATACTTTTAAATCTTTGCTAGTACTTTGCTGCTCGGCACAAAATACCCAAGCTTCCATATTAGAGATGAGGGAGGGTATATTTGTGTGTAGGAAAAATGTTTAATTCCCTCATAGCATTTTATTTACACAAATTTTTCTTCTACATTTTCACAATATTATAAATTGTGCTTGTTTTTTCCTGGTAAGAAGTGCCAGAACTGCAGTTAAAGCAAAAAAGCTTACCAGCCCCCTTCCCTTTTGTTTAGGACTAATTCTAGAAGCAAGGTGAAGGAGGCAGTTTGTAATCAGTTTTTCTTCCTTTTGAAGAGCAGACAAAACAGTTTTTCTTTCTAAAAGATTTAAAACTTGATCTCATCTCTTTCTAGATAGTCTTTTTAATCCTTTGCTGGAACAAAAAGGCAGCAATGTTAGCTGAGATTTGAAATATGTGTATTCTTCAGCTGAGAGCAATGCTGTGCCCAAGACATCTCTTAACACACTGAATTCATATGTCCATGAACCACAAGGGCTTAGCAACACTTACATCTCTGCCAGTATGAAGCAGCAGTTTTTGCAACAGAAGGGAGGAGAGGAACTTTCTGCCCAGTTGTTTCCTAACTGATAGGGCCTGTCTCACTGTGATCTCACTGTATTCGGTGAGACAGCTACGTTTTTGCAGCCCTGTGAGCCTGGTGAGCAGTGATCCAGATGGATGTGAATGATTGAAGGAAGGACTGACCAAGCTGCACAGAAGCAGCGTGGCAGACTGACACTGCAGCTGTGTCAGCATGTGGCCACCCTGGTGCACCTGGGGCTGCCTGGGGTCATCATGGGAGTCCAGTGGTCGTTTGTTTTTCTCTGGTTTATGTGAGCCTAAGGGTGACATGAGCAATGTACCTGGTTCCCACCTGACCAGTGTGGGATGATGGCCATGAGACTAATAGTTACTGTTCTCTCAATAACAAGCTTATCCTGCGATTAGCCTTAATAACACTACTTATCATCAAGCACCTTACAGTAATCTTAAAATATTTTAATGACCCATTTTGTATACGTATTCAGGAATTTTTATGAATCTATATCTAGCATTCGTACATTCTCATTTCTGTCACTGATCTGTTGCTTATGTTTCATTATTCTATATAAAAGACAATGTTCCATCCAACAGTGAAGTCTTCCAACACATCCAAATGCCACCCAGTGATTACAGTAGGAATTGCACTTAATCATTTACGCTGCTATATTGCCTACAACAAACTTGCTGCTGGAATAATTTTTAAAGACAGATAATTTATCTTTGTGATTAGAGAACTCTGTTACAAAATCAATGCTAACTGTGAGTAAATCAATTTGTTAGCTCCTCATTAAAACACTATACAGTTGTGAAACATATTTAATTGTCATGAGAGGAACTTTCCCAAAGAAAATGTTTCTCACTCCATTTTAACCATAGTTTATGTATTTAACATATTTAAGCATTTTCCAAGATACCTCTTGATGCATTGCCATGGACAGGGTGGAGAGCCAACTGGATAGCATGGGACATTTGTTTTATCTCCTACATAAGTGACATTTTACCATTTCTGAAAATCCACACAGAATTCTGTTACAGAAGAGCGTGGCATTTTGTTTGTGTATTCCTTAGCTATATTTGTGTTTTGCAAAGATGCGTTTTCTCCACTGCTGTGTCATTCTGTTTGCAGAGGTAACGCAAAGACAGAACCCATTTTGTAGAGAGAAATTGCTTTGTTTTGCCTGTTATGATTTCATACCGGCAGTTCTCTCGCAGGCTACTGCACTCTCAAACCTGTTTTGTTTTTTTTTTAAACTGAATTTTCCCCTGTTCAATACCAACTAGGAGCATTTCCTCCAGGGATCAGCCTTGTGTGTTCACCTGCATTCACGAGCAGCAGTGCTTGTGCAGTGCAGGAGCTGGCTGGATGCTCCAGCAGGGAGCTGTGCCTCTCTTTGGGACTGGTACCCACTGGCGTGTCGTGTCAGCCCCGAGCGAGGACAGACTGTGCAACACAGGGCTTGGAGCTGCTTGGCTGGCACGGTGTGAGGAGAGCGGCAAGGCATTGGGTGCAAAGGCTCTGCAGGGAGGGGGGCAGGGGCAGAACTCCCCTGTACTGGCTGCGAGCCCACCCCCCAACACTGCCACATGGGATGACAGCATTCAGCTGCTGAGACACCCGATTTCATCAAGTCTGTGCAATGAGTGAGATCGATGATGCAGTTTTTCCTCTCTTACACAGCGTTCTGTGATGCTTTACTAGTCAAAACCTGATTGCTTGCCCTTATCCAGTCTGGAATATAAATTTCATGAGTGTACATTGTGACTGCTGCGATGCCAGGAAATCCAGCATTTCTCCATATGTAAAATACCATCCCTGGTCCTGTCTTGGCAAAAGAAGTGCTTTTGAGAGCTGTGTGTGGGGGCACATGCCTCTTTGTTTGCTCAGTCTCTTTCAATGCACCACAGTAATCCTGATGCAATTTCCTGTTGCTCTGCACTCATTTCTCTTGCATTGACCCATGGGAAGATGTCAAGAAAGGAATTATTCATCCACATTTGTATGAAATTGAGCTCTGAATGGTAAAGATTGTAAACAAACTCAATAACTTCTGAAAATAAACTAGTCCTCAGAATGCAATGAATAGTCTCCAGCAACAGAAGAAAAGGTGTAAACTCCTCAAATAAGCACAACTTTTCACAGAGACATATATGAATTTTTCAAACTAATTTTTACATTTATATGATTGCTCACATAGAAAAGAGGTAAAAAAAATTATTTATAGATCATTCTGGCCAGATTTCTCTATGTGCAACTTCTCTATGTCTGTAGAGTTACAGGAAGAGAGGATTTGGCCTTTCATCTTGATAGTGTCCGTGTTAGTAGCAGAAACAAAGGATTTATCAAAGCTGACCAGTACACTGTACGTCTATTTATCTATTTTTTTAGAAACTTTTTTCTTTTTTTTTTAGTGAAGATGTCTATGCAGAAGACTGAAAGTCAATTGTGATTAAAGTCTCTGAAATTATGGTTTACTTTTAAATGATGCAGTAAAAAGCTCAAGAGAAAAAATATATCTCTTTTAGAGGAACCAGTAGTCACTTATAAGGGATCTGATCTTGCCCAATGGACTGTGAAGTTGATAATTACCCAGAAACAGGCAGGTTCATCATTCTGTAATGAGCTGCCTACAAACCCATCCCATCTGATGAATAAAGGCTGTCAAACAAAACCTCTTGGCATGGCACATCCACCTGCAGGGCTCACTACAGATGGCATGACAGTGTCTGACAATCTGATTCAGTCAAGAGAGGCCATGAAAAAGTGGTGTGAGCTCCAAACAATATTTTCTAATTATTCAAATGCTGCAGCAACAAATGATAGAATTTCTATATCTACAACTGTGAATTTCAGGGTAGGGAGGGAAAGATAGTCCCAGTCCGGTGTTAGAAGCAAAACACATCATAAAACAACAAAATTACACATGCATTATTTAACACCATTACTGGAGAGGATGCAGTGGTGGGGAAAAAACTACTATAAAAGGATGAGATGGAATCCCAGAGCATTTGTAATATCCACCTTCCCTATGGCACAGACTGGCATACATACAACTAGCCACTATTTGTTGCAATTTGTACAATTCAAGGCTGTTTTTCACCCCTTTT
Source organism: Sclerurus mexicanus (assembly GCA_013396755.1). Classification (NCBI taxonomy): domain Eukaryota; kingdom Metazoa; phylum Chordata; class Aves; order Passeriformes; family Furnariidae; genus Sclerurus; species Sclerurus mexicanus. Next base: position 1,017,572 of record VWZF01005544.1, on the reverse strand, counting down.
AAAAAGGCCTACCCAGTAGTCTTTACTAGAAAAAAAACTGCAAATGATAGTTGCTGAAGGCTGGAGCTCCATTCATCTAGTAATACAGAGCTGGTTGTACAATGGCAATGGTCAGTTTGTTAAGGCTGTGTTGAAGTGCTGTGGGCAACACAGATGTTAAAGCTTTATGGTGCTTATAGGGTATCATGTTTGTGCATAAAAGCCAATTGGATAGAAGCATAGGGTGACAAAGAAACATATCTTTCCTCTCTTTAAACCAAACTAAACTAAAACATGGGATGGCTGTCATTCAACCCCTTCTCATGGTGAAGAGTTTCATCAGCACTTAATCCAAGATGAGTCACTGAAAGCTGACCCCAGGAAAGTGTTGCCAATGAACAAAAAGGGCTCACCCTGGCGATCTCAATCCAGCCAACTCTCCAGCAGACCCTGCATCCTAACAACAGAAAGGTGGCATCAACATGACAACAGATCACATATAACATAGCACATATGCTTTTTCCCATTAGCCCACAAGGACAATTCTCCAAACAAGTAAAAAGAAGCAATGAGCAGCAACCTGGCCCAAGGATTAAAGACCTGAAGTTAACAGGATGCTCATACTAGGGACAGCTCCATAAGAGCTGATTATTCCTAACAGATATAAGAGATCGTCCAAAATGTCATTTTCTGTGGCCCTCAAGAGGAACTCCAGGAAGAAATGGAGGACTTGGTGGCTTGTCTTCTTTGTCCTTGGTGTCATACACAAGTGGTCCAAGTCAGACTTGAGCACAGACATCTTGTTGCTTGTGAGTATGTGGTATGAGAGAATGGGTAAGCAAAATGTATGAGGGAATGGTTGTGAACAGGTAACATTGACTTTCCTGCAGATGTTTGTAAGGAAATATCACTTCCTCCTCCATCGTATCTTAGACCAAGTTTTGTACAACTAATTTCCATCCAAGTATACACATCTGGCCAGGTTTAATAACTCTAGCTACCTCCCAGGCAAGCTGGATATGGGGGAGTTGTGATTGTGATGCTTTGCCCAGCTCTAAGGGACCATGTGCCAGCAGACCCTGACTGCCCCTGACCCAAGCTTGGGTTTGGTAGGTTTAGTCCAGGGTTCACACCAAGCTGAAGTGGTGTATCTTTCTGAAGGCAGCTTTGGAAACAACATGCCTAATAAAGCTGGCTCTACGTGACCTGCCTCTCATGGAGGCAGCTTATGCATCACTGGTGCCAAGGGATGGGTAATGTGGGATGAGATCAAATACCCTCCTTTAATTTTCTCCAGTGTGCTGATTTGCTGACCAGTGAAGGATACTGGCATATGAAAGACATGAGCAGTGCCTGATGTTCTTGTTCCCCATCTGTGGGATATCCTAGAGAAGGCTGTCAGCAACATGTTGACCTGCTGAATCCCATAATGGTCTATAATTATTGATTAACTCCTTACAGAGTCATTTGTTATGGTTTGTGAGTGCAAACTGAGAATAGATTGACTTTTGTTGTTGTTGTTGTTATTGTTGGTATATTTATTTCAAGATAATTGAGACTAATGTTGCAATGAGTGGAAAAATTTTTCCCATTTCACCAGCGGCAGCATATACAGGACACATGTGACTGCTGTGGTGACACCATCTGTCTTGGATATAATTTGTGGGATTTTATACATGCAGCAGTAAACAATGTACTGACTATGTTATTTGACTGAACTCACAAACCTTCACTTTAATCATAGTTGAAGATATTTTTTGACATTTGAAATAGTTTAATTATGAAGGTTAGAAACAGTTCCACAGGCAGGGTTAATATGAATTTTGTACTCAAAAAGTCTCATTTTCTTAGTGTGCGCCCTTCCCAAATGACATCAATTGCATTTTCTAAAGCTTTACAAATTAAACATGCTGATGAGAAATTAAAATTAATTCATATTAGCATGCCAGAGCATGTAACAACCAATGTAAAAATTTTTTGTGCCCGTGCCCTTTATCTCTCTAGCAAAAGCACACAGTGTTATCTCTTGCACTGTAGATGGTGGCAGCAGTACTAAAGCACTCCCTCTCCCTGTTCCCCCAAGGTGAACTCAAACTGATTGTGTTTACTCACAAAACATGAAGCCCACAAGCTACACAAACCTGGCTTTGTTATCCAGTCTCTGGAACAGAATCACACAATGGGTCAGGTTGGAAGGAACCACAGGGTCATCTGGTCTACCCTACTCAAGCAGGGCCATCTCAGAGCACATGGCACAGGATTGTATCCAGATGGTTCTTGAATATCTCCAGAGAGGGAGACTCCACACCCTCTCTGGGCAATCAATCTGTTCCAGTGTACAGTCACCCACAGAGCAGAGAAGTTCTTCTTTGTATTCAGGTGGAACTTCATGTGCATCAGTTTCTGCCTCTTGTCCTGTTGCTCAGCACCACCGAACTCTCTTCTCAGTCATGTCTTCTCAAGGCTGAACAGGCCCAGCTCCCTCAGCCTTTCCTCATAAGAGAGATGCTCCAGTCCTTTAACCATCTTTGTTGCACTCCACTGGACCTGCTTCAGGGGCTCCATATCTCTCTTGAACTGGGGAGCCCAGAACCAGACAGAGTATTCCAGATGTAGCCTCACCAGGGCTGAGCAGAGGGGCACAATCACCTGCCTCAACCTGCTGGCAATGCTCTTCCCAACGCACCCCAAGATACCATTGACCATGGCCACAAGGGCACACTGCTGGCTCATGGACAGCTTGTTGTCCACCTGGATGCCACAGGTCCTTCTCTGCAAAGTTGCTTTCCAGCCTGTACTGGTACATGGGGTTATTCTTCCCCAGGTGCAGAACCGTGCATTTGTCTTTGTTGAGTTTCACTGAACCAAAGCTGCACTGGAAGAGTTATAAAGCATTTTTAGTGCTGACCTGTGATTTGCCCCCACAGTGCAGAAGTGCCTCTCACACCTATAGAAACCTTATGCCAGCAGAGGTGGGGCCACACAGCCCTAAGCGGGGGCCATTTCCAGAAGCACATCTCTGATATCATTCTTGGGTCATATCTAGAGAAAAGCTTCTGTAAGGGCTTGTAAGTATGATCAGTCTTTAGTGTGCAACAGAAAGAAAAGACTGCTGGTGAGTAGGAGAGGGACAGGAGCCGATTAGCCCCTCTATGGTTGCAACCACCAGGCTGACCCCACAACCAAATCTGTCAGACCCGACTACCTGGGAATGCCACCTCCAGGAAAACCTGGGGTTTTCCACTGCTCTCCAGGAGACTAAGCCATTTATTCTAATGACATAGGGAGTAAAAGGTGGCCTCTTCTGGAAAAGATAATTTTCAATTACAGAAATAATGTCAAAACTATGTCTTGATCCAAAACATTTTTTGAAAATAATTAAATACTTGTTGTATTGCCTCTGGAGAAGAGAAAAAAAGGAAAGGAAAATGAGACTGTAGAAATATACAATGTGTACAGGAGAAGTTGAGAGGTGGTAAACAGAAAGCTATTTGACAGGAGTGGTGCCATAAAGCCCCACATTGTCATGAGCTGCTCCAGAAAACCAGGGAGCTGTCTATCCAGGTAGTCTTGTGGTTCCTGTTTCTCTAGCACTGATTTGCAATGCATGTCCTGGTTATTTATTTTTAATGTTTTCCCCTCAAGGTGTCACTGCAGGGTAGACTTAAGGCTATTTACAAGCGCCAGCTGTGTATTTTCATTCCTGAAATTGACTGTTTTTCTTTGAAATAAAACCTTAACTACAAACCCCTTGGGTAAATAACGTCTTGTTTGTAGGTACTACAATATCTCCATATAATGTTAGTCTTCCTTATGTTACGCTTCTTCACTTCTTCGTCTTTCTCTGTGTAGTTCACTTGGGAAGAGGAGGAGTCGTGAATGCCAAAGGCCTTGGGTTTAAGCCCATGGAAAAGCAGCTGTCTTGCCCGTAGTAGAGAAGCACCAATCTGGGATAACACATGTCCTTCCCATCCCTGCAGTAGGGCTGCTGCCCTCGCTAGTGAACTACTGACAGCCCTTTCCAGCAACCCTTTAATTTTCTGTGAAAGAGGCTTTCAGCACCGCCTGCCTCTTTACCTGGGATCGCAGGTCGTCAAAGGCTTAGGGAGAACAACACAGGCATACTTAGAGTGCTTGCCTCTGCTGAACAGGCATTGAGATGGACTTCTTTTTATTATTTTCTCTGCAAGTGGTGTCATTGGTAGGAATGTTCAGTAGTCTGTGAGAGGAAAAATCAGTTATTCATTCTAGTGGCAGTAGGAGAAATAAAGCCTTATACTTATAAACCTTCCCTAGTTTACAGTAATCTTAGTTACCTTGTCTGACCCCTGTGACACCTCCATCTGAGGGCGTGATACATGCCAGTTGCCCAGCAAGAAGTTGTTAAAAATAAGTGCAACACCTGTAATCTGCCTATCTTTTTATCAGGGAGATTAAGAGATTATTTTTTTTTCCCTGTGAGAACTTGAGTTTTTATATATCTTGTACAGTATTTTAAATATGTACTTTGCCACCACATTTGGTTGCAGTTCAAGTTGCAGTTTGGGTGCATTGAGCTCAAAGGAGGTGGTTCTTAAACATTGTTTTCTTAGGACTCCAAGCTACTGCACAAAACATATCCAGTAGGTGAGCTAGGGAAGTTTCTTCTACTGTGACTCAGATCCTACAAAATCACTTTCCTGCTTGCTTGTGTACAGCTTGCAGAGATGCATGAGAAGACATAACATCTTATTTAAGCATTCTCTGTAAAGGAGCTGGTACACTATTGGCATGGAAGTGAATGGGGAGTTTAATAGTAGCTGGGTTGGTACATGTTCAGCACCCTGGTTATTCTTTCTGTCTCTTGTCTGTAATGCATCCAGTTGCCCATGCCAAGTGTCTTCGTCACAGATAATGCTTGCCCAAAATGTTCACCTCAGTCTTAGTGGATACAGTGAGGGGGCTGATCAGCCTTGGAAAGTGGCCCATCTTAGTCTCAGTTGTTTTGTGCATGTCAAGTTCAAATGTGTTTTGGGGGGAGAAGATAGCTCATTCCACTCCTGTCTTCTAGATGTTTTTACTCCAGACTTTCTTGATTTTTTTGTGCTGTCCCACCTGCTTAGTCAAGCACAGTACATAATGAGGGGGAGCAAGAAGAATCTGGCTTCTTACTTCTCCTCTTCCCCCAGATGCATTTTATCTTGTGCTCTTCATCTCTTTCTTGTGACATTTCCTGTTGATGCCAATAATAACATATTAACATTGCTACTTCTGCTGTCAGTAGCAGAATGACAGAGCTGCCTCCCAGAAAACTGATTGGATCAACAGTGGGTAGTATGGGGGGAATCTGAATTAAAGCAAGCCTGGCTGATGTATAGAGAGATATGCAATTAGGGGCCATTAAGCTGAGCGTCTCTACTTGTGATGCAGTTGTGATGATGTTTAAGTCAGCCTCTGCGATCTAATTACATTCACTAACTATATTAAGAGGGCATTATAAGGGTGATAATTCAGTCATTCAGAAGTTAGAAAATAGCAACATTTAGATTATCTTTGCAATCCAAAATGCATGTTATACAACAATCTCCACTTATTTTCTTTTAAATATGTTTATTAAATCCTCTTCAGAACTGAAATCTAAACACAAGAACATGACTTGGAGGATAGATGTGGGCTAAAATCTTCCCTGTGGCTGCTATCCTAGCTCATAGGGTGTACACAGTAGTGAGAATTTGTTCACGCCCCTCAGTTCACACCCCTGACATCTTTCAGATACCTTCAGTCACCTCTTTTCTCACCCTCTGCTGCTGTTCTCTCAAATAACATTGCTCTTTTTCAGCAGGACCATGTGCACTGAGCCCAAAAGCCTCTTTACTGAAATCAGCCCCTATTTACAGATTTGTGTTTTAGAGGACCATCATCAGGATTTCTCCCTCCTGTCTTTACAAGTGCAAGCACCCTCTATGGCAGGTGGATTTCACAGTCATCATTTAACATGGGGCTTTGGGGAAATTTGGTTGCTGCCTAGTAAAAGAACAGAAATGAGGAATAGAAATCCCATGGTGTGCAGAAGCTGGGACTTGGCCCAGAGTAACGAGTCTAGAAGGGCAGTCATCATCAGACCAAGAAGGTGGTAATGTGCAAATCTTTCAGAGAGAAAATCATCACAGAATACTGCCCCTGAACCCCCAAAGTTTGTGTCTACATTGCAGCCACAGATGTAATTGCTGTATATGCTGGCATATCCAAGCAGGCTTAACCTTACTAATTCAATGATAATAGCAAGTTCAAGCAATTCAATAACAGTACAAGCTCAATCACAGTAACAACAGCAGTGTAGATAAAACAACACGGACTTCATTTCCGTGCCGTTTTCCAGGCAGCTAGGGTCTCAGATGACTTGGACAGCTTGCAGATAACAGGGCATAGGTTTCAGTGCATTGTTATCATACCTTTCAACATAATTAAAGCTAGCTCATATGTGCAGTACAGTGCATACCTTGAATTTTATCACAGGTATAAGAAACTGCATGATTTAAGAGTGGCATATACCATTTATTTGTCCCTTACTATGACTATGACAAATCAAATGTGAACGCTGGTAATGAAGTGGGAAAAATTGTGATTTAATTTCTCCAGGCACAGCTAAGTGAGGGATTTCAGTAAGATACAACTCTGTGAAAAATTTGAGTAATCTATGCCATAACTTTATCAAACTCATCAGAGCTAACCACTATGAAGTACCTTGTACTGAAAGTTAAAACAAACAAACAAACAAACAAACAAACCTCACAAAACCAAAACAAAAACCCAGAAAAAACATCCTAAGCCAGGAAAATGCAATATTTCTCTAGAGAAACTGTGTTGTGTTTTTAAATGAAGCCTCTCAGAGCAAACCCAGACTTAGACCACAGGGATACAAAGTAAAGATGTTTTTCCTTTTCAGAAAATAAAGGCAGACCACTGAGTTATCCAGACCTGTTCCACTCTTCAGCACTCATTAAGCTGCAAATGTTGAGGTTCAGAGAACACGGCAGTCACCTTGTACTCTAGGATATGTAATTGCTCTATCCAATTTTATTTGCCCTGCTTAATGCAGTATGTCAATTCATGACATATTGATTCAACTTATAGAAGTAATTTTTTTTCCAATTCATTTAAATTATAGTTTAGGCTGAACATGCTTGAAGGAGATGTCTACAAATTATGTCAGCTTTCAGTAAGTCTACATTCAAAAATGCAATGTAAATCAAAAGTGCTAACTAATTTTTGTTTAATTATTGATTTAAGCACACTCTGCTTCTGGAAAATGTAATTACTAAAGTTGAATTTGGCCAGATCTACAGAGGGTTATATGGATTCAAGTGCTAAAGGAAAGAATTCAGTCTCGTAGATCAATGATGAAAATATGTCCTTTGATAGTGCCTCCAAAGAAGTCCAACAGTATTTCAGAGTGCCTGTTTGTCCTTCTAGCCATTTCCTAGAGGACAAGTGTCAATGACTTCATGGGTTCTTTTCAACATGGTATCTTACTCAAATACTGACCCAGGTGATGCTTTTTAAATTAAAGGAGGTCAGATTAGGTATTGAGCTGAAATGAATGTCTGTGTGTGAATGCCTTATACACAAATTATACCTTCCTGACTGTTTATCACCTTCAGAGGCTGTTTTCTTTTTCCTTTATACCCCAATATTAACTCTTGCAGCAGAACAGGAGGAGTCTTCTCAGGAGGCTCTCGGGGAAAGAGTCACTCTTGGAAGCAGCTCCACTAGTCTCCAACCTGTGAAATAGAGAAGGACAGAGTCCCAGGCCCTGGCACAAGAAGAAGTCCTAAATGAGGATTTCAGTTTAAATTGTGATTATTCAAATGGTTCCTGCATATTGCCCAAGAAGGAGGCAATGCCCTGAGACTTTATACAATTGGGAATCAACCAGGTACTTGGGAGGGGTGTTTTGAACAGGTTGTTCCCATCCATAGGGTTTCCTCTGACATAATTTTGCCAGACCAGCAGGTTAGAAAGTTTTAAACAAGAATTTTTAATGTAACATTTTCAGACTATCAAAACATGAATTCAGTTGCCTTTAATATGTATGCCATAGTACTATTATTGAAGGTTAAACTTAGTCCTAAAACATTTCAATGCTGATAAAATATAAATCTTTTGCTGATACATTCTCGAAGGATAATATTAGGTTTGTAGAAGGATTTAAAAGATTATTTGAGGGATTGTGAAACAATTTCTGAATAACCTCAAATTCATGCTTTAGTGGGATGGAAGCTTCAATGCAGATGCCAAGGTGGGATGCTTTCCTTGCATTACAAACTTCAGCTTACTTTCTGTCAGGAAAACAGGGGTCTCTGAGGGGATTCTCTTTCCCAAATAATTTAGGTATGTTTGCAGCCCTCCCTCTGACAGAAGCTGTTTGTTTTCCAGTTGTTTGCACTGCTGAGCAATTAATGGGTTGAGAAGTAAGTCAGGACCTGTGAGGAACTCAGATGCACTTGTTCTCCTCTGTCTGCACAGCTCGCCCAACCTTTACCAATCCCAGCAATCTTTTGGGCAGGGCAGTGAGAAGATCAGGAATCTCTGTAAAAGGATTTGAAGGTCAGCCAGGAGAATTAGACTGGAAGCAAATGTCAGGTTGTGGAGGTTATTTGCTGCTAAAGGAAGGCTTGTATCTGGTCAGGATTGACTGGCAAACACTGCACTCCTTGCAAAGTCAGGGAGATGGGATCTCCTTGTGTTTTTTTTTTCAAAGCTGTACATTTGAGAGTGTTTCCCCCTGTAAACCCTTGCCTGACATAGTACTCACAGGAAAGAGATTCCTGTGAGAAGCTGAGATAAAGTTGATGCCAGTTCTCTGCAAACAAAAAGCAAACACGTGCTATTGCCCTGCTTAGTCGGCAGCGGGGGAAGATGTCCCTGCTCACCAGGCAGCTGGGGTTGCCTCCCTCCAAGCTCTTGGCCAGGAGGAAACAGCTTGCAGCCCATGTGGCACTTCAGCGTGAGCAGTAAACATCACATTAACGTTTGTAGGAACCCAATAACCTGTCACTGTGGGTTTGGCAGTGCTGCCTGAACTGCTCCAGCATCTGTGAGCCATGTGGCTGAGGCAGCTGGGAGCACTTAGGGACAGCTTGCCCCTAACCCTGGGGCTGCACAGGCTCAGGGAGGGAGAGCAGGGCAGATCACCCATGGCTAAGCTGTCTCTGCACCCACCTTGAGAAAGAAAGCCAAAACTGAAAGGAGACTCCCCCATAAGCCCTAGCCCAGGGAAGACTGGAGCAAAAGTGGGGGCTGTTGGTGGTATCTACCTTGTGCCTATGGGCCAGGGCAGTGAGGAGGAGAAAGAACAGACCTGCCAGGTCCTATATAGCAATCGGCTGGCAACCACCTCCCCAAAGCACAGTGGAGTCTAAAAGCCACTCCTGGCACTCCAGAGACTCAGTCTCTGTAAAGCTGCCCTGGGGCTGTAGCTTTGTAAAAATACATGCTTTTACCCTTTTTTTCTTTTCTATTCATTAGTGCTGGTCTTTCCTTAAAATAGGGGCTCAATATCTTGCACAAATACATGAACTGGGAAGCTGTTCAGTTCTACTACAGCCAGGATAAGGATATCTACAGGGAAAGGCTAGCTGAGCAATCCTTACTGTGTTACTGCCCGATGGGTGCTGGAGAAACCTCAGTCATTTCATAAGCACAATGATGCTGTCAAGAGGTTTCCTTTTCTGTGGGGGGGAAGCCCATATAGTTCCCTGTGCAAAGCCCCATGACCTGTCCTATGCTGACACCAGTATGTGCCATTGGAAAAAAACAGGGGTCTGAAATCCTGGGAAAGAGCAAAAAATGGTCACCATAGAGAATCATGATATGGCACCCCAAGGCTCCTGCTAGAGCATACTGTAACTGATGTGACAAACACATATATATGCATAGCTCCAGCCAGAGGACATCACTGAGATTTACACCATGTTTGTGGGAGAGTTACCCATAACAGAACTTGAGAAAACACCATGAAACTGAGTCAGGGGAGCTTTAGGATGGATATCACGAAAAAGCTTTTCACCCAAAGGGTGGTTGAGCGCTGTAACAGGCTCCCCAGGGAAGTGGTCACAGCACCAGACCCATCTGCATTGAAGAAGTGTTTGGGCAATGCTCTCAGGCACATGGTGTGATTCTTGTGGTGTCCTGTGCAGGGCCAGAAGTTGGACTCGATGATCCCGATGGATCCCTTCCAACTCAGGATATTCTGTGATTCTGTGATACTCTTTCTGAAAGCCTCTGCTGAAAATTATTCAGAAACAATGGGGATGTCTTGTCTGGGAAAATTTCAGTGTCCTTTTTAATCTTCTGCTCTGAAATACATAAGGAATGCTAACGTAATGGAACAACCTTCTGAACTTGCCTTTTGCTAGGATGCTGCTCTTGCAAACAGGTCTGACAGGCATATTTTCCATTTCTTTATTTCCCTATTAAGGCAACTCCTGCAGTCCTCCTCTCACTGCAGAGATGCAAGGTGCAACCCACCATGTCATTTTGGCCACAAGGGGTTTTGGCCTCCAGGGAAAAAGACAGTAGTCTGCTCAGAAACTGCTCTTTGGGAGGGAAAAAAGCAAAAGATGGACCTACAAGAAAATGACCAGGAAAAACTCCAGGTAAAGGAAGTAGTTTGACCCTAATATTTAAAGCTGAGATTTCCAAAAGCACTTAATGAGTTTGAATGCATCACTTCTTGGGCATTCCAACAGAGAAGTCTTTGGAGGCCTTATGCCCAAAGAATAAGTGCTTGGTATTTCTTGTCTTCATTAAGTTATGTTTCCATTAACATATTTCAAGTGGTGCATGAAGAAAGGGAGTTATTGAGAAATCACAAAGCCAAGATATTCTTTAGTGATTTTAAATGGTCAGACAAAACATATTGTCATGCTCAGACACCAGTCTTCAAGGATTTTGAACGTTTTTTTCTTTCTCTGAAGGAGATTGAATAACGGTATATCTGAAATCCTACACTGCACTTCAGTTGTGTCATGAAAGATAGAATTCATATTTGATATTAATGGAGCAGGTGAAATGTGAAATGATATTTCTTTAATCTTTAATGAAATTTCTGGTTTTAGCATTTAGCTTGTCTGTTCAATGACACAGAAGAGCTAATAATAACACTGTTTTTGAAGAATTCATTCACTACATGCAGCCCGATTTTCTGAATCTGTTGGAGTCTGTTTAGGTGCTCCAGTGATGCATGAAAATAATAATAATAATAATAATAATAATAATAGTAATAATAATAATAAAAAAATCCTTTGTCTTTGAAGCCCAGTGATCAGAATTGGAAACATATAATTAAAAAAGAAAAAAAGTCTCCCAGTAAGCCACTACCCTGGAACAGGCACACAGCAGTTTAGAAATAGGAATTTACAGGAATTAGTAGGAACAACATGCTTTCAGGAAGTCTTCAACTGAGCATACTCTATAGCTTAGATAAAGACCTGTATATTCAACACTGAAAAGTTGAATGGTGCTTTCTGTAGCAAACTGTTTCTTTGCTGAATGACTTCATTGTTTAAAAATTTAGTAATTGCTTTTGTAAAACCCCATGAAACAGGAAAAGTTACTAATGATGTTGCAAGTTTTTGTGAAGAGAAACTGATTTTCTTCTCATTAGGATGTCATACTATGCATGACCAAAAGCTTGCTATGAGACAGCAGTAGCTGTGGTCTCAGGGGAACACACAGTGTTCCACCTCCATCCCAGCCTCTTTGGGGCCAAAGTGGATTGTGCTCTTGAGGTCATTCACACCTTGATTTTCCATGATTTCAGTCCAGAACTTCAATTTCTCTGTTGGGGGGGGGGGGGGGCAATGCTGACCTTCTTAAAACAGAGGAACATTGGAGTAGTGTCCAAAGGATGCATTTATACTTCCAAAATCAGAGATGCTCTCCAGTACCCATTAAAGCTGGCTGGTAATGGAGCTAATATAAACCTTGGCCATTCTCCCAGCTGACTGTCCTAATAATAGAAAACCCCTCTGAGTGAGTAGCTTATACTGGGGTTATGCCAGGCAATTTTCATTATAAAGAGGAATTGGTGACAATATCCTTGGTGGAGACCTGCTTGTCTTCCTCAAAGCACCACTGGAATGAGCAAGAGGAGGCTCTTTCTCCACTTCCTTTTATGAGTTCTCCTTTTGTCGTTAGCACTTTCCTGAAGACCTTAATCTTTTTGAGGTGTCTACAACATCTGCTCTCCTTTTCAGTTACACCCTTTTTTGTACACATAATGCTGCAAATAAATTCACCATCTCACCCTTTGATCAGCTCATAGGGAAACTCCCAAGCCTGCTTGGTTGAGCTGGGGAGCAGTGGTTTGTGTGGTTTGGTGTTGGCAGGTAGGTTTTTCTCCATCTGTCTTGTTTTAAAGAGGACCTGGCTTGCTTCTTCCATCCAACCTGAAGGGAGAATAGCTAGTGAAACCAGGAGTGCAGCTAGTAAACTCAGCAGGTAAAGGCCAGAGATGAGATGTGCATGAGACAGTTGCAAAAGTCACCAGTGTGTAACCACGTGGCCATTAAACCGCAGCTTGGAAATACCAATGTGAACATTAGGGCTTGGAAGAACTTGGAAAGACAATTTGAGCACACTGTGAAGACAAGAATAAAACACTTATAAAGTAGTCTTAGGCTGCTCCAAGGATCAGCATTGCTCGTAGTGTAGTCTGGGTGACCCCCAACCTGTCTGTTGCTACAAGGCAGGACGTCTATGCCCTGCAGAATGTCTGGTAGATTGGGGTTGCTTCTTGAGGCACCAGTGCCATGGGGACCCTCCCCAGTTTCCAGTGGGACTTTTGGTGTCCTTCTACACTGCTGCAGCTGTTCTGCCAGTACCAGGCAAAGGGAGAAGTTGAAGAGCTCTCCCCAGCATTTTTAGTAAAGGTTTCCCTCCTGATTTAATAAGATCAACTCAAATTTTAATTTGCAGAAAAGATGCCCATCAGCAGTACCCACAATCACATTTTCTGCTGAAGTCTTCAGATATGACCCAGAAATCATATCAAAGAGCCCTGGGCAAAGTGCCTTCTTAGAAAAACCCACCACAGGTTCATCCGAGTGCTGCCATTTGCAGGATGTATGTGCTGTGCCTCAGCTATTTCAGATGACATATATATATTTAATCCATGGCAGCATATTAGCAGATCAGACTTAGATTAATCAGGCTAAAGATAACTTTTGGACCTTTTCCACATCTAGGTCAGAGGAAAAGAAGGTAGATATTTATCTGTGCTATAGCACTAGCTAGCACTGTGTAGCAGATGAAATTTTCAGGGACATCAGTCAAAGAAATACTGTTTTAAGATTAAGAGAAGCAAAGTGAAAGGGGTGTGTTTGTGTCTGTATGTGTGTGCACAAATACAATACAAGCTTTTCAATTTGCAGAAACTATCAATTTCCAGCAAAATTCTCTCTGCTATTTTAGTAGCAAATATGCAAATTTCCTTTATGCTAAAATATCCTCCTGTTTCCTTAGTGTCATAAAACAAGTCCTGCCCACTGATATTATTGCAGAAAGCTACAGCTGGAATAACAGTACAGCTAGAATAACAGTAGAGCTGTTCAAGGAAAACTCGCTGCATGTCTGGAACGGGCCTCATGTTTTGAGCCTTGGTGATTCCTGGAATAAGCCAACTAATGCACTGGAATTAGTTCCTTTAAAAATAGATTAGGTCACATTTAAGATGTTTAATGTGAAATGCTACTGTGTATTAATGGAGCACTTCTTTTCTGCAAATTAAAAACTGAGCTAGTGTTAATAAATCAAAAGAAACATTAAAGTGCTCTTTAGCCTCTACCAGTGTCCCTTGGAAAAGACCTCTGAAGCACTATTATGCCCACAGATTCTGATGAGAGGAAAATTTCATTGAAATTCTAAATGTTCTTTAGCACATTCTTCATTTTTGACCTCAGTTACTGCACGTGCAACATCAGAAGGATCAATGATGAAACCCCTCATTGTGGTAATGCAAAGAAACTAAGTCACCAGGCTCCGAAGTGAGAAGCAAATGTGCCATAACAGCAGACAGCTAAGATGTAGGCTGAGACTTTGCCCATACTGAAACTTTCACCATCCACCCCTACCAGCCTGGCTTATATCCAAGGTCAGCATAAAAGTTTCTCTTGGTTTGACTTTTTTAAAACTTGTCAAGAAAAGGATATTTTTCCTCCCCTTTGCTTCTTTCATGAATTAGTGGAAAATTCTGATATTCTTCCAAGCAGATAACATGCTTTCAGTGCCCTATTACATGTAATGTAATACATATGGGAGGGGAATCCAATTTTCCTGCAGCAGGCAGCTCTTTCAGCTCTTGTTTTTTAAGCTAACGACTCAGTAACAGCCCTACTCTTTACCCCTCCTCTGAAGAGCATCTTTGGTAACCCTTGTTAGGAGCATCAGTGATGATGTCCCTCATCTCTCCCAGAGGACAGAGTTCACTAGCTTATTACAGGAAAAATGCGCTCATTCTCCTTTTCTAAAGGTTAATTAGCTCATCACAGACATTTGTCCATGCTGTTCTCGTTGATCTTCCCCAAATGCAGCCTACCACAGGTCCCCTTGCAACTCCAAGCAATGGCTAAGAGGACACCTTTAACCACATAGTGGCAGGCTTCTTAATTCCCACACTCTCCTGCCTTTTCATACCATCTCTGCCTCACAATGCAGAGAGGGCAGGAAGTAGTGTTTCCAGTGTGAAATAAGTGACTAGTGCTCTCATTTTCTCAATGGAAAACCCTGTTAAAGACTCTCTGCAGTTCCATATGCAACATTACAATTTCTTCCTGTTTGGAGCATGTGTTCTATCAAGTCTTTTCCTGTAGGGTCTTGATTCTTAGTACGGAGACTGCACCCAGCAGACAAGACAGAAGATATTCTGTAAATACATATTTTAGACTTGACTCATCTTTAATGAGCTTTCCCCTTCCTGTTGGCCTGAGCTGGGGTGGGGTCTGCTCTTGGCCCTGCCACTGCTCTGCTCTGTGGCTGTTACTGGGCCACTTCCCATCCCTGGGAGTCCCCTTTCCTCATTCTTGTTGTCTGGTCCTGCCCAGAGGCCCTGAACTGGGCACAGCAGGCTCTCACCTCAGGCTGGGCTTACAGAGCAGTCCAAGATGGTGTCTGTGTTGGCTGTCTCATTCTCACATCTCCCCACTGCCAGCACCCTTGAGCTCCCTTTCTTTTTGCACCAGTTGCTGTGCCCCTCAAATCCCTCATTGCATTCTTCTGGCACCTGGGTCGGGGAAAAACAGGCAATGCCCAGGCACATCCTCACACGAGGGTCTTTAGCATTGCTGCAAATACCAATAATACATTGGATTTACTTTCCATTTCACACATTGGCATAGTTCTTTTCTCTTTTTGGACTGAAGGGAAAACAGGGAAGAAGTTCTTTCAGCGCTGCAGTGTTTCACAAACTATTTCTGCAGCCACAGCTGCAATCCCATTGAAGATCTTAAGGAGTGGGATAGGCTGAAAGTGCCAGTAAAGGTGCCTCTGAGCTGCACTGAAATCAGGTTCAGCAACCACAATGTGGTCAGCTTCATGATGTGCTGTAAAACTAACCTGTCAGCCCCAGAGGGTTGTCTGGCTTTCTTGCACATGCGGTCCTTCTCCCACACCAGTTGCTGGTGGTGCATCCTCTATTCCCTGCTCTTGTGTCCCTGCTTGGGAGCCTCGGGGTGCTGGGTAGTGACCTTCAAAGCTACTCAAGGACATGTCTGGCTTGCTGTGCTTCAGGGACCCTTTGCAGCAGGCAAACAGGACTTGCAACTGAGAGAAGGCATTCTCCAGGAGCCAAGGGATAAAGATGTGATTTCCAAACATGTCCAGTCATGGGCCTGGCCCTGTGATGTCAAGGGTAGCACTCTTCATCATCTTAGGGAAAACAGATTCATGCCAAAGCAAAGGTAAGGTGAAAATCTGTGAATCATCCATCCCCTCTGTCTAAAGGCATTTTCCATAAGCACTGCTAAGAAATATAATCCCCCTGTGCAGTCTCAGGGATCTTGCTGTTTTTCCTGTGGAAAGAGCAGGGATGCATCCTGCTGCCATGTCCCTGGAATGGCATACACTGTCCACCCTCCCCACGGCAGGAACCCACTCTGCTGGAAATCAGATTCAGGCCTTGTGATAAGCTGAAGAAGCTGTTTCTGAATCAGTTATAGAGCTGTTCAGATGACTAGAGAAGATTTTGTATAATTTGTCCCAGTAAAATCTCAATTTTTAGCACAAGATGTAGTCAGGATCCCAAATATTCACTGCTTTCTTATTAATATTGACTCACAGCATTTCTCCATAGCAAAGACATTAATTTAGTATGTTTGTTTCAGTGGCAACTTAAAGAACTGAGTGTATGCATTTCACAGAGTCAGTTTTCCTAATTATTATCTGAGGTGGTTATTTTGACTCAAGTTTCTATTTCTCCTGAGAGGATACTGAAGAGAGCTAATCCACTCTGAATATTTTTCTTCCCAGACTGTTTCTAATGCTTAGTGTTGGAAACTGATACTTCATTAGGAACTGATCTAGAAGCTATTGAAGTGGGGTTTTTTTCCCTTCTGCTTTCAGTGAGCAGTGTACTGGATTTGGAAGTAAATTGGATAGATGAGTTTGTTTGGAACTGGTGAAACTTGTCTTGTTCTGCAGCTTAGACCTAATTGTGATGACATTTCCCATTTGCATTGCAAAAGTAGGAAAGGTATCTCCAAATGGCATAAATATCTTCTTTTTCTCCTCATGTTAAACTAGAGAAGATTAATTCTTAATGTAAAATCTGTAAGAGGCATTTATGGAGAAAGCATGTCCTTGCTCAGATTATTTTCCCAGGCAGAAATTCCTCTAGGCAGCCTTGGTTTTCGTTTTCTAGTTTTCCAAAACATTGTACAACACAAACTTCTATGTCAAAAAAACATTAGAATCAACTACTTTCAAAGTCTGGAAGAAACTAATTTTCCACAGATACTATACTATAGACAATGAAATTCTATATTATAAATAATGAATTTATTCATTATAAATAAATTAATATATTAAATAAGGTTATTTTCATGCTTTGTGTAATACAAAGCTCATTCTTTGTACGAAGCGTTTGTTTCTTTGTTCCTTGCTGTGTTAGAATTTCAAAGCAATAAGGATTAGAAATTCATGCATATACTTTTTAGATCCACACATCAAACATATTTTTTTCTGTACTTAGAAATACAGAGATGTCATTATTGGACTGAGTCAGATTTTTTCAATAAGTTCATGAAATGTGACTTCCAGGTGCAGATGCAGAATCCTGTTGCTGAGTCAAAGACACCGATTCAGCCCAGTCAGAGCCCTTCCCATGAAATGCCTATGCCTGTAATTTCAAAGTTTAGTTTCAGATTACTCCACAATGTTTTTAGTAATGTCGGCTATGAAAGGCTGTAAGTCTTGGCTGGTGCCTCATGTTTGGGCAGCAGCTCCTGTGCCACTAATGTCAATGCAGTTTTGCATAAAGATGAAGAGCTGTGGCAGTTCAGCCTTCAGTAGAAGTTTTCCACCAGCTCTTTCGTTTAAGCATCTCGTGCTGGGAAAAAAAAGGAATCAAAGTGAGAAGGTCTCAGTGTGTATGGATGAGGCTTGCCTTTACTCCTTCACCCCTGTAACACACGAAAAAATCTACCCCAGAGATATTGTATTATCCTGGAGTCATCCTCCAGCAGTTATGAATGCGGGTATCCCAGATACTCCAAAAGCCTCTATTGCTACACCACCTATCACCGTTGATTCAGTACATCACAAGTGATGGCTGTGCCACTTAAAAAAATATGGAGAAAAAAACGCAAGAGAGTAACAGAGATCTCTCATCTCATATTGCACCTTTTCTCCCCACTCTCCTTCTAATGCAATGAAGTTTTTCTTAAAGATCTGCTTTATCAATCAGTCTTTATTGCAGCCTTTGACGGCATCTATCCAGTGAGAGATGGCCAAACCTTTCTCCTTGACTACCGAACCACTCAGGTCCAGCCTGTAACAACAGGATGACAATGACCTGACTGGATGTTGCTTCCTTTAAAGACATGGTTAAAGCTTTTAAAGCTTTCTTGATAAATTAGAAGCCATCATAATTGTTTTATAGCTAAATGCAAATAGTTTAAATGTCCTAGGGCTTAGTTTTATCTTACCAGCTAGAATTGTAACATGCAGGTTTTCCAATATGGCTGGAAGCTCCTGAGAATTAATGCTTGGTCTCTTTCCTTCCATCTCACTATGTCTCCTGCTTCACAAATGCTATTTGTCTGGTAATTATTTTTTAAGCCATTCTTTTTTTTCTCTCGCAGTGGTGTCTTGAAATGAAACTGCTTTAATTCTGCTACTC
This sequence comes from Sclerurus mexicanus, assembly GCA_013396755.1. Lineage (NCBI taxonomy): Eukaryota > Metazoa > Chordata > Aves > Passeriformes > Furnariidae > Sclerurus > Sclerurus mexicanus. The sequence continues at coordinate 999,217 of VWZF01005544.1, read as the reverse complement.
CCCTGAGTGCAAGGTGACCATTTTTTTCTGGTTTCTCTGCTAACCCTACTGAGAAGTTGTTTAGGAAGGTCTCTTTCTTATTTTATTAACAACTTTATTTATTAACAAATTATCCTTTTTATTTGACATTTTATCTGCTGTCAGTTTTTGGACAGTTTCTGGTGCCAAACAAGTTCTTTGAGAAAAGGTTCTTTGATAGCTGTCTGGTATCAAACCACATCTGTGTGAGACAGTTCACAGACCACTAACCAGCATGTTGAGAACTCTTCTGTATCATGTGGCCATTCCTAATTGTCATGCTCAGTGGGCCTCATCCATTTCCATGCATGTTTTGTGTCTAAAATTTAGTTAGATAATTTCAAGATTCATGACTGATTGACTAATTGCCATGTGGTCATAATTCCTGTCTTCAAAAGAGAGACCGATTCAGAAGTCTTGCACAGATTATTCTCATGACTGGATCAAAGTTTATGTACAGGACAACAGCAAAGCAATCTTCCCATGGATACTGTCAGCAAACCTCAAGTCTGATTAGCAAAATATGCTAGTGAAGTATTTACTCAATGCTAATAGTCAAGCACTGCAAAGCCTGCAGTTGAATTTGTGGTGTGGGTGCTGGAGGCACATGAGCTTCACCAGAGAAAGGGACGCAAAGATATCCATCAGCTGAGAATAGTTTTGCATTCCTATTGCAGTGGCCTGCGGTCATATGGAGGAGCTATGAGCAATAGGCTCTGACATTCACTAGCAACACACCTGGGCACTGAGGATTAACATTAATCCTGGCATTACACTGTCATTTAAAACAAAGTTTCTGGAACAAGGGAGTGGTAAAAATCAGCTCTGAATGTGTATGTACCAGTGAAGGCTCCTAACTTCCCACACAAATACAGTTTACAGAAGGATATCCTCACCTTTCTGAGGCTCATGGGACTAGAATTGCACTGGGGTTTTCATCTACTATATTATCCATTAATCAAATACTGTTCCATTTTAAAAAGGAATATAAGCAGATCTGATACTATAAGAATTGCAAACATGATGATACTTAAATTTGCATCAAAAACTTGTTTTGCAAAGCAGAATAGTTTTGACAGTTGTCTTGACTTCCCACTGGTTCCCCTTTCTGGGGCTGTCAGTCACATCTGGATCCATGGTCTCAAAGAGATGGAAGTGACTGTTGCCAGTTCCATCACAGGTGTAAATGACAGAAGAGTCCACAGAGCTGAGGAGGGTATGGGGAGATAAAATGCACAATTGGCTTTTTGCCACTAATTTAGGTAACTGTTTAAGAATCAGAGTTGTCAAGATCTCTTGATTCCCTCCCCTCTCCTGGGAGAGGAACAAAGCCTGGTAGTTATAGGCAGCTCTGTGGAGAGACATGGGGACACAGACCGAGACACAGACACACAAATACAGGCTTGAACGGGCTGTGGAACCTGTACCCACAACCTCTCAGGAGAAGCTGGTCCAGGAGTGAAAGCAGAGTGAGAAGTGCTGCAGTTACAGTACATCTCTGTACCACATCTCATGAGGAGAGAGAGAAAAATGTGCTGGGCAGCTACAGGGTGTGTGTTTTGGCCTCGCAAGGGAAGGGCAGAAAACTGAATGCAGTTTAATTTGCTTTTAAAGTATCAGTCATTACCATGTCTATAGAGGCACCTGCCATAGGTTATCTCAGCATGTCCTTCAGCTCACCAAAGCTGTAAAGCTGTGTAAGAAAGTCAGGAGAAAGTTTAGGATACCCCCAAGCCAGGCACAGCATGTGTGAAGCTGAAGCGTGCTCCTTGCGACGCGTGGATGCTGTGAGCGGGGAGCAGCGTGCCTCCTCCCCAAGGCCCGGCTCAGCACACGCAAATGTTCTACAAACTCTCACATGATATCCTAGCCACGTTTCTGACATAGTCCTTGATGCACTCCCAGGGGCTGCAATAGCCCCATGGCTGCAGGACAGACAGCAAAATTTGGCGTGCCAAGCCAGGTCAGCAGAAGGCTGCTCTTCACCCTCTTTCTGCTGACAGAGTGGTGGAAGAGCTGGGCTGTGGCACTAACAGCCCTGCTGCTGCAAATGAAGAAGAGAGTGAAGAAATCTTAATAGCACATTTAACTTTATTGAAATTGAACAAATACCTCTTTTAATAAACCCTTTTACAGCAAGTGTAAAATTTTAATGTTTGACTCATCTTATTTTACAGGTTGTCTTCTTCCATGTAAGCAAAAATACCATCTTATTTTTTTATTTTTTTTTTTATTTTTTTCTTTTTTTTTACTTTTCTACTTTAAAACATGTAGCAAGGATTTGAATAACGCAGATCTGGAACCAAAAGGTAACAGGTCCTGAAAATCACAGTACAGTTCCAAAATTCTTAGGTTAATTAATGGTATTTAAAATGATAGCCACTTTGAGTAAAGATATAAATTAGAGGTCTGTAAACAATTTGTGTTTACCTATAGAGCTATTGACTGCAGCTACAATGAGAGCAATAATAGAAACTCAATGCTAAACTGAGCTACACCTTTGAGGAAACAATTTCTTACTAAGTAGTGTGGTACAGGGTAGCACAATAGGTAAAATACAGTTTGGCACTCAAGTTGCATGTAAAATCAGCAGAAATAAAATGAAGTAAGTGCACTGTCTCCCAACAAAAATAAACCAGGCAGTTTCACTGGTTTTGGAGTGTCAACTATCAAATAAATCACACGACACACAAGTTCAACCCGGAAATTACAATTCTAGTAAAGCAAGATATTATTAAAATGCACACCCACAAGGATAGTAAAGTATAAATCTTTTTTTTTCTTTTTTTTTTTCCTCTCCCCTATCAGTAGAAATAATTTACAACTCACAAAAGGACTCCTTGGTGAAACCACTACCTACAGACATGGTCATGGAATGTAGCTCAGTAGACTTGTTTTAAATAGAAAGGCAACATTATCCTGAAAAAGTTTGGTCCTCTTATAACTCACTGTACTGTAGCCACCACAGTCTCTTGGTAGATGTTTTAGGAGAATTGTTTGTTTTCTGATTCTCTTTTGTTCTAAAAGATATCTTCATGATAAAGCTGGGTAAAATTTGGCCCAAATTACAGATGTCTGGTCAATGCTGAATCTGGAAGAACGCACTGAGAGTATATAGGGGGAACCTCACTGGCTGGTCTCGCAGCATATTTTGTCATGCAATTGCTTTTCCTTCTGTACTTCTTTTCCTCGTTGCTAATTTTTTCTCCAGTGTTCTGGGGGAGTGGGAAAGACATTTCACTGTTTATTTACATGTGGATCACTTTGGCTAAGAAGTCCTGGCGAACCAGAGTTGCCTATTTCTTGTGAATGTCCTCATGCCGTATAATTTTGTATGTAATCCAGTAAAAGATGTTGAAAATGAGAAAGGCGAGCGGGAATGCAGCACGGGATATTGTATCAATCCTTTTTGCACGGTCAACAAACTTCTTTTTGATGGAATCAGAATCCTTTGGTGGTGCTGGGGGTGGGTTGGGTGGAGTAGCCTTGACTGCTGTGCCATCTTTGACTTGGAGGCAGTGACCCATGCCATAGCCACTGAAATTGAATCGACTGTCACGAGTAACTTCATCTTCCTGGGGGAGAAAGAAGACAAATAAGACACACAATCACCTGTTTATTGAGCATGCCATGTACTTGAGTAGTTGAGGTGCACCCCTCCAAAGCACCTCAGCAAATTAGCTGGTTAAGCTATGATATTAAGTCCAGGTTTCAAAGACAAACAAGCAGTTAAAACTCGCATAAAAATATATGGGATTTAGGTGTCCTCCACTGTTTGTGAATTGGAGCTTTCATTTTTCTAGCTATGACTAAATCAAGTGCCCTGAGCAGCAAACTGCTTCCCAGCCCCACAGGGAAGAGATCTGACTCCACAGGTCTCTCACTGCTCTCCTTGTTCTTTCTGTGGTGAGGAAACATGCTCGTGTGGATATCAGGGAGTCTCTTCCAGGTTGAATAGAATGACCCAGCAATCCAGGGGCCCAAGCTCATGGCAGTGTGTTCCCATTACTCAGCCTTACCACAGCCTTGCAGCTCTGTCTCCAATCTACAAAACAAGGAGGGGGAGTGTTCTGACAATCAATACTTCAAAGTGCACTGGGCACTTGGATTTAGTGGTAACATGGAGTTGGGTGCAATAACATAAACTAATGTTTGACCATCTTGCAGAAATCCATTCTCTCTCATGTCTGAGTGGGTGATACCTGTTTTTGGAGGGGTGAGTAACTACCATTGAACTTTATTGCTATGATAACTGTGTGATGAAGGGCTTGTGGCTGTGCTGGTAAATTCTCACTGATGTTTCTCTTGTCTGATAGCACAATAATACACAAGTTAGCAGTTGCTGGCAGCCCTCCATGAAGGATTCAAACCCAATAGACAAAGCAGCTCTATTCTTTTGTATTTCAGGGGGGATGAATTGTAGATTCATCAGCTTGCCCTAGTTTAAGGCCCTCTCTTTGGCCAACAAATGCTTCACTGTTGACTGAAAATGACCACTTCTCAGACTCAGAAGGAGCCCACTGCCTCATGGGAAACGGTCCCTCATATCTCTTACTAAAGCACAGCCTTCTGAACTTAACAGAGAATCAAAGACTGCAAGAAAAAAAGCATCACAGCAGCAAGGTGTTGAATAAGGAGTATATTGGCTGAACTTGGGGATGGGAAGGGTGGATAATTCGCACCTATTCAGGATGTAAATTACTGCTCCTTCACAGAAGCACCTTTTTCAATAATTGCATTTTTCTCTCTCCCCAGCTGCAGCATTGGAATTAAATATATCACCCGACATGCTCTCCTTACCTTGGAGCTGACATGCAAACGTGAATAACCAGCAGTGTGATCCAAGGCTACCAAATGAGAAATAGTCACTCTGACTGCTTATGGCACTGAATGTTTATGGAAGCAGGATAGGCAGTAAAAAGTGCTTTGGAGCTACTGCCATTTCAGCCTGAGGATTGTTCTAGTGTATCCATAAGCAGGTGGAAAATTGGTTCATTGCAAAGCTGTTTGAGCACTTATAACCTTTTCATTTCAAAAGTTCACCATCGTTAAGAAAAAGAATGGTCCTCTCCTTTTTCAATTTTATTTATTTGCAGTTGGCAGTACCTCTGTGAAAACTCTGCTTGTCATAGTGATTATAAGTATGTCAAGTATTTTGAAGATGAACCTACTGAGACCTAAGTTCTGGATAGCCTCATCAGCAAGGCCTGTCTTGCATGACTTAATAACACTACAAAGTTTCCCAATAATACAGGGAGATGGTTTCCTCTCAGAGCTTTCCGTTTTACTGAGTTTGAAAGATAAAATGCATGCCCAGGACATGAGAGGTGATTAAAGAGGATAACAGATTTTCAGCAGCTGTGTTGCCATATGTACTTCATTCATTTTTTAAAAATTTAATTTCTGTTACTCCTGAGAGATCTGTGGGAAGGGGAAAAAAAGTACTGAGCTCAACACAGGCTTAGATAGTCCTGACTTCCACTGTGCCCTGCTGGGTCACAGCTTTGTCACATGAGGCTGAGCAATTCATCTTCAATGTCAGTCCTCCTTTTGAGCTTACACTCTGGCAACTTGAGTGGGAAGCCACCAGAGATTAGGGACAGGGATATTTAAATCACATTATTGCAGGTATTCATCATCCAACCCTTACCTGTAAGGAACCACTTATTTCCCAATAGGATTTAGAGCCCTGCTTTTCCCACCCAGACAGTTGTCTGTGCCACTTCTTTCTCACAAAACCCAGAGGGAAGCATGCCCAGTCCTCATGTTAGTTTTTTAGGACTACAGTAGATGTGATTTACCCTGGATACAAGAGGTACAGCATTCACATGGAGTATGAGGAGTACATGCTCGGTTTCCTTCTCTGTTTGAGCAGATTTGAATCTTCTTCCTGAGAAATCTCTGGATTGGTTTGTTACCTGTTTCCCCAACATGGAGCTGTTTGCTGGGTGCAAAAAAAGGTGTGTGTTTATGTAGGTTTTGGGGTTTTTTAACCTTTATCAGACAAACCTTTTTCAAAGACTAAGTAAGTAAGAGAATGGAATTGTGTTTCTGCCTTGCCACTTTTTCCTATGTTTGATACTACACTCGTACACAAACACAGCACTGGATGTAGCACCCAAGATGTAGCTTTTGTGATCACCTAAGTGCCACTGGAAGTGAAAAAAGCCAGAGTTCTCATAGCCCCACCTCCAGCCACGGAGATGCTGCAGCTCCACAACCACCATGGGATTTTAAGCAGTAAAATCCCTCAGGAGACAAAGGGGCTTTGCAATCTGACACATGCCTGCACCCTGAGCTCTGCCAGCTCTCACAGGCAAGAACTGAGCCCATCAGAGCCTCTCCCACCTGACCAGATATCACCTGAAAGACCTCAGGGTGGTGAGATCTCTGACCTTTCAAAAAAATTAGTCAATGGTGTTGAAAGTTAACAATGAAATTCTGATGATCAAGACCCACATGTATATGTTAGGAGGATACTTTTCCCACGAGACTGCAGAGTCAGTGTCCTTTTGGCCCTCTGAGCCCCTAAACCAGTTCCACCCAAAATGAAACAGCAGGCACAGAAAGACTTCGTCTGTGCTGCTGAGGGAAGCTTTCTCCCAGATAAACCTGCTCCACCATGGACTGATGCTACATGAGTCATGTGGTGATACCTGGCCTCAGGAACAATAAAATGCCTCATATAATTTACTTTAGCGCTATGGATGTAGTTAAAAAAAGCTGTCTCTAAAACACCATAATCTTATTATGAAACTACAATTTGAAATTTCAGATAATATTCCAACATCCTGTTACATATAAAGAATTTGGGAGAATAGTCACAGAGAGAGAAAACCAAATTTATATACTTTGAAAAGAGAACGTTTTTTTCAATCGTTTCAAAGTGTGAGATGACAAACTGACTTCAAGTGCCTTCCCTTAAGTAGTGGATATGTCTTCCTTTAACTTAGAAGGTTGGTGAACTAATGGGAAACTATCAAGGGTACCTTCTGGTGGAGTTGCAGGGTGACTCTTCATTCTCAAGGTCATATTCAGTTCATACTATCTGACATATCTAACATGGAGACTCATCCAATGAGAGTCTTCAACCTGTCCTGTTCACTAGCTTAGTCACTGACAAAATAGCCCAAATTAATTTTCAAACATCTCTACCATTATTTTAATCAGACTACCCTTAAAACTTAATAATTTTAAACTGGACAGGATCTACCTTGCACAAATCCCAGACTATTTATGCATTTACAGGTTTTAAAACCAAACTCAAAAGGCAGCTGGGAGCCACTGGATATCAACTGGAGTGGCAGAATCCACTGCCATTGAAGTAATTAACTTTGTCCTTCTAAAGGGATGTGGAGTTAGCGTTACATAACACATAGTCGTAACTTTATCTGCCCTTGATTAAAGCATAGGGAAAAGGGTCACAAGCCAGGATGAGAAACAGAAGGGAAATAAATAGTAAGAAAAAAAGTGTTCTTTTGATAATTTTCTTTCAGATATCCACATCCTGAGTATTTTAGTAGAATTATCCTTTGAAAACTAATTATATTTCCTGCGATTTGGGCAAATTCTTTCTACAGATGATTTTTCAACAACATAGGTTTAGGTATATCATCTTATGGTGTCATAATGAACAGGCTTAGGTATTGGACCTAAACAATTTTTTATCAACAAGAATTACATGTTTTCTCAATTTTTAATTTCCCTTTATTAATTTAGCCATTTTCTGTGCTTTACAAAGTAAAGGCATTAGATTCTCTTGACTTAGCTTACAGTAGGCAACAACAGTAGGTAAAAGGGGGTGGGGTAATACTTCTGACATAGTTTTCTTTCTTCATTTTTCACCTTTGTGAAGCTTTTATTTCTACTTCATCAGGTCTAGAATGTATTTCATGCTACCAGCTTCACATCAAAGCATCGGGAATGGGGAAAACACTTTAGAAAATCTAGCCCATTCAATGCCTTCTATGCACAGCTTTTTGTACAATGCATTCTGAAGTGCTTTGTCCTCACCACTTTTAAATGCTTACTGTCAGCATTGACTCAGTTTTAACAATGAGGAAAATGCAAGAGAAACTGGCTTCAAACAGTGTATTTAATTTACTCTCTGATGTGATTTATTCTTTTAATTTTGCTACTCTTTTTCCAACATATGGTGGAAAAACTATTTAAAATACTATCTGGTTTAATTAAATATCAAGGACACAGATGATTAATTTTAGGTATAGGATAGGGAACATCATAGAAATTTTCCTTTTGGCATTCATAAGCACAAAGTTAGAAACTCACAATCAATTCAGACTTGAATGCAAAATGGAATCAATAAGAAATAGACACCAAAATATCTTTGGAGATTTCATTCCTAAATCATCGTTATGGCTTCGAGACACCTCCCATCTCTTGGTACTTTGCATAATTCATGATGTGGTTTTGCAGACAGTTGTGCTGACATGGTTTCAGTTCTCAGTTGTCACTGTGTATGTGGACCAAGGTAGTTCAGCTGAGAAGCATGTTTGGACTTTCAAATCCCCTTTGGCTCCTCACAGGAGCCTTTTACAAAGCTAAACTGTCAGAAAATGAGAGGGAAGGCCCTTTCATAGATTAGCTGTTTAAAAGGCAGTAATGGAGTTTGGTACTCAAAGATTGATTTCATAACTGAGGGATTCGCTGGAGGGAATCTCCAAGAATCTGTGCAAGAATGAATAAGAAGGAATTGATTTATAAATGAGTTGGGACAAAGGTTCTCCAGGGAGGTACACAGGTGAAAAAGGATATTTAAAGCATACTTTCCAGAAGTATTCTAAAAGCTGAGTGACTAAGTAACAAAATGACAGAAAATGAAATACCGGGTTGACAAGTGCAAGGTAAAGCACATTGCAGAAGATAACTCTAATTATACATAGAAAGTAATGGGCTCAAAATTGTTGGGATTTTTTTTCCTGGATGGGAATTTGGGGAATTACCACATAGATGATTCTGACAACATTAGTCCTCTGCTAAGCAACAGTCAGGCAAAGGGCAAACAAAACAGAAAATGTCTTTCTGCCATTTTATCCACTCACTGCGTGATCAGTGTTTGAACACAAGAGGCATATCTGGTCACTCAAACCTATTGAAAACACAGAAGAATTAGACAAAATACAAACAAGAACATCAAGGATGATAAAAGCCTTTTTTTGAATTATGAGGAAGAAAATAAATGAGATCTCTTCATCTTAGAAAAGCTATGTTTGGGGGATGATATCACAGGATCATAAAATCACAGTGAAAATTAATAAATGGATGGAAAATGAGTAGGTTATAGTTCTAGGGGATTTTGTTGTTGCTTTTTTCTTTTTTTTCAATGCAGGAAATCAGATAAAACACAGTAACATGATGAAGAAGAAAGGGAATTTTTTTTTTTCAAAGAAAGTTACCTTTCATTTATGTGTGTAAATCTTTGTGCGAGACCATTTTAGAAGATGAAAATAGCACAATGACACAGATCTGCAGGTCCATGTGCAGTTATTGAAATTGCAACCTAGTTCATGCAAAAGTACACCCTTGGTTGCTTATTTTCAGAAGACAGAAAATTTATTCTAGGTTTGTCTTGGAGCTTTTAAATACAATATCCATGCCTGACTGCTGCTGGGGAAAGAATCCTGGAACAGAGGCCATTCCTTCTCACCAAACATGGCATGTCCTCTGGGAATTCAGGTCTTCCACCTCTTCATAATGTACTGGGAGCTGAAGCCAATGTTGAAATCTATAGAATTTCCCTATTTTTCAGTATTTTGAGTGTCTGGTTTTTCGTACATATAGTTTTGTCTTGAGACTAAATCTTGCTGACACAGAACAAGATGAATCTTACATAGCAAACCTGTGTGTTGCAATTTCTAATTTGGAGGTAAAGATGGAACAAGCTCTGGTGGCATTTGGCAATAAAGAGGCCACTAACAAACTTCTCTGATTTCTTACACCCTGAAGACCTCTGGATCTCAGCTCACCTACACTCAATGCCATTCTCACTCCTCCTTAATTTCAGAGGAACAGAAGGTGGTGGAAAATTGTCACCTTCTCAGCTCTATTCTGCAAGAAGTAGAGATAAAACACTTCCAAGAATCTGGTCTAAATATTGTTTTCCCTAAATATTCACCAAAATATTTAATCAAAACCATAATCAGTCTCTGACCAATCCTACTGCACAATACCACTCCATCAGGACCCACCATTCTGCATGTGACAGTGGCGTTCACCCCATTTCTGCCACTCTTAACAGTGCTTTTCTTGCTCACTGAGGTTTGCTTTTGCTCTCATTTGAAACCTCATGCCTTATAAAATCTAAGTAAAACAGATGTTGTATTATAAACAGCACAGACATTTTAATTAATGGAAGAGAAATTGGTCGTCATTGTCTTTGGTAAGGGTTTCCTATGGACAAATTCAGATTTGTTTCAGAAAGCTGTATTTAGTAGTATCTCCTGTCTCTAATAAACAGCAGAAGAATCTCTGAAGCATGAGTGATTTACTTACTCAGTCTGTAAGAACAGCAAGTGAACTGTTATTAATACAATAATGAAATGGTAGTTAATGTGGCTTCACCCTTTTTGAGTAGGAATTGAACATTATCCAACTGAAAGACTAACATAATTTAAACATGTTGTGAGCAAAAATATTTCCCTGGCTTGAAATATCTATAAATGGAATCTAAATTTTTCAAGGATTACTTTAATAATAAAGATTATACAGTCAGTAAGGGTGACTGGGTTGTCAAAAAAAAAAAATCCTTTTTCTTTAGTAAAGCAAGTCTTTCCTGTCTCAATTTTGCAAACACAGTTAAAGAAAATTTCTTCTTCAATTTCAAGTTTTATAGATAATATATGTTTTTATTTTGGAAGAGTGAGAATCAGATGAACTGTTTTGCAAAGCATCATAGATGCTATGATAGAGTTATTTCTCCTAAAAAGCCAGCAGATTGATTCCTGACAGAGCATCTTGGTTTCCCTTTGTTTTAAATGAAAGTAATGCCTAAAAATACCAAGACACAGTGATCTGCATGTGTCTTATAGGTATAATTTGACTGGATATTAAATCTTTTCAAGACAGCGAATTCTGGAAACTTGACTGCTCATAGGTAACTTCTGCCAGTTTCTCTCCAATGAAAGCAGGTGTTGGCCAGTTTATCAGTGGGAACAGGATATTAGTGTTTTACATCAGACAAACACGTGTTAATGACCTAGATTTGAAGGATAATCTGCTCTGACCAGGAAACAGACACAGGGCAACTGACTTCTGCTCATTCTGTCTGCATGCAAAGCTGAACAAACTGCAAAGTTAGTGTTTAAATACGTGACTATTTCAGCAAGAACATGAAATAGGTATAGATGGGCACATCAAAGCTAAACAATGTAAAGCAAGACTACATTTGATAACGTTTTAGAACATTTAAAACCTAAAACCCCAATGGAAATATACCTAAAATTCACTTACCCCATTTTCTCCTCTTTTCTGGAAAATATTTGCTCCAGGAGAGACAGGCAGACTCTCACCTGTGTCCTTTTGACTGTGTTCAAGCCCCAGCCTGACTTTCAGTGCTCTCCTGCCCTGAAACCTGCTGCAGGGCCAACTCCAACCAGCAAGTCCTGTCACAGGACAAAGGCACATGGTGTCCCCAGGTATGTGACAGGCTTGGGGGAATTGCCAATGCAACACGTGGGGCACCTGAGCTCCAAGACCCAGTCACAGACAGGAATATTTGAGCACCCACCTCTTCAGGATTTTTCCCATCTGGTTCTCTGGTCCTTTTCTCAGAGCAGATTCAAATATTTTGGGGAAGATGATTTTTATCACATCAGTGGGAAATTTCTCATTGGCCTCTGCCTTAACTGTAATCACAGAATGCGCTGATTTGAAAGGGACCCATCAGGATCATCGAGTCAAACCCTTAGCCCTACACAGGACCATCCCCAAGAGTCACACCATGTGCGTGAGAATATCATCCAAAAGCCTCTTGAACTCTGGCAGGCTTGGTGCTGTGACCACTTCCCTGGGGAGCCTCTTCGAGTACACAGCCACTCTCTGGGTGAAGAACCTTTTTCTAATACTCAACCTAAACATCCCCTGAAACAACTTCAGGCCATTCCTTGGGTTCTGTCACTGGTCACCACCATCCCAGATGATTTTGTTAGACCATTCCCGTGCCCTGACTGTGGCATCTCAGAGTACCTTACTACTCAATCAGTTGAAATTAAAAAAAAAAAAGTTTTTATGTGCATATAGGGCCCATAAACAGCATTCATGATTTGATTCATGCAGATTGCTCTCTACAACAACGTATTACTGGGGATTTTTAAGGCTTAGGTTTTGATTCTCTCATCTCCCCCACCCTGCATCAGACCACTGTCAGTGGGCACCGTCCCCCTGCCTGCACCAGGGCTGGAGATGAAGTGCTGGAACCTTTACATCCTTATACCTTGTTGAGGCCTCCTGCTCAGTGCTGGGAAGGGGAAGATGAAGGAGAAGGAGAAAGGGAAGCAAGAGGAAGAGGCTTTTTGCCTCTCTGTTGGTGGATTCTCTTCAAGCTATTTGCTACAACAAACACCCAGAACAAACCCCACCAAATGCAGAGTTTACCAGAGCTCTCTCAGACATTCATGCATTTAATTTATGCAAATACTGCACAAAATGAATTAAATATTGCAAATTACATTAATAATTTAAATTCTGTAGTTAAAAATAGTCAAGAATATCTGAATAATCTTAAAGTGTTCACATGCAAATTTTATAAGTTCTGTGTAATTTATTTTTTTCTTTTTTCATTGCTGAGGAGACAAACCTTCCTTTTCCAGTTATCAGTTCTTAATGCCAGGCCTCCAATAAATAATGTTTTGTGGTTGGTTTTCTTTTCTTGTATTACACAAATCATACTTTCTGACTTTGCATATCATTTAGCTCTCATTTTTAGCTAGGATCTCAATCTGGATTCTCCAGCTATTTTCACATAGCTCCAAAGCATGATTGGGTTAAAATATTTTCCAGCTATCTGCTCTTCAAACTTGTTTCCAAAATGAAATTGTTATATCTTAGAAACATCTTAACTGTTTGAATGTATTAGAAATTTACTACACAAATAGACTCCTCTGTTTTATTTGCTTCTTTGAGGGTTGCTCTATAAAACTTTAATATTATTTATTCTCAGCAAAATAAATGTTCATCATGAGGTAAAAATCAATGGCACTCAGTGCTATAGCAACTTCATAGTGCGATCTTGGCAAGGAATTGTTGGGGTGTTTTTTTCTCATCTGATAAGTAATAAATCCATAAATCCTATAAGGTCTTTGAAAGTGGAAATTCAATAATATTTCATTTAAAATGGGTTTGATAGTTTTTCTGTTACTGTATTTCACACAGAGTCACAGAAGTACACACACTGATAAAGTCTGTATCCATCCACCCATGGAGATGTATGTACATACATATCAGCGTGAGCACCTGCTTAATCTAGTCATCTAATGTATTCTCTGGAGGTATTTGTTAGTGGAAGGCTCACCTAGCAAAAGTGGTTTTATTCCATTTTAAGATTAGGGGCACTGTCCAGAGCATTTATCAAACTGCAAAGTCCATTTTTAATAACTTCTCAAAATGCTATCTTTTATGGTCGCTTTTCCCCCTCAGGATTTCTGAGGAGCAGGGATCCAGATCACATGGGTGAGGGTCATTAAACCTGCCCAATCCTCTCTGCCCATAAACAGGCTCTTTGGTGGGGTGCTGGCATTTCTCCAGGAGGACCATCTGCCCAGACCAGTAGCTAAGCAACAGACCTCCTGGTGATGGCCTTTAATTACTTGGCAAAACTGATTGAAGGGTAACTTGAAACAATAGATTTAGCAATGTATGAGAAAACTCAGTACTGAGAGGTACAGACAGATGAAATCTGGAAGCATGGCTACAGCAGTAGAAGAGGTATTCTTGGCAGCTCTCAGATGCTCATATGAACTCAAGTTTTGTTCAAGAATATCGAGAAAAAAGGGAGAAGAAACATCCAGCTAACTTATCTAGAGGAGAGAGCATAAGAATAACACAAAAATAAAGGGTTGCTATCCCAGAAGCCTCCCTGAAATGTGCATGTTGTATGTTTCATCTTTTATGTGTCCTGGAGTAATTTTAAATCAGTGTTTGCAGTGCCAAAGCTCTGGAGAAGCCTGTCATTACATATACAGAAGAGGTCAGGACTCACTGTGAGGGCCTACGACCTCCTGACCCAAGGCTTCCACTTTCGAAAAGGGATGACACCAGGAGGAAGGATCTATTCAGGAAATATGCCAATAAGCCAGAGAATAATGCAGTGCAGGGAGCCCCTGAGACAAAGGAAGACCCAGCAACACAGGTTTCTACTCCACTGAACATCCAAGAGCCTCATGAGTGGCAGGCAGGAGCATTCTGCCGGGATCAGACAAGATGATGGGTTAGGTGACAACCTAAGTACTGCACAATAGGATATCAACCACACTGTGCAGTTATAATGAGTGGGCATTAAACTGATTTGCTGTCCTCTGAGCTGGAAACGTGAATGGGGTCTTAAAACCCTTAATGTGAAACACAGGTAAATTGATATCTACTCTTGGTTCTTTTGCTTCCCTGTCTCCTTATTTCTGCACCTGTATTTTCCATTCTTGACTACTTTTTCACCTTTTTTTTCCTACCACACATTTTCCCTCACTAACACCCAGATCTGCTTTTGCCTACCTCCTCTTTGATGCTTTCATCCTCTCTGTTTTCCATATATGTGACCTACACCTTCTGCTTGCAAAATTCAGTTCCTTCCTCAAGCCCTATCTGCTCTGGTCCCTTTCTGCTCCTTGCAGCTAAATTATCTTCCTCCAAAGAAAAGACAAATTGTAAAAGTAGAGCTCCACCTTGCCAAGACCACCTCTGAACTGAGAGGTGTTATTCTCTTTAAGAATAACCAGGAAATAAGTTTTGTGTTGTTTTGTTTTTAATTAAAACCTTCCTTTTGGATATCAAGAGACCTGATAATTGCTCAAAGAATTTCCAGTACGACATAGCATTTTGAAATGTAATGCTTCTAATTTGATCTACTGTTCATGACATACAGCATGTCCCATTGCTGGCATGGAATGCTGAAGATCACTGAGTCCTGAGGCCCATGTAACAGTCTGTGACTTTGTTCTCACCACCCAGAACGTGAAACATGAGTGGTTTGGAAGCTTTGAAAAATGATCACAGTGAGTGCTGCAAAACCAGCAAACGGGATCTCATTTTTATTCTAAGTTTAAAGCTCAGCAAAAAGAGTTGTTTGTGCATAGTACATGTTCCCCTAGTCTACTGAAAACAGAGTAATGTGGTAGTATATGCAAATAGTAATAGATGAAAGATTTGGCATGCGCTGGAATACTCCAATGACATGTCCAATCGCAGCAGTACCATCTGCTTTTCCTTCTATGTGCTAAATTTATAACACTGTGCTAATTTCTATAAAAAATTACACACCACCTTCAGGAAACTATACTTAACAGACATGCAATATTTGGGCTTTGTGACTTATCGTTAGCAAACAGTAAATGTCTCCTCCATTACTCTCATCTCTATTCTTAGGCAAAGGACTTTAGAAACCAAAAACATCAATTATGATTCTTAAGCCCAAAGGAATGAAGTGATTTGCAATTCAAATGTTATTTCTGTAAGTTTTTGGTCATGCTTGAATTTTGACAGAAAAAAAGGCAATCAGATTTCACCTGGTGGTTGGGCACCAGTATAACACAAGAAGCCTGGTACTGTACACATAAATTAAAATTAACTCCTTCTGTATGGAATAGAAATTTTACTAGATTGCTAACTGTACCATCTCTTCAGTCAGTGTTCAATTTAACCCATGGACCCTGCACAATATTGGCAATATCCCCCTCCTCATGATTGCTCACTGACACTCTGAGTCATAGGAAGATAGAAAACCAGGCAAGGCAGGGTTCTTTCAAATGGCCATGCGGGGTTTCTATGAGTCTTTTGCCCTGTTGGCTTCATGGCTGGATGTTTTACTGATGATACTGGAGCTCATTTGGAGTGTCTCCACATGATGCTGTGCTGAATGATTTCTCCCCACAAGATGAAAGGCTGAGTTATCCCTTCTTTGGGTCTGAGGGGAGCAGGTATTTCAAAGTGTGAGACCATTGAGCCTGAGGGGACAGTTGTCTAGAGGATATTTTAAACATGTTTGACACTTTTAAATAGATGGTTTCAGCTTGCCAGTTGTGGGATAGCTCCTAAAATAAATGTCACTATAAAGAATAGGATAGTTTGTTTGGGATGATTAAGAGAATCTGGCTCATATATACAAGGTGTGACAATTCCAATCACATCTTCCTTTCAATTTACAGGAAAGAAACTAGGCTTCATTATTGTTCATACTGCTAGTGCTATATATTTGACATGATAATCTACAGTATTAGTCAGTAAATTGACTCACTGGACTGCCCTTGATCATATGCTCCATTTTCCGCTCAGCAGGGCTCTCTATAACATCTATATATAACCAGGGAGAGAGAGAAAAAAAAGAAAAAGTTAAAAAAAAAGAGATGTTTCTCTCTTAGATCATTATAAAATGATGTTGCTTCAGTTTTCCTGTTGCTTCAAAGGTTATAAGTGATGTGATCTTTTCACCATCATAGATAATATATGGCTGCTGTTTGTCTGACTTGTCAGCTCCTCACACAGAAATCCAATACTTCCCTCTTGTCGTATATTCATTTCAGATATGTGTTCTCTTGCAGGGTCTGAAATGAAATAGTCACTGCATTCCTATCTGCCAGTTCTGAAGTCTTGCCTTGTGTAGTCCTTCCTTGTCAAATCACAGTTGTCACATTAGCAACCCATATGAGTACTTGCAGCAAACATAAAATCTCCTGATCATAATTAAAATTCTGCACGCTTTTCTATTAAATAAAGTAAATCATCATGCATCATAGTGCATAGCTCTGCTCTTCCGCCACTGTTTTTAAAGGTCTGATTACTGAGCTAATTGCTCAGGCAGGTTGTTTTCAGACTGTGTAATGCCTTTATGGGTTTTATATCACTGTCAAAACAAGTATTGCATTAATCCTTACTCCTCATATATGTGTTGAGAAATTTTTTCCTGAGTTGAGACAGAAGTTAAAATTAGGAGCAGCCTCTAAAAGGGGCTAAAGGGAGAAGGGCAGCTAAGAGAGGATGAGAGGCAGGAGTCATAAAGCAGACAGCTCAACAGAAGATTGGTATGAGTTACAAAATACAAACTTGTGTATTTGAGCAATATATCTGCAGCTGTAACCTGTGCTGCTGCAGAAGGAAGGGGAACCATGGACTCTTAGGACAGAAAGAGCCTATCACTATTCCTGTCCAGAATGGTACATAATTGTTTGGAGACTTTTTTACTGAGCTTTGTTTCAGGACTACTTGCAAGTCAAAGAGAATTATAGAGTGTAAATCAGAAATACTCAACTGTGGGTCAGCATATCCACAAAGAGATATAATTCAGTGCACAGTTTCCCAGAGGAGCAATCCCTGACAAATCTCTCTTAAACTCACTCTTAATATATTGGGCACATTACAGAAGAAACTGTTTAACAGCACTGATTAATATTTTCAGCAATTGTAAATTGTCCAGTGTACTGCCTGATGCTGGCTCTGCCAGCTGGCTCTCAAGGGCTCTTCTGGTCCTGTTTCCTACCATCCTACAATTCTGTGTTTGTAGTTTGAAGAACAGAATAGAAATCAATAACCATCCAGGCCAAACAGCTTTCTCTAAATTGTAATGCTTTAAACATGCAAAGAGGCTAAAGCCTAAGCCTCTTTGCTTCAGAAGGTTCAAAAGCTGCCAGCAGAAAAGATCCCCAGATTCATATGAAGTTGGTACCAATCTCTAAGACCACTTTGATATGGAAGGCAAGAGGGGAAGGCTTATGGTAAAAGAAAGGTCAAAATTCACATCTCACCATAGCATACCAATTACCCTTTGGGCACCCCTGTACCCCTGGGTAGTGCCTTGGGCTAAATACTTTTCTCTCTTTCCTTAGATGAATAAGACTGTATGCAGGAGAACTAGGTTCTTGTTTCATCACTGAAGGAGACAAATATTTGACAGACTCAGAAGAATCAGGTGTGGCAGCAAGGAATATATAATGGTTAAAAAAGAAAGTGAGACTGAGAACACTGGCTGGGATGCCACATGCAATAAAATCATATCTAAGCTTCATATGGGGGTTCAAAAATATTTGTGAAATAGCAGCTTGTTAGATTCAAACACAGTGTCTGATGAAAAGGATCTGTTGTCATGATATAAGTCTGATATTCAACCCCAGTTACACAAATACCCACAAGAGAACTCACCAAACAAAGAGGAAAGCTGTAACAGTACAAAGAAGTATGACAAAATCATCAGTCTTCATGCATCAAAAAATAAAACTCAAACAGATAACACAATATAAGCCGCAAGGGAAAGTGATCAAAGATCAAAGAGCAAATAAGAGACAGGCAACAATAAACAGGCTTCCACAGTATCTAGAAGTAATAGAAGAACAGCAGCATACACCACCAGAAAATCTTAAAAGACCTGTCATGTATTTGTGGAAAAACATCTTTTGTGCAAACTTGAAAAAAGAGTATTTATTTACATCTAGGGAGCAAGACAACATTTTCTGTGCCTGCATAAAGCTACCCTCTCTGGATTTTTCATTACTCTTTCTTCATACTCCTGTTTGGTCCCTATGTAAAAGGTACAGTTTGTATCTCCACTGCATGAACATCCAGCACAGGTAACAGTAAGGGCAGAACAGTAAAACACTAATCCATTAGCAAAAAATACAGAACTGACTCCACCGGAGTTCATGAGAGACAAATCTAGGACATCTCCAAAATAAGGAACAAAATGGCAGTGCTCAAAAACATTTAAAAAAAGAACTGCAACAGCTAGCTAATCAATTGCTTGTAAGTAAAACCTGAAGTCAATGTGAGGTGAAGATATGGAGCACTTAATATTTCATGATTTCCTTTTTCTTAGTATTTTTAATTATAAGAGCAAATAATCCTGTTTTCCCCATTGTTTTTACTTCTTTGCTTGCATGGGCTATGGATCACCAGTTGCCCCCCAACCACCACCTGAGAAATCTGAAATGGCAGAATGAATTTGTCTTATTCTGAATCCTTCAATGTGCTGAATTTGTTCCCGCCCTTGATCATGCAATTGTGCAAAAAGAAATACATCCGATAAGGAAAGAAAACTAGCACAACTAGCTCTCCTCCTTTCTCTTTCAACCCTGCCCTCCTTGCAGGCACAGGTACTGAAATCAGCATTCCTTTGCTCCTAACAAATACACACTGAGCACTGCGAATATGCATTACAATTGGCAAAACCATTAGTCATCCTGTTTGCTTTAATCTAATACACAGCTTTGGTTATTTCTATTTCTGGATTCGCCTCACACAAGATCTTCCTCGACTTCCAACATCCTTTTCACCCCTGGCATACACTCCTGTTGGCTCCACTGGCCATCCGTACTCCTGGTCCCGCAAGTGCTAAGGACTCAATACAAACAATTCATAGCGAGTTTCAGAGAAGTGTTTTAATAATTTGTATGTCATCAAATTGAACTGACTGCTCTATCCCTAAATAGTAAAGGAAAGGTTACTCATCACAAAAATACCACCTCTGGCTTAGAAAGTCAGAAAGTCAGCTGCAAAGTCCTGGAGCCCAGAAGGATACATCAAGGATGTATTGCCATGACACGGAGCTTCCTGTGCTAGGCAGAGCCCAACAGGACAGCCTGCTTGGGGTTTGTCAGCTCCAGATGGAACTTCCCACAGCAAAGATGTGCAGCTGGTTGCTGAACAACTGCCTCACAAATTTCAAAGCTACACTGGCTATTTAACTTATATGTCTGGATAATGACGTGAACAACTGTTCCTACCGAGTTCCTTTGCCTTCTGACTATAATGCACTATGTAAACACAGTGTTTATACAGGTGATAAGTCCATTTTGCCTAAGATGTAAACTTGAACATAAGAATCTAAATCCAATGTTTTACCTTTCCTTAAGCATTACTAAGACAATTGTTTACAAGCATTTTTAAAAAAATCTGTAATAGAGATATATCTTATTTCTCATAGGAATCCAGTTTTATGGGGTCCATGATAAGAAACTAGACTGTTGCTAGGTAGAAAGGTAAAGGTGAAAACAAATGCTACATGAAAAACACAGTGAGTAAGCTGAATCAAAAAAACAGATTTGCAAACCAGGAGGAGTAACTAAGCTCATGCTTAGTAGAAAAGAGTTGACAAGTAATTAAAAAAAAGAAACTACATATAGCAATAATTTTGAAGGTAGAAGATAAATCAAAAAAACAACTAATCCTCTTTAGTTTTGCTATGGAAATCATTGCTAGAAATATTGGTGAGGCTACCTGGAGTGAGAAGCATGATACCCAAGTATAAGAGGCTCAGAAAGAGAACTAGAATTAATAAATTCAGAAAAGCTGAAGCCCAGGCATGTGAGGACATGCCAATATATGGGGAAACTGGCAATTACTAGGGAGACAGGCACAAAAGGAATCCAGTGAACTATGTGGGAAATACAGTGTAAAGCTAATGCTGGGACAATAATATCTAAAATATGTTATGCCTCCTCTGTTTTTCCATTTTGGACACCTGCACACATACATGCACTAATATCCAGGGAGGGACTTGATGGAAGAGTAGCTGACATTCTGGTCAGACAAAGAAATTGAAGTCAAATAGGTGCATAATTTGCCACTGTTCCTCTGTAAAGGATGGGGCAATAACTTGCAGTTCTTGAAAGAAAGGTAATTGTCTTCTACAAGAGCCACTGGAAGGTTATAGGTTATACATATATAGTCTACTAGTAGGGCTAGAAAACTATTGAGCAAGAGCACACTGTGATTTTCAGAAGACTTGATTATCCACTCACTGGTGTAAATATCTGCTGACACGATGATGTCTCCCAAATTTTGTATGGGAACTCCTATGACAGTGACAGGGTCACAAGTCTTTCAAAGTTAGGACAGAGTGCTTATGCAGTATACACACCCATTCTGGACATGCAATGAAATACCTGGGACCAGACAAATGAATCTTATTCATCTAACTAGGTATGTAATGGTGAAAAACAAGCATTAGGACCTTGTATGTCTTCCAGACAGAAGTTACCGAGGATTCCAAAAGAGCATCCTGTGATGCACAAGTTCTGTCTCACCAGCCTGTAGTGGCATCACACTTGATTATACCTGCTAGAATTTCTCTTGCCTGCCACGATCAGCACAGAAAAAAGCCTACAAAATGAAAATTCTGCAGATGGGGCAGATGAGTAAACTGGTGCCTGGTTTTACATGGTGCTTTGCAAAACCTGAAGACCATGAATGTGGTAAAACCCTTTATTTTTTTGCATAAGTATTGGTTGTACAGCTCTTTCCTGTCAATTCAAAAACAGAAAAAAAATATGTTTAAAAAAGCTCTCTGTGGAAGCGAAAAAGAAAGCTGGCATAAATTAACAGACAACAGATAGATTAATTTCTTGCAAAGTCTGTGCTAGAGTGTCAGGGCTGCTACATGCAGATACTTGTAAGACTTTACACCCTGAAGAAGAAACACACAAATTGCTTTCCTAGAATGGTGTGCAAGATTTCCCATTTGTGCAACTCAGATAATCTCTAACAATCAGAGTTTCTGATCTCCATTCTTAATTAGCTATTCTTTTGACAGATGACGATTACAGAGCACCTGAAGACAAGTCTCTACCACAACCAAGCTTGGGAAGGCTTAACAGAAAAATGAACGAGTCAGTCAAAGGCACAGCACTTCCACATGACTAGCAGAAAGAGTTATCTTAGAAAACTACACAGAGAACCACTTCAAGGAACTGACATGAAGCATGAAAACAAAGGTGTCATGTCTCCTTGGAGTCTTGTCATGATATTACAGAGAAACTAAGACCTTGGACCCTCGGTAAAATAACTTGCACTTATGCAAGTGCATTATAAATGTGTGTACACAAACACACACACAGTATCTATATGAGAAATTACATACACAAGTTAGAAAATAAATTACTTGAAGAGTTATGCTCTTGCTCAGGGAGAAGTTGCAGGCTTGATGCAGAAATTCATAGGTAGGATTTTGGACTTTCAGCACTTTTGTCAAACACAGCAGCCTTTTCCGACCTTTCCAATATGTTCTTCCAGGATCTAAAAACACTCTGACACACTCAATATGCCAGATATATTCAACCAGCCACTGGAAAAACAAGCTTTTCAATAGTAAGTCCTTCTTGACATTGATCCTGATATAGTGAAGGAGTTTAGTGTGGGATGGGCCAGGACAGTGCCAGCTCTGAGATGCCATAGGGAGAGTCCATCCAGAGAGAGTGAAAATGGGTAAATTTTTAGTGATCCATGGCTGGGCTTGGCCTGAAGTTTTCAGGTGCTCCCAACTTGAAATGAGTCTTTGTGAGGACTCTGGGAACACTCAGCAACAAGTGCTCAAAATATGTAGAGTTTCAAAGTGTTTATTCCTTCCAGTGAAACTATCCCTTGCCTCCTCTTCCTGTTGTAGCCAAGAAAATATCTTTCCCCACCTATCCATCTACTACTAGCTGGCCAATTGCTTCAGTTGTTTCAAGACAGATTAGTGTTATTGCAAAAACAAAACAAAACCAACCAACCAACCAAGGAAACAAAAAAAGCCAAGAAAAAACCCCAAGAAAACAAAAGAATTAAAATATCAGGCCTCAAGAGAAATACCCAACTATGGATTATCGTATTTACAGTAAATAGCATCTTTTTCTTGCAATGGATCAAGAGAAATAAACATGTCTGATCATTAAATTAGGCCAAATGTATCAGAATCAGGCTCTGAGTGATCAGTTTGCCATAAGCAATGGCTGTCAACTTGAAGAGGACTGACTATAAACAATGCTGTTTTCCCTCAGAAATAAAGAGAGAAACAAATGGCTTCAATGCTACCTTTTCAAAATACTATAAAAACTGGATTTTACTGCAAACAACGAAGTTTTTCAGACCTTGGGAGAGCATGAGGTTTCAACAGTCTAGTTAATACAATTTGGTTTTTCACAATGTCATTTGGACAACATCATTACAGAATGCTTCACAATTAATTACATTCAAATAGCAGCTTCTATCCCCTGTGGAGAATGGGATTAATTGGGTCAGATGTAAATATGCATTTCATGGATCCTACTGAACACTTGCCCATCTCACCAATTTACCATGTAATTTGATACAACTGGTGTAGTATGCTCTGGAGATCCACGGGGTGGGCACAGTTGCCAGTCAGGGTAGAAATACATGGATACAGCAGTGCTGGTATTCTCAGCCTGCATTATGCTTGGCTCGACCCTTTCATTCACTTGCAGAAATACTAATTTATATTTACTAACACTGAAATACTTTGCTGCTGAAAATGAGGCTTGGGACAGAACTCAGAACTGATCTCAAGCTTTACAACAGACCCTGGCAATAGTAGATCAGAACTTGCTCTCCTGTTGTTTTCATCTCCTCCAGTGGAAAGAGGACCTGGCCCCCATAGCAGTGGGAAACCCTGAGACCAGGGCCTTATTGGGTCCT
This sequence comes from Sclerurus mexicanus, assembly GCA_013396755.1. Taxonomy (NCBI): domain Eukaryota; kingdom Metazoa; phylum Chordata; class Aves; order Passeriformes; family Furnariidae; genus Sclerurus; species Sclerurus mexicanus. Next base: position 975,574 of record VWZF01005544.1, on the reverse strand, counting down.
GACTCTGGATGGGGAAAGAGTAAAGGTAAGCTACCTGCAATGAAAGAATGAAGGAGCCAGCTTGGGGCAAAGTTGTTTCCTTGACCTCCTGTGCACCCTAACCTCATATCCTGGGATTGTGATGGCTTTTCACTCTCTTTCTGGAGTCTTGGATAGGGGCAGCTTAGTTTAAACATACGTCTCTGTAAGTCTCCTTTGTTAATTTTTTTAATAATTGAATACATATTTGACAATTTTTTTCACTTTTTTTTTCTTTTCCCCAGAAATGAGGTGGGCTAGAACATATCCAACAAAAGAATCACCATTTTCTAAAATAATCTGGAAAACAAAAGCTTGTGCCTGTGGCAGATGCTTCTTGAAAAGCTACTTCTTATGACTTTAAAGCATCAAAAATAAGAACACCATTTCCTCTCTCTTTCTAACTTCCTCTGCCCTATTTTCAGTTTGCACTCTCCCCTAGGTATAATAAGAAATGAGACATTTGCACCCAGCTGGAGAGTACCTTTCATGAGCTGGAAAACTGCAGAGTTCATTTCTGGCATGTGTCCTGCTGTTCATGAGTAACTGCGAGGACAAACTCACTCGAGTGAAGTACAGACTTCAGTCCCTAAGGCTTGTCAGCTCAGATATGATCCTTTCAGCCACTGCGTGCTGTGTAGGTACAAGAGAGGACTCGAAGTTTCTAAAGCAAAGTTCCACTACCAAGCAAACAAACGAAAAAAACTTTTATCAAGTACTCCTTCGGACTTTTCCAGTCCTACCTGTCCCAGGTGATGCAGCAGACAGTCGCTTCACCATCTGCAATATTGCTGTTCTGTAGCTTATATCCTGTGCCTATCTTACTTAGCCTTAAGGAGTAATTTGCTGAAGTATTTGCAAGCTGGCCAACATGAGTCATTACAATGTATCGTGTCCTGCTTGCTGCTTTGGTGCCATGCATGCTCCCTACACTCTGAGTCCCTGTTCCCTGTCCCACAGGGTGCTTTCTTGTACCACTCTGATCAGTTCAGTGGGCACAAAGATTCACCATTCTGCAGCCTTACAAACTCCCTACCAGTGCTTCACGCCTCTCTTTTCCACCACCTCTAGATAGGCATGGTTGTCTATTCTCCTTTTTTGTGAGTTTTTGTTTGTTCGTTTTTTTTCCCCATGGTTTCTTTTTTCGTTTGGTTTGCTGGGGTTTTTTTGTTTGTTTGTTTGTTTTTTCCCCCAGAAATTCTATTTTTTTCTTCTGATTTGTTCTCTTGGCTTTACCTCTACTCTGGCACCTGGATTTCCTTACTCTAGCTTATGCATTTGTACTCTATCAGCTTTAATTATTGTTTAGATAACTGGGACTTCATATTTGGAGGTCTTTCTCAGGAACTGGTATTGCATGTTCCATAAACAACTCTGCCTTTGATTACAGAATGTTTAATGTACCCTGGATTTTATTTGATTTTCAGAATTCTCTCCCTTGAAATGCAAGTTTTCTGTTCCTTGGTTTGGGGTGAAAAATCCACCTCATGTAGTTCATAATTTTGTGTCTGTCTGTAAAACACAAGAAACACAGATACTTGTTTAGAGTTTTTAACATTCCCTCCTCCAATAAGGGAGGGAAGAGCTTCCATTTCATTTTCCATGACAGACCGCTATAAAAACTGATTTCTCTCTTTCATTGTTTCTTTGTCTGTGTTTGCATTTAACTGAAAAATCTACATTTCCAGTAAGCTTAGTCTGTCCATCTGGACAGACTGTTCTTACTAGCATTTTTTGATGCATTGCTTGGATACCAACCCCATGGATGAACTGCTTCTTTTCCTACAAGTTGCTCTTTCTTTGGGGACTCATATTTCTCTTTAGACTTATGCATAGAGCTACACTAAGGATTTATATCAAGATGCTTTTCAAGTTTGAGAGGATTCTTTTGTTTAAATGCTTACAGTAAATATTGTATGTCCATTTAATAAGCAATACAGATATTTTGACCAATGTTAACTAGGGCCATTCCTAGCCTATTCATGCTCACAATAAAAACACAGATAAGAACATTCAATTGAAGTCATAAGGTGACATGGCAACATGTTGCAGTGAATTATGCCTATTGTTAACTGCATTTAAATATTTGCCGCAGTTGCATGTCAGACTATAACTCCAAGCTGAATGATCATTTCAGTGCATTTATTTCTACTGGATTTTTTTCTGCACAGTTGCATTAAAGTGCTAATGCAATTGCCCTGAAGAAATAAAAGTAACCACAGTATCTTGAGGGTGTTTATCTACAGTAGAAGCTACATGCCCTTTAATCCATTAAGGAAGCAAGATGAGAGAGAGAAAAAGCCATTCAGACTCTGATTCCTATTTTCACAATGAAACTCATGTTTGAGCTTGCTCAGTGAGTACCAAAAATAGCTCAGCAAAAGGGCTTTCCTTGAGCACTTCCATTATTCACATGATGCGGCACCTTACATAACGCGCAGCGTGCACAACATCCCGCTGGATGTGGTGCACATGGATGCTAGCAGGCAAACTTTTCCACCAGGGACAGTAGTGCCAAATGTTTTAAAGGCAAAGTCAGGCTGAAGGCACTGATTTTTTTTTTTTCAATGGGCAAGTAAAGAAGATCTTAGAAAATTATTTGGAGGACCTGACAGAGGGATTTCAGTACGATTAGAAACATAGACACGGCCTACTAAAGCTGGCGTTACTCAATACATATCTCGTCTCCGTTTTAAAGACAGAGTTACTGTATGATCTTGAGAGTCTCAGTAACTCTGTCTGGGCAATTGTGGTACCTGCCCCACCACTGGCAGCTCCATCTAAAGACAAACAATCCTCTGAAGCACTTGACCAGGTTCTGCCATCTTTGCTTAGTGGACTTATCCTTTGCTTCTGTAATCACTTAGTCCAGTCCCAGCTCTTTCATTTGAAAACAATGTTTGTGCCTCCCTTTGCTGATCTGCATGCGTGTGAACCCCCTTGTCTGCAGCACTGTTATTTGTATTGCTCTGTGTTCCCTGCACAAGGGATTAAATCTGTCACTGCTTCCAGCTGCACAGTTTTTCATTCAAGCTGTAAAGTATTGCTTTCAACACAAAGGGTCCCAAACTTAACCCTTCTTCTTGGTCAAAGTGGTAACCATCACACATACAATTTAGGAAGTCATCTCTGAGATGATGGTATGGATACTAATGTATCATGACTCATTTTGACTACTGATCATATAACATAATAATTATTGTTTTCCAAAACATACGATTGAACCTGTGTCAACAGTTTTGCTTCCCTGGGAGCCCATAATTTTGAAAAATAAGCAAATCTTGTTTGGTTATTAAAAATAATATTTTAAAAAGAAGTTATCTTCTTTCAAGTTATGTGGCACCATGAAAATTTAGATTTTTAATACAATGAAACTGAACTACATCCTTAGCACCATTGGACTAATGGATTCTTCAGGCTGTTCGCTCCCTGTGTATCATGATATATGAGAAATTTCTCTCAGGAGTCAAGTATTGCTACTGATGAGTGTTTTTAACTTGAGAAGAAAGACTACATGAATCTTTAGAACAAGCTTTGAATAATTCCTCCAAGAGAAACTGCATGGGGCAGGCAGACAGGTGGAAGCACTGATAATCTGAGGATATAGGGATTTAGTCTGTGTGGAAGATGCCAACAGGTCCTGATAATGCAATCTTTTCTAATGGAATGACAGATCAATGTTAAATCTGCAAATACAATTTCTGGACCATCAACAATACAACCCAGATTTTTCTCCAGGAAAACACTAACCAGTCTGATCTTCATCTTAAGAGAGATCTGATGGTCTCTTAAGGTGTCTAGTGCTTCCATGCAATGCTCTGATCATTGCAGCACTAAGAAGAACAAGATCCAGCAGAAGCAATAATGAAAGCAGTGCCAGGGATATAGGTTTACAAAACTGAGAACACCTTTTTTCTTGTTTTGCAGATCATGCTGCTAAATCCAGGAATCCTGGTCAGGTGTGATTTAGCACCTTTTTCCCCTCTCCCTAGATTAGCACTGAGTGATCAGTATAGATAGTCAACCACACTCTTAGACTGTCTTGACTATGTCTTTTAGATTTGGATTCAACATAAACCTTGGTTCAGTGAGCAATACCTCAGCAAGCCAAGCTCCTTGCTTGTGAGGCTCCTTGCAGCACCACTGGCTATGTTGATATGTTCTCTTCTGCATATAAACATCCTTCTCTCGAGCATAAAAGTATCAAGCTGCAGCCATGGTAGCATTGCTCCAGAAACCTCTGCCTTGCTATGTGTCCTCTGTTGACCTCTCAAGTGCACATCACTTATGTGATGGGAATTCTCCAGGGGAAACCAATGCCAGTGCAGTTCCAATGCTTAGGGTTCTGCAGCAAAAGCACTGCAGCAACATGGCCCCTCTCTTTGCTTTCCTGGCTGTCTATGTAATACACAATATTCAAAAGTAAAAGAGAGGTTTCTTTAGGCTTCCCTTGGAGAGAGGATAACAGAGACTTAGGTGAACTTTAGCTGGACTACCAGCACTTTGTGATTGATATGACATGCACCACTGAGTATTTCAACTGCTTTTGTAGTTGTATGGCATCAGCTCTTCAGTGGCAGCATAGTAATCTTGGTCATATCTTCTAGGGAGACCCTGATATTTTTCTTTTTATATTCTGTTTTTGTATATGTGTAAATGCGATTATTTCTACAATAGAAAGTATTCAGAAATTAAGGTTGTCTTCTACTGCTTGATATTGTAGCTCTGAAACTGAAGATTTATTACATTACAAACCTTCTAATTTTGCTATATAACATGAACTGTGGTTTTTGCTTTGATTTTGGAAGCTACTAATTCCCTTTACAGTGTACAAAATTCATTGAAATAATTTGTATCTTATAATCACATGACTTCACAGAACTTGATCAAAGTCAGAGGCCCATTACAGCTCAAAAGTGGTTCATGCAATGTTTTTGTTCTGGGAAATCAGGTCCTGAAAGATTAAAATCCCAGTCCCATTTTATTTAAATGAACACATTTCATTTATCAGCCACTGGTAGCAAGCAGTGAGCTGCACACTAGGCTCATTTCTCTCTCCATCACTGATTTTATGACTTCCACAACTCACCCGTAATCTGGATCTATCAGCTGATATCATATTGCTTCTGATCTGCTACATGTTACACTGTGTAAAAGATTTCAGCCTTGTGGCTCTTCTCCAAGTAAATGAAAGAAAACCAGTGAAATACATTTTTTCATTCATAGCTATTCATATTCCACTAAGCAGGGCTCAGGATGTCACGATGAGGAACACTGCAGGTTGACAGTTCAGGAAAAAATACCGCACCAATAAAAATGCATTTTGTTATACATACCAAATTTTGCTGAAATACGCTCATCTGAAGGATGACACAATGTGGGATTTACTATCTCAAGGCATTTCCTATGGGCCTGTCCCCCCACCCCATTAACTCTATATTTAAGCAGGACCAAGCAACTGAATATACATGCACTTTCCTTGAGAGGTTTGGAATAGGGGTGGCTCAAGCCAACCACAGTAAAAAGCAAGCATAAGGATGAGCCACAAGAATGTACAACATGAAGCTGCTGTTCATGCTGGGGACAGTACTGTGTATTTTGTGGGGACATTTAGCAAAGAGAATTCAAGAGACTACTAGTGATGCCATCAAAATTGTCCATTTTGCTGATTTATGGCATCGTTGCACATACTGAAACTCTCTTGCTTTCTCTTTCTCACTACAGTTTTACCCTCAAACTTGAATTGCCGATCTGATTCACTGTCCCGTAAGCTGATGACTCTTTGCTCCGCAAGCCATTCATGCGCCGCACGGACTCAACGCTTTCATTCCCAACAGTCATAGTCTGTGCCTGTCCCCAGAGTGTCAGCATAGATAGCAGCAGCAAGAATGAGAATACCACAGCGGTAACACGACAACACACATACACAACACGCAAAGAGAAGAATGGCTTGGTTAGAGAAGACCATCATGCAAAACAACGTGAATCACTTTCAAGGCAAAATAAATGGAGAAAATTGTGAGAGACAAAATCAAGTACAGAGATGCAGAAAACACCTTCTAAATAGATGGCCTTAATAACATTGTTCCCTATTTTGAAATTCATGCAACCAGGTTCATAGGAAAAGTGAAAGCAAGCCTGTGCAAATGCATAGGTGTCTCTAACTCAGCAGAGTATTTCCTGGTATTTAAGTAGGGCACTGCCCATTTTGCCAAGAAACCATGTACCAACTGGCTTAGGTTAAACAAAAGTATTCTGATTATTTGGTTTTAAATAACTTTCTTTTAATAATCACCAGAATAATCATTTCCAAAGCAGATGAATGACCACTTCCATGGACCAAACCGTCATAATTCTGAGTAACACCACTGGATACTGTTAATTACCAAGGGTGGCTTCTTGCCTACTAAGAACCCATACAGAAACTTCTGCTGCTGGTTTTGTAAACAAAGGCTTCCAGTGGCAGCACCTGTGACCTGTGTGCCTGCAGACAGGCAAGCATCTCTGCTCTCTCCTGTAATCTAATCTTCATTGGAATATCAATTCACCTGACAATAATATTAAACCAAAGAACAACACTGGATTGCTTCCCAGGGTATCCATCAAATATTACATTAGCTACAGAACATTTATTAGACACACCTGTCAAAACACAAATGCCCTGTGCCATTGTTGTCATCCCTCTTTTAAAGGAAACCATTATTTATGGCTTGAAGCATTTGTGCAGCTCAAGCCAATATTTATGTCACCTAGAAAATGTATATGTACAGCGTAAACCTAAATGCTTCTGCTGATACTGAAAACAGTGACACGGATACAGGAAAGAAGAAGCCTTTATAGTTCCCCCATTTCCTAGATGTGGGAATGATCATAACTGGACTAAAATTCAATTCAATGTCTATTATTGTATTTCCATTTACTGAATCAGAATGCAAACCAGGAAAGGTGGACAGCCTTTCTAAAATTTTTTCTAGACTGAGATCTAGGTTACAAACAGGTCTCTTGCCAACATTGCAGTCACTGGCATAAAATGATGTGATAACACTCACAAACAGGCCTTCTGTTAAAAATTTGAAGTTTATATTAGTAATGGACTGTGAAATGGTAGAATCTTGAGAGAAAATTCTCCCAATCCTTCTATTTTTTTAAAATGTCCATGTTTCCTGATCTCAGCTGGGAAAAACAGCAGTTGCTGATGGTTGAAAAGTGAGGGCAGAACTGCCAATCACTGCAATGGGCTACCCTAAGGAATCTCCCACTTTAGCATGACTAGCTGGGATAGCTTTAGAAAAGACAGGTCTCAGGCACGTTCTGATGTCAGCACATCCGGATAATATCGTTCCTCTATCTGTCATTGTGTCCAACAGTTCCTTATCCACTGGTAGATGCCACATAGTAGCACAGTATTTGTAAAGGTTCAGCTGCCTTAGCAATTGCACAAAGAGAAGAAAATTCTTGGAATCAGTGACCAATCTATTGATATTTATCGATAACTTTATAGAATGCAAATAAACACAGCAGCCTGTCATCAGCTCTTTATCAAGGAGTAAATCACTCAAAAGCAAGCTTTAGAATGAGAGTCTCCTGCAAGGGCAAGAAGTATTCAGGAGAGAAATCAACTGCACATGAGTGTGCTGCCAGGGCAGACTCAGTCACCCCAGGTAAAGAGCAGCTGTACCTTGTTTTGTCTCCTTTGTCTTCTTCGAAGCCTCAGAAACTCTTTGTGCTGCCGTGAAACAAAGTTGACTGCTGCATATTCCAGCAAAGCAGCAAAGACAAAGAGAAGACACACAGCCATCCAAATGTCAATAGCTTTTACATAGGAGACCTAGAAAGAAACAGAACACAGCATGTTATATCTCAAACTTCTTCATAAGCTGAAGATACTGAAGTGAAAAATTTTTGTACATCATGAGTTCCAGTTGTTCAGTGAGGTAGGGTTTTTCTCGTTCTGTGTTTTGATTTGTTAATTTATTGGCTCATAACAAATAAATAATCCAACTATTAATGAAAATGCATGTTGACAAAGAATACACAAATTATGAGCTACTGCCTTTAGGAAAAGAATCAGGATTGCTCTACCAAAATACAAGTGCTCTTATAGTCCCAATGAAAGTTTGGAAGAAGGAATACAAATACAGAGTGTGATAAAATACCTATTGAAAAACAATTGTAGAAAGTTTATAGATTTCACCTTTTTAATTTTTTATGAATCAATTACTATATTGATTAATTAGCTACATTTGGTATCCACAGCCTCAATATAAAGTCAGGGTAATCTGTCCTGTGGGCTATATGACTTCACCAATTCAATATTCAATCCTAGTTTCTTGACCTTTATCCAACAACTCTATAAGAAAAATAAATCTTCATAGATATTATCTACTAAAAATATCCAGATAGCAGCTGCCCAGTTCTAGTAAAAGTCTATTCTGATTTGAATTGACTGGTCCAGAATAAAATCAGATATATTACAGCACTGCAATGTCACAAGATTTTTATCATATTACCAACGCTGGGCCAAACAGTAGCAAATTAATGAGCTACACACCATGCATATCAAAGGTAAATTCTTCACAGGTGTACTTGGTCTTGGGCTTTCTTTGTAGTCCTGCAGTTTTTAAGCAGAGATCTTATAATTAGGCAACAGCAGGTTGTCTCTGTTGTTTATCAGGTATTACATCCAGAGTGGAATTAAAACCTTCTGACTTTCAATGTCTACAATGTACATGTGAGTTAGTTGCATAAACTAATTTGAAATAAATAAATCAAGGAATGAAAAGGAATGGGGATTTCTAGGATGCAAAGCAGTTGAACTGTTTTACATGTCTTCTCTACGATGAAATTAATAACACCAAAATAGAGTTTGTTCTTCTTCATGTCTGTAAAGAGGAGCTTAGACCAGCTTTGGAAGCATAGACACATGGGGCTTTATTCAGTTGTCTAAATAACAGCATCACAAACTGCCACAGTAGGTACCTACTGTTCATTTGCTAGTTCAGCAGAGCACAAATGTTCAGGATCTCATATTAACCAGTCCTCTGGAGATGTCTCAGAAACCCAAGGTCAGCTCAGTTTAGCAGAGACCCATGGAAACCCCATACAACTGAATCAAGATATTCAAAATGTATCATACCTAAACCCTGAAAAATTATAATCAAATGTATTTAACATTTGAGTAATATCCTGCAGACCAAACTTTTCAATACAGTCAAAACATACAGTGGCCTGAAAAACAAGCAGAAAAGGATGTATTGTGCACATATTCATATTTAGGAACCCCATTTCCACCTTGGAAAACACCTCTGCCCTTTGCATACACTACTCAAAACAAACTTGCTCTTATGGATGGGCAACCATTTCATGATGGAAGGAAGCACACCTGTATCAGTGGGTTTTACTCCTATTTGCCATGTGCTGGAATAGCATCATTTTTCAAAGTCTGTAGAACATTTGTTACTGTCAAATGGAATATACTGCACTATGTGCTTCAGCAAGCAATATGAGTAGAGGAACTGGCATTCAAAGCATGACAGAAAGGATACATAGCTCCATCCTGGAGATCTCTGAACACTGAGGCAGACATTTCAGAGGAGCCAAGCCTTTTTATTCAGTCTGCATCACAAGGAATGTACCTTTCAGTAGCTATAGTGCAGCTCCACACTCTAATGTGTGCTCCCACAATACAACATGCATAGGTTGAGATGTAGCAGACTGAGGTGACACTGTGAATCTGCGCCTTTCAATTAGATACACAGCAGGTATGCGTTTCTCTTTCCCATACATAAAAAATTTTACAAGTTACATCTTTACTGAGGAGCTGTGAAACCCAGTGAAAACTCAACAGTGTCCCAGATACTCTGTGCCACAGGCTGAGGCACAGTAGGAATCAAGTCACTGTAATTCATGTAAAATGCTGCTGAGTTTAGATTGTTTGTTACCTTCCTTGAAGGGGCAGTTTGTTTTCCTTTACAAATGCCCTTAGGAGATATATTAGACATGCATAAACAGCTGGACTGTGCTGCCAGAGACAGCACAATTCAGGGAGTTGAAGTCACAAGAATCAGCATTTCTGACTGTGCAAATCCTGTCCTGGTGGGTTTAAAGCAGAGAAGACAAAATAATAAAGGAAGCCCTGAGTTAGCCTTCCTGCCACTTACACAGTGCTACCACAAATGGCATCCACACAGTTGCTGAGCCAGCTGGATTATTTTAATCCTGCTGGGCTGGAATCAGAGAATCACAATACACTTGGCACATACAAAGCTTGTTCTATTGTTTAGCTAGTGCCACACCATGGCACAGCTTTAAATGAGATAACAGAAAGCAATTGCTTTCAACACCACATTAAAAATAAATAAATGGAAAAGTGCTGCAACGAGTAAACGCCAACACCTTTGATTTCAAATCAGCTTATGTCGCTTACCTATGAATCTCCAGTATGTACAGAATTATGCTGCTAAAAGCCTAAAAACCCATGCAATTTTCTGACACAGTCATGGAAGCTGGAGTCTGCAAAACTGAGTACATCACGGTATCATAGACACATCCATTGCTTTGGGAGGTTCTTCCATCAACCTCAAAACCAATATTATCAGCTATGTTTTTTCCCCAGATTAGAGTAGGGCATGAAAATTTGTATGCTTGCTCAGCTAAAAGGCTTATATCATCTACTTTGCTAAGGACTCATCAAACAGTAGTGCATCTCCAGATTTCTTAATTATCATGCTCCATGCTTCATACTCTCCACATGTACTATACATGTAGGACAGTATAGACTGGGTTTTTTTGGAGGTTTCTTCTCACCTAACTTAAAACATAGTATGTACGTGTGAGGTTTCATTTTAATTAATGCTAAGAAACAAGCAGTTTTAGGATAAAACTCTACCAAGTGGAACGTAAATATCTATACTATAGCCAAACAAACTGTACCCTAAGAATGCCAGTCTCCCATTTTTTACCAAGGCTGGGGTATTGGATGGCTCTTTCAGGTATGTATATCTGCTTGATATATGCCACCTTGGGTTAGATAAACCCTGTGAATCACCTCTGTTAGCCAATATCTTGATGTAATCCTAAGAAGAACAGAGCAGAATAACAGAAGTTACCCCACACGAGTCTATGTGATAGAGACTGTTACCTGAGCGTTTACCACCTTTCCCGTCATTTCACTTGCAGGACAGACTGCAGTAACACTACTAATTCATAGTTGACATTATCAAGCTACCATGTATAAAATGAAAAATTAGTGGTAATTTTTTTTTTCCCAAAGGTAGACTTTGTAAATCTTTCTCTGAAAAGCCTAGAACCCTGACAGCATACTTGGCTCCATTTACTTTGCAATACTATCAGAAGTGAATATTTGGAAACTCCACCTCATTCAGGGTTATCACGTTCAGAAAGCACCATAAGGTTTTCTTGCCCTTTTCTTTCTTTAAATAGCTGCTCCATATTTTACTGCATGTTGCAGAGCTTCCTCCCTAATGCTGTTTGGGAGGAGGGGATTTAGTGGCTTCCACCAATAAAACCATAAATTATATCAATTATTCAGATGCTTTGTAAATGTTTTAGGGCCAGCTAATGAGGGAATTTTTTCAGAATTAGAGCTGTCTGCATCAGGAGCCAAGTATAGTAAGGCTAAGTATAGTAAATGTGACAAAGCAACTCCTTTCCCCTTGTAATTTTCCTCATTTGTTACTTGGCTATACCCACTATGCAAAAAAAGAGCAGTTTGTGTTCTGTACAGCACTGCTGCAGCATCAATTATCCCGGTGAATTTCCTGGAAATGAAAATACAAGGAGGATTGCACTGTTTGTGAAGGACTTGCAAGGATTAAACCTTCCACTTTTCAAGCTCTTTCTATTTTAGCACTGTGACTCTCTCACAGCTTCTGGGTACCTTTTGGCATATTGCCATGTGTCACCACCAGAACGAAGCAGGCTTTTGTGGAAAGAAGCCGGGGGAAAACATGGTCATGGGTCCTGCAGCTGAGCAGCTGTCATTTGTTGACATTTGTGAATCAACCCAAATGTGAGCTCTGTTTCTGCTACAATGCCAGCCTCCTGAGACTCCAGACAACTGCTTTAACTCTCTGATCCTGCTGAACAAGTGTAAAATGGAAATAAAGACACATCCATCCTTTCCCGGAGTTCTGTATTGTAAAAATAACTTCAATATTCAGAGAAAGGTATTCAGTTTGTGTTAAAAAACATATATTCCCTTCTTTTGGTTGATACAATTTCAGGAAAAATACCGTTGACTCATGATATGAAGTCCCAAACCTCTGCTTTTACACGATGCCACATTCTAGGCAAGTTTTTTATTAAAAGAAAAAAAAAATTAAGCTACTAGAAAATGCTGTAATTTGAAATTGACTTCTCATATGCATTAAAATAGTCTCTTGGGGAAAAAGGTTTCTGAGAATTTTTTCAGAATGGAAGGGTGGAAATAGAACAAAGTACCATTTTAAGTGAAAACTGAAACAAAAATTATGTCAAACTGTCTTCCAATAAAGGCAAAACAAAGCCAACACAACAAAAGACAGGAAATTCTGTTATCATAAAGTGTACATGATTATTTTAGGGTTTTCTTCAAAGTCTTGAATTCATAAAGAAATTGGTCCTGCATATCGGCTTTATGTAGCTGAAGCTGAAAGCAGCAGTTCTGGTTTCATCACAATTTCCAGGCAAGGAAGTTTCTGAATGAAGAACATGCTGTCAGCTGGTATTACAACAAAAGTATTTTCTTTTTGTTCTGCTCTTATTCTGATCTTTCTTTTCACTCAAGTGTCATGAAATATCATCATTCTAAACCAAATTCATATCAGAAAATGAAAATTACTTCCCCAGTCCTAAGCTGTCACTTTATTTTATTCACCTGTTGCAAGATTTTCCAGTCAATTATCCTTCATAGTGTGCAATTTTCCAGGGTCCTCATTACTGTGCAATACCTTGACTGGTCAGGTCATCAAGGCTTCTTAACTTAGTGAACAATATGGCATAAAACAGCAAGTGTTTTAAATTTTACCAAGTTTAAAATTAATAGGATTGATCACCTGGTAAGGAAAACTTCATTGTGTGTTGAGGAGAGGACAAGTAAAAGAGCTGTTATTCACAGCTAGATCTGGGACCCATTCTCTAATGGGCTGCTTCTGCAGAGAAGGGAATGAGACTGAGAACTTTTGTCTTCATGACTGTGGTAAATTTTTGCTTGCCTGTTCAAGACCTTGATGTCCACATTCTTTCCATAATGTGCTTTACAATGAAAAAGGGTAAGCTATGAGCGCTACTATTCTGTTACTGGAAAATAAGCGCTCATAGTATGGGGCAGCTTCTTGCAGGAGATGTGTCATTGGTGAATGAGTCCTGGGGATGTTGTAGGTGTAGTTTATCAGCTCACTCACTGTGTTGCTGGGCAGCTTGGGAAGACAACCAGCTTGGCTGGTGATTTTCTTTCCTTTTTAGGTGCAATAGGGTTAAAATCAAGTCCCAACTGCCCCACTTGGGAACCAAGTGACTACCCTCGGAATAAAACACCTGTTCGAGATACTGACATAACTGATTTGGTTTGGTTGTCAAACGAATGAAAAAATAGCAGTGTTTGGTGAATGTGAAAAACACTTTTCCCAGTTATTCTAATAAAATGACTCTATTTTTAGTTGACCAAAATATTTTGCTCTTTTTTCTATTTCTTTTTTTTTTTCCAGAAACATCTGCTTCATCTTCTATTTTTAAATGAAATGTGGGCAATTTTCAAAACAAAACAAGAAACAAGCTAGAAGTATTTAATTTAAAAAGGTTGAAACAAACTCAACCACCCTCCATTATTCAGATTTCATCTGAAAGTAACCACCTAACTCAGCAGGGATTCACAAGTTGCTCCAGCCACCAAAAATTGCCTTTTTTTTAGTGAATAAACTATTCATCCAAATTTTTTTGCCCTATTTCTATTGCTAGTTCTGCCAAGTCATGAGATGCTAAACCTCCCACTCACTGCTGATGCAGAACTAAATGCTGACTGCATTCAAGCCAGGAAAAGTATGGGAAACATTTATGATTTGTTTTTCCTTTAAAGATGAAGGGAAATTTCCTCCAAGTCTTTGAAGAAGATCAGGGGATTAAGATATTTACCAAGATGCTCAGAGGGACCCTTTGGGAAAGGGCCAGAAGAGGCATTACAGGCATTCAACAAAATTCACTAACAGGGCTAATAGCTACTTTCGTGGTGCCAGCCCAAGATGCTGCAGACACAGGACCTGTTCGTGAGTGGTCACAGCTACTGCTGTGCCAGTTCAAACCTACTCCCACTGAAGAGAGCAAGCAAGATGCTCCCCACCTTCAGAGTGGGGCTGGCCCTCAAGAATCTGCAGGCATTATCCAGCACTTCGTGAACCTCTGCAGCACATGGCTAACACCTGATTCAAATGACAGGACTGTGTTGTGGTACATCCTGCACAGTGTGATAAAGGGAGGACAGAGGAATAACTGCACACCAGAGACTGTTTTGTTTTTTTTTAATTTTATAACTATATTCTATATGACACATTACAAAAAAAGAAGTAAAGTTGTCTTCCAGGTAAAGTAGAACAAATTTAAAAAAGCCATGAAATATTTCTTTTTAGCATGGGCAGTGTCTATTCACACATTTTGATCTTTCCTCTCAAATGGCATAGTTCCACCTTTGAAAAACGTAATACCATAAATATAAAATCAGTTAGCAGATTGGTGAAACCAAGACTGCTGGGGTTTCCTAAGTCCATAGGAAATATTGGAATATTCATCATGTGTCATTTTGTGCAATCATACGATGTAGCTGCCTTGTATTCCCCATTCCTGACAATTCATACTTTCTGTACAGGAAATTTAAGGCAGGATGTACCATTTCCACTTTACTCTGTTTGAGCAGGGAGGCTGGACCCACTGTTGTCCCTTCTAACCTTACTCATTCTGTCATTCTGTGGTTCAAAAGCCCTCAAATTCCTTAAAAATAGTAGGACTACTTTTCAGATGTAAAAAAAAAAATAAATCTGAGTGATACCCTAATGCAGTTTTTCTAACCAAGCAGGTTACAGCTGAGAAAACAAAGGCATGTGCTTCGGACAGATAATGGTGCTGGTGCTCAGCTTGGGAGCAACCTGTGTGATTTTGTTAGGCATTGATAATAGGGATGAGCTGACCTCTGCTGCTGAGCATCAAGTAACACTAATTGAAATTGCAACCAGGGTCAAAAGCTCACTTTTGCACACCAACAATCAACTGCATGTTGTATTCCTACTTGCTAAGATGACAACAAAGAGGAAATGTCGAGGCCAGGAGTTAAGAGTCTAGCTCAGACTGCTGCAGAAATAGTTAAAAGGAAGGTACAGAGGGGAAATGCTGAATTATTTGGAAACTGGAGGTTCTGGTGGCTCTGCCCAAGAACTGTGTTGAGTTCATACCTTGTAAACAACAGTAGAGTGGAACTAAGATTGAGCAGAACTGCATCACGGTGCAAATAGCCTGACCAAATAATAAAGAGACTAATTATTTCTATCTGATTGTCTCTTTTCAACCCCCTGTGAAAACAAAACAAAACTATAAAAAAGAGAGAGAGCTAAAAATGCAAATTCCTCTATTCAACATTTATTAGAACTTGGGATTGCACCAGGGTGCTGCTGGCTTTTCTCATTACCCTGATCCTGAAAAACTCTGGGCAGCAACACACTGGGGACACCACCACTCCTACCTGCTCAGCCACATCCTTGACACTCTGTGTAAGTAGGAATTTGTGATTCTTGTAGCTCTACAGCCTGATATCTCTCTCTGCCCTCTTGGTAAAAAGATTCTGGCTTAGCTGGCCAACAAATAGGTGCTTTACAGTAGCGTTGCAGACTGAGAGGCAGCTAACCCTACCCCAGTGTCGTAGGCAGAGCCGGTACTCTTTTGTCAAATTTCAGAGAAGCCATTAAGACCCACAGTTGGTGCTGGAGTTGACTCAGAACTAAACCTGCAACACCAAACACTGGCTTCTCCCCACGAGTATTCTGCACATCTCTGCTCTTTTCCTTGGTCTCACTTTGCATGCTTTGTCTTCTGTCTTCAAGAAATTGGTCTTGAATAAGAACTCACAACCACTGAATTATTTTTTTTTCTGTCAAAACTAACCAGACTTCCAATAAGGCTGTCTACAGTCAAAGGGAGAAGAAATTTTCCTGCCCCCACAAAAACCCTATGACTTTCTGTGCACACACAGCCCCCACAGGCTACTACAGCATCTCAGTGCCCTACCAATTAATCCTCAGATTTGGCTTGTGAATAAAGCAAGGCAGAAAAGCAAGCACACGTTGGCAGAAATAAAATAAATAATACCAGTAATTGTGACATTTCTGGTGTATGAACCACAGAAAGTAATCAACAGATTGGTGGAGCCATGGTGTCCAGTTTACAAAGGTGACAAATAAGGATTGATGTCTCTGCTACAAGGAAGGAGCTTCTTATTGCGAAGTAATTGAAAGACATTTATCACACAGAAACACCCCCACATCCAACTGAGCTCAGTGCAAATTGAGAATTATATGTGGCCGCATTAAAGCATGGGCAAATACACATACTGTTAGTCCTTGCAGATAGATGAAAATGTCAGTCTTGGGTCTCATTTACAACAGAAGATTCTGGCTCTTCCTTCCCAGTGAAATTAACAGATAATATTTCTTTAATGCCATTAAACGCCCACTTGACTCCTTGGACTCTAAGTGGTAAATTCTTCAGTGGATGAGAGCTTGGATAAAGACAATCACCAAGGAGAAAGAACTGAGAAAGAAAGCATGATTGCTAGCAAGAACCACTGGCAGGATCTTGAAACAATATCATTAAATTCATAAACAGAGTCAAATCCTGATACTTACCAAAGAAGCATTTATATTTAAGATCATTTGAAATAAGAATCCAATTTACCTGAGCACAGCCAGAGTGCCTCCTTTTCCGCTGTGATTAGACTTTTCTGAATATTTTGTTAGTTTAGGGTTTTTTTGTTTGGTTTCTCATGGGCTTTTGTTTTTTGGTTACTTTGGGGTGAGTTGGTGTTTTTTTGGGGGGTAGTTTTTTGCCTGTTTTTTTGTTGTTGGTGGTTGGTTGTTTGTGGGGGAATTTTGTTTGTTTTTGGTTTGGGGTGAGTTTTTTGTTGTTTTTTTTTGTGTGTGTGTTGTGGGGGGGTTTGGTTTGGTTTGTTAACTCAGCTTCAGAAAACCTGTTTTTGTTTGTAGACCCTTCAGCCACCTCAGGTGAAAAGCAATCTTCATTCAGCTCAGCCACAGCCATGCCAAGTTCAGTTATTACCTATGCCACCCAGTTAGGAAGAATTGCACCCAATTGCATTATTCTTTGACCTTTGAAGAGTTAACTGACTCAGTGCATGACTGTTATCAAATAACATGGCAGGATTTTATTTTTGCAGCAATAGGAACAAATCTCTTCCTTCCAAGTAAAGCAGGCAAGAATCGCAGAACTGGCATATGGCAGTGTAGCTACCATGATCAATACCAAGAACATTTGCACCTCTACCTACATATTTAGGTACTATTTCTCCATTAAAAATTGTGTTAAATCTCAGATGACTGCAGAACATTCTACAACATCTTCTCTGTGCTGTATTTCCTATTGTAGTCACAACTAAGTGAACCATTAAAAGTGATCCAATTCACTGAACCAAACAACAAAAACCTAAAATTAGAAAAGGATGCCTAAGGCAATATGCTCTTTTTTTTTTTCCTTCCACTTTTGCTCTCTGCTGTTTGTGAATAGAGAGTTGATTTTCTAATTCTTTCCTAAGATTATATTCCTAATTTCTGATTTCTTAGACCTTTCAGCAGTGTAATTTAGTGGGAAAAGGCATTTGTTTACTTTTATGACTACCAGTCTCTCTAGATTAGAGATGGGTAAATCAAATTAATCCTTTGGTCAGAGAAAATTGCCTTATCAATAGTAAATGTAACATCAGAGTGAAAAAACTGAGAACCGGATGGTTCATTACATTACTCAGTAACTCCACATGCTTCTTCCTTGACTATTACTTGATCAGTTACTACTCCTGAGCCACTTATCATTTTTAATGATTCTTCTGGCTCTGGATTCTGAATTTCTTTTTTCATCTGATCAAACTGTAGGGGTGTAGTGGTTTTGGTTTAAACTTTTCCTGGTAACTGGGTCATAATTAAGGAAGTATTCCATCTCATTTCTTTACGTAAGCAGAGATATAAAGAGGGGGAATCGGAAGTCAGGGGTCAGTCCTTCTTCCGGCAGCGTTGAAGAACAAAGCTCCCCGCACCACCCTCGCTGTGGGAGTGGGCCGTAGATGTGGGTCTGCTGATCAGCCAGCTGGGTCGGGAGGAGGTGTCCTGAGATACAGGACCGGCACTTGCCTTGGTGAGAGGGAAGTGAGAACTTGTTTTCTTTCTCTTTTCTCTTCTGTATATGCATGCTTATATGTGCAAATATATATAAACTCTCTTAGTCCTACTAGAGATCAGTTTTGTGGGTCGTCCTTTCCCCCCCCTCCCCCCTTTTCCCTGTGGCCAGGAGGGGTCTTTGGGGCCTTTGTCCTGGGCCCTTTGGCTCTTGGCATTTGGTCAATTTTCAAACGGTCACAAGGGGGAAAAATGTTTTATTTGTGGATAATTTAAGCAATATATAACTAGCAGTAATGGCACAATAAATAGATCCATATGTACAGTCCATCAAATTATTCCCTTTCTATCTTTGGGGGGGGAAAAAAGACTTTTAAAATGAAAAATAAAAACATCCATATAAACAGATCCTGAAATGGACATCAAAGAAAACATAGAATCTGGCAGGATAACATGGTCGAATTCCAATTGTAAGTGTGAGTGAATCACATTTCATTTACAGTAAAGCACTGAAGAAAATGCAGAATTGAAAGAGGATGTACAATGGGAATAAAAGAATGGCAAAGGTGAAAATGTACATAGAAAGAAATTGATGGTCTGAATATTAATAAACAGAAAGAAAGAAAATGGGAAAAAGAGGGCAGGTTAAAGGAAAGGAAATGGAATTCAAATAAAGAGGCAAGACTAGCAGCATTTAACAAGATTTGTACAAAGATTTATTTTTTTTTTAATTTAACTGAATCAGTTTCCATATTCTAAAGGGATCAGAGCTGCCACATTAACATAAATGTGCCTATCACATACCCAAACTACCTTGAGCCTGTAGGGCTCAGGACCTGGATCAGTGCTGCATGTGGTGAATGCTGCAGGTTGCATGCCCAGACCTCTGAAGGTCACCTCACTTGGGATGGTGCAGAAAGTCAAGTGATTCATACTTTCCCATGGACTCTTCCAACCAAGGATCTGCCTGACACACTCTGTGGGTCCCACTAACCAACTACAGACCATCAACCTGCACCACCTCGTTGGAAGAAAACACCTGGCCCTGGGGGCTCCTCATGCACCCAGCTTTGTGGCAGAAGCAGACCTGCACAGCCAGTTTGAAGCTACTGGCATGTACCTCCTTGCCTGTTTTTCCTGTTCCCATTCTTTGAAATGTAATAATCTTTTTCTCCTCTTTTCTAAACTCAGGTAGTACTTCATAATCAAGATCTCCCTGTCGATTCCAGCCAGAGAGGTCTGACCAATTGACATTGTTAACTGAATTCATTTTCAATCCCTTTGTGAAAGACCAGCCCTGAAACAAAAAACCAGGAAAACCCAGCACAGGAACACACCATTTTGTGTTCATGTAGAACCACCAGGAACACCTGTAGGGACTCGCCAGGCTACTCAAACACAGAGGAGTCAGAGGCACCTTTCATGCTCATTTTCTGCTGCAGATTTTGATTATTTGAAATAGCTTGCAGATGGGCTGCTGCAATTGTCTCCTTGGCAATTCAAGAGACAAAAAGAAAATTCTATTTATTTATAGTAAAAATTAGGCCTCCCGAATTCTAAGCCTTTGCTTCCAAGCAGAGTCTTGTATACTAAGGTTTTGTTTGTAGCTATTGTGTTTTTCACATAATTTCATTTTCACCTGAGCTGTAAATCCAAGAACCTTCTGAATCCTACTGTAGTGTGAAATTGTCTCCAGGACTTTTTTACTTAGAGCTTTGTTTAAACAGTGGCATCATACAACCAGGCTGAGTGAAGTCATTTTCAGTCACATTAGTTAGGAACCTAGCGCAAGTATTTAATAAAAGCAGTAGCTAAGACCACCATCACTTCTCAATGAAGGATTTTTCTGCAGAAGCCTTTTAGCCATGCAGCCCTGTGTTTGCGGCACATCTATATTCCCTTCTTAACTTTGAGCCAAAGTACTGGACTTTCATAACAGGAGAATCCTTTTCTGAAGGTTATTTGATTGCTTAGCCTAAAGGCCAATGTATACTCGTATAAACTGCTCTTTTTATTCTCATGCATTTTCTAAAGCCTCAGTCACTATATTTGTTCTGTACTGTCTGCTGCAGCTGTAGTTAAAGCATCCAGAGACACTCCAAAGGAGTCACTCACCACTGAGCAATCGCAGTGCCCACAACGCTCCCACTACCAGTGACAGAAGTGGTCTAGAGTACAGATGGAGAGATATTTGAAGGATCAAGCAAGCACCTCTCAGAAAGGCTGCTTGATGGACCTGAAGGTTCAAAGCACTGCACCACAAGTAAAGGGATTGGTTTTCATGTCAGTCTCATTCCATGTGCTCAAGACTTGTTGAAGTCTGTTGCCCTGTGGCAAGCAAAAGCTTGCTGGTAAAATGACTTCATGATACTGACAGATGAATGTTCACCTCATGAAAAGGCTGGAGACCACCTGAAGGGAGCTAACAATCCTGGAGGGAACTACTGAGGATATCACCACTGCTCAGTGAAGTTTTACAGTGAAGATTGCTCATCTGTGCAGGAAGTAGGGAATAAATCACTCCTGGCTCTCTTTATTTCTATTTGCATTTTTATAGGTTCTTGCCTATATGTATTGGGTTATATCCTTTCTGCAAACATGGCATTATAATTGATCATATAGGTCCCTTTACTTCTCTTTGTGTATGTTTGTGTTTCTGGTTTGTGTCACATGCTGTGTCTGTAAAACAGTAAATAGGTGAGGTTGAACCACCTACAGGGAGGGGACACTTCTGCACCCTTGGGGAACTGCCAGTCCTGCCAAATGGAGAAAGTTCAAAAGCCTTAATGATATGGGATCTGGAGAAACTGTGCTGAGGAGAATGTTTCAGAGATGATGGGCAGAACAATTTTATGGAAACACAGAAGGAACCAAACTTAGATTTCTGCCACTTAAAATCATTGGTATGGCCAGAATTGAGGACACAGTAGGTGGGAGGAGGGCTGTGTATAAACCTTTGCATTTCTGCTTAGTCTTATTTAGTTGCTCTGACTTATGTCTATTAAAAAAAAAAATTAACTTTCTTGTTTTATTCACGTTCTGATGGAACATGGCTAGTTTTTAAATTCAGCTAAAACTTCTAATCTCTTGCTGCATCTCACTGTGAAAAGAAGAGAAAGGCATATCCACTTCAAAGCTCTGGCTGATACCAAGTCTTGACACAGGCACCATTTTGCAAAACAAAGAGACAGCGCCTTTCAGCCACTGCCCAGCCTTTCACGTGTCCCACACAGAGTCTGTGGGCATTTCCTTTGATGCTCCTCTCTGTATTCCCAGGGCTCTATAGAAAGAAGCAGAAGTCAACTTGTTCACCAAGAGCATAACTCAAAGCTACCATGCAATGTCCCTGAAAACTGTCCCCAGGTAGCACACAGAGATTGTTCCTCTTGCAAAGTCACAGAGCTGGGTGCCCCAGAGCCTGTTTTCTGCTTTCCCTCTGATGTTGGGGGCACCTGGCACAGATGCTGTACGAGTCCAAATTCCCCAGGTTCCCCAGGAGCAGGAGAGAAAGAAAAAGGCTTTTCTGACTTTCAGGCAACTCTGACATGCTCAGATGACTTGTGTAACTTAAAAGAAGCTGCAAAACTGAGTCAGCCTACGCAAGAGAAGAAAACAGCATATATATAAATAACAACCTATATAACGTTCCCCCTGTCAGTTCTATAAGTAGCAAGAGAAGAACAAAGCTTTGAAGTGAGTCATGTTAACACTCTCCCCCATCCCCCCCCCCATCTCTCTCTTTTTATAACTCAGAAAGTTCTAAGGAAGCTCAGAAAACACATTGGTCAGAATTTTAAATCGTGAAGATCAGGGTCAAACTATAACTCTTTCAGGAGATGTTAATGAACTGCCTAAGCCAGGAATTCTATTTGCATAATTGGGAATGATCATATATCTTTCTTGAATCGTTTTGTAGGCATTTGCCTTACTGGTAAGTCTAGGGTAGTAATAGATCACCACCAGTGTTCTTCCCAGCACTAAATATTCCTGCAACATTGGTCCGTTCCTGCTTGAATGTAGGAATGCACACCTACATCTTTTATATCCATGTGGTCTAATACAAGTTCCATCTCCATTACAACTCAGCAGAATTAGCACATATTACACAGATTTGACTCCTCTCAAAGAAGGCTCTGCTAGTCCTGTATAGAAACCCAGACTGTGCCGCTGTGTTACCCAGTATTCATGTTCAGCATAAATAAATGTATCTTTTGAAAAATCCCTACCTCGTAGGATCGCTGATCCCACTATCAAGCTTCTGAGGAGAGTGGCATGTGGCTAGAAATACAAAGAGACACACTTCATATTATATTTAAGAGCTATCTTTCTATTTGATAAGTTATTAATGGATGTCAGAAATTTCAGTTACACTTGCTCTATCATTATTTATTAGAGCTGTGGGGAAGTACTTGCCTGGCTGGTGAACACTGCTATATGTTTCCCACATGAAGTGACATTTATTCACTAGTCATTATGTTGGAAATGGAAAATAAACCAAACAAATTAAAAAAAAAAAATTATCAGATAACTATCCCACATGAAGCAGTACATGTTGGCAGAGAGTAGAGGGCATCTAATGTGACTCGAGTACAAAAAAGATCTCAGTATTTCTCTGCCTCTTTCTCTTGAAAGATCTTAATGAAGAGTCTTAAAGAAACTAATACACCTGTTTCTCAATGAGTATGTGCAATGCAGGGAAATATCCTTACCTCCATTTTACAAATAGGGAAATTAGGTGTGCATATACCAAGTACACTGCCCAGGTCTTCAGGAGGAGCCTGTGGCAGAGCTCTGAATGAAATCTTAATCTTTTGGCTACTTCATCCATGTTTTAGAGTCCAGATCATCCTTCCCACGTGGCTGTGAGAAGGATCCACATTGCTGACTGTTCCACAGAACTGCCTACATCCACAAGAATTTTCCTGTAGAGACTCTGCATCACCACCACACTACAAATGGGATTTTGCAAAAAATGCATATCTGTATCACTGTCAGACACATCAGGAGAATGGGAGATAGACAGGGAAAAAATGTACAATAATAGTACCCACTCCTTCTTGGCTGTTACTGTCAACTTGGTTTTGGACATAGTAAGAAGCAGAGAAGAGAAATTAAAACAGATACAGTTTTTTTTTGGTGTAGGTGATACTGATAGTTAAGTACGGGGAGGTGGAGGGGGGAATGTTCCAACATACACAGCTGCAAGAGAGATTTTGCTTAAGTTGTCAATACAATGTTTATTTTGTAAATATATTTGTCAAGTTTGCAATTTACTCTGCCTAAAGGGTACCTTGAACCTAAACTTATTCCAGCAACCATGACTTTGATTGATTGCACATCAGGAAGCTTAAGTGCAGAAAACTCCTACACAAAACCACTTTGAAGTATGGAAATTAAAATTTAAAGGCTGCTTCTTTAACATGCTTTGTGTGCCACAGCAGCCACAGCCCCACGCTGAACTGTGGGGGCAGCAAGGAGAAAGGGCAGCACAACCATTCAGCCCTACTCACACAGGACGTGTCATAGGCACAAACAGAACATTAAGTGGTGTTTAGGTGGGAGGGGAGCAAAGGAACAGAGCCCAAAGAGCCCTCTCTTTCTAACAAACCCACATCTGTTTAAACATCCCCAGCAGCCAAGTAACTCAAGAAGAGCATAGGAAAAGCCACAAGCAGGACCTGGTTCTCCAACAAACGTGCTCACCATATCCCTTTCTTGCACGTCCTACCAAAATCCATCACTGCTATTCAGTTGATATTAATATGCTTTTACCAGAGTAGGGCATGCACACAGCATCCTTGGACAAAAGCTTCTTATCTCTAGTGAACAACTTCAGAGCTGCCCAGCAGGTTTGGCAGCAGCCATTCCTGTGCAGGATGGTCTCCACAGAGGACCTGCTGAGTTCTTGCAGAGCTCTCTACATTCCTATCTGAGGGCTGTTATTTTCTGGGTACTCTTCAATAGATCTTCACGAAGGCCTCAAGTCAACATTCCTGTTGGCACTGGTGTTGCAATGCAACAGGTGCATTGGCACTGAATTTCCATTTCTACAATAAAACCTCACAATCTCATTCCTGAGGAAAATGTCCCACTTTTACAGGGCAGGTGAGTTCTCATGGCTGCATTAGGTCCAATGGTCTGTAAAGTAATTTGCTGTATTATAGTATGTTCTTTCTTTCAGCTCGACTCAAGCAATGTTCCGGTCTTGGCCTTAACAACTCAGTTCTGTGAAGTATTTACTCTTTCCTTTTCCACCCAGTAGCTGTACAAAGGAATAACAATTAACTGGAGGGGAGTGTTTATTTCATCTTTCCTCTCTATCCAATCCCTTTGATCACCGATACAGAAAAGATCTAAGTGCTTAAGTCCAAACACTTTGCCCTTGTTCAGCTGCTGCTTAACTCTAGGGATGACTTGAGTTCAGTAGGTCCTTCATTATTTAACTGCAACATTTTCTGGGCAGCTGAGTTCTGCTCATGCCCAGAATCTCTGCTTCTGTGTGCAGGGAGGTACATAACTCCAGCCTGGGTCCAAACATGATTTGAGAGCTACAATAAGAACATAGAGGAGTTTATTCAGAGTTGACCAAGCACACACTGACAGCCTTGGGTCCTTTAAAAAAATGCCTCAGTATCTGCAGGAATAGTAAAACAAAATCATGCTAACCTTTCCAGTGGAAGCTTTGTGGTACTGGAACTCACCAAGGAAGAGGGAAATACACCTTAAATACCATCCCAAGCCTGATGGGATATCAGTGCATCTCTTCTACATTCCATAATATGTATAGTGGGTCACAAGCAGGGCTGGGGAGAGAAGGGGTTTTAAAGCTCAAATGGAAGCTGTTCTGCTGCACGGAAAGGAAAGCAGATTCCTAAATTTTGTTGAGAGGAAGAGGAGAAAAGGAGATATGCCTCAGCTGTATGTTGTCAGTCATTGGCTAGAATGAAGAAGTACCTTAGTTGATTGGTAGGTTATTTGCTCTCTGTCCGACTAGGAATAATGGTACTTCTGCTGTCCAAGGAACAGTCCTCAGCTATGTGAATGATGGGAGGACAATTGAGCTCACCATTTGAACAGATAGGCAGCTCCAGGGTAGACTTTAACCCATCTGCTTTAGATGTTGATTGGCCATGGGGATGAATTGGCTCTCTGGAAGGATCAATTTCCACCCACTGAAGAGGACATTATGATAAAGGATACCTGCTAGCCAAATCAATTTGAAAAACCAGGTCAGGCATTTGAAGGGGGAAGAAAGGGAGGAGAGAAATACAGGGGAGAAGAATCAATTAAGCTAACTTAGGGTTCAGTTCAGAAACTACAAAGCAGTAGGGTTCCCTGACTCATTCTGCCCTCCTTCTTGCAGTGAACAGTCTCTTAATTGGAAGAGAAGTTCCTGTGTTTTATACTGGTTTGTCTATTTATCTCCAAAGCTTAACAGAGACAAACATTATTAAAACTCAGTTTGGAAAAGACTTTCAACACTGCCATTTATTTTAAATATTATTGTTTAATCACCAATTCCCCTCTGGTAATTATGCTATCTTTAGGCTTTGGAGTTTTCTAATCGGTGTTTTCCTGTGGCTTGGGTGTGATTCCTGCAGAAGCCTTGTAATAACCAAATAACTAGGACAGCCTAATCTAATAATTTGTGCATGCATAGGATGTTCAGGGGGATTATTAAAGTTATTTTCTCACTAAAATGTTATCAGCTTAGAAAGCCGAGCTGTTCCAGGCCGATGGCTTTTTATTGCAAAAATGTTTAATGCTGTTGTATGCAGCAGACTGCAGTTGTACATGCTAATGTCATTTATTCCATTGATTTTGCCTTTTGAAAGGAACCTTGCTGGTCCTTAAATTTTGCTTAAAAACATCCTAACAACTAAATGAATTTAGTGCAAATGGCAAATGTTTTCTGAAACTGAAAACTGGAGTACTTGCTTAGACTAAAAGTGTTGGATATGCTTTAGTTTGACAGGGCTTGTTATTAGCTTAGGACATGAGGCCTTGTGAATTTTCTTCTGCTTTAATAGCATTTTATTTCAGACCTCCAGCACAACTAATTTAAATGGTTACAGGAGTAGAACATAATCAATTTTGCACATCAAGATGGAAGTCAGTCCCTTAGTATTAATTTCCCTGCAGGGTAAAAAAAGTGTTAATAAATTAAAAAAAGAAAAAAAAAAGGACAAAAAAATGAAACAGTATGAATGCAAATAGGATTACTCAGACTTTTTTGTTCTGCTGGAGTAGTCTAAATTTCAAAGCCACCTCCCACACCTATACTTATATAAAACACTTAGAAATACAATACTTCCTCAGATGTTGCATTCATTGTCATACAGTTTGTTCCTAGATATGGAGTATTTTGCTAGAGAAAGCAAAATTACATCAGTATTTTTCTGCTCTCGTGATTCATTCTGGACACTGAAAGAATGATCTGGTATACAATAAAACAGGAGCACATGCAAAGGGAGAGAGATAAGGATATGGGAAGACAAATGTCAAATATTATTCAGCTGCTTGGGTCATGATATGCACAATATGTCATGACTCTGCAGTTGTACATGCCTTATATTTCTCATTTGAGTGATAATTCTTCTTGGTGTAATTGTAGCAAATATAGCCATAATGCAATTAGCATTGTATCCATTATCCTTTCAGTGAATTATCTCAAGCATTTATTTTAGTTTTCACTACCCACACTATGAAGGTTTTGTTTAATCAACTAGAGAGACCATAGCACCAAACTGCGACAAGTCTTGCTTTGATTCTCTAAGGAGACAAAGGCTTAACCTGCAGTTCATATATCATTGTTACTTAGCTTTGATTATTGCAGAAATAATGATTACTGCAGAGTTCAAATAAAACATTGCTTTCTAACTTTCAGTTGCAGCTGAATACTGGTCCATTTTTCAAGCGTGTTTGTTTAAGAAAGCCTCTTGTTAAATCAAGGTCACTAGCAGATGTGGAAGGGAAAAATGAAGGTATTGTCAGGTCCCTGCGGACTTCATCCAGGCTTAGTTGCTCTGACCAACCTCACTTGAGCCCCCAGCCAAGCCTCCTTGCTCTGTGGGACCAGGAGTATCCTAGTTTGGGCTGTGCCATACACAGGCTGTGCTCAGCCAGGTCTCCTGCTTGACCTTTAACCTGTCTTATAGTTAGCCCTACCACCAGCATGGCCTTCAGTTGTCCTCACTGGCTTCTAGATCAATCTGGCTTGCTGGATAATCCTTAGTTGGATTTGGGATTGCTCTTCCTTGCCTCCAGTCCTGTCTCTATTCCTGGCTGCATCCCAGCCCTTACTCATCACCTCATCAGGAATGTCAGTGGATCACATCACTCCCACCATCCCAGCCCTGCCTAGATCCTATGGGTCAGTGCCCTGGCCTTGTCTGCGCTGTAGATACCTTTGGCCCCTGGCTTGCTCTCCCTCATGAAGCAGCTCAGCTTGTGGTGCTCCCTGACAAATATCATTTGGCTGTCACTGCCATTATCACAGTCATTTATGGCTTACTTCACTGCATGTGAGTCTTTCCCACTGCTGTGCGTTTGGACTCTGAAGATTTTTCAATATATAAAGAACAAAGTGCAAAACTCTACCTGCTGTACTACATTAATAGTTGACTTGGTAAACTTGATAAGTTTGCCTTATCAGGGAAACCAGTAGATGTGCAGCTTTTTTTTTTTATTTTAGCAAAGCTTTTAATACTGTCTCTTACAGTATTTTTCTGGATAAATTATCTAGCGTGCAGCCAAACAGGTCCATAATATGTTGGGTGAGCAATTGTCTGATGGGTTGGGCTCAAAGGGCTGCTGTAAATGGGGTTACATCAGACTGGTGGCCAGTCACTGGTAGGGTTCCCCAGGGCTCAGTTTTAAGGCCAGTGCTCTTGAATGATTTTATAAATTATCTGGATGCACAAATAAAATGTCCATTAAGTAAGTTTACTGATGATACTAAACTAGGAAGAGCTGTGGACTCTCTGGAGAGTAGACACGTCTTAGAGATTGAGATGGATAGACTAGAGAGCTGGGCAATCACTAGCCATATGAAATTTAACATAAGCAAGTGCCACATTCTGCAGCGGGACAGGGTAATCCTGGTTGCAGGTACTATCTTGGGGATGAGGGGCTTGAGAGCAGCCCCAGGGAAAGCGATCTGGGAGTCTGGGCTGGTGGCAAGTTAAATTGAGTCAACAGCATGTCCTGGCAGTCAAAAGGGCTAGCCATGTCCTGGAGCGCATCAAGCACAGCATCAGCAGCCAGCTGAGGAAGGTGGCTGTCCCACTCTACACTGAAGTGTTGCAGCTCCACATCAATTACTGTGTGCAGTTTAGGGCACCTCAATACAAGAAGGACATCAAGCTATTATAGTGTGTTCAGAGGAGGGCAACCAAGATGGTGAAGAGTCTAGAGGGGAGCTGTATGAAGAGCAGCTGAGGTCACTTGGTTTATTCAGTTTGGAGAAGAGAAAGCTGATTGGTGACCAACACCACTGTGGTCTACAGCTGCCTCAAGAGCAAGAGGAGGAGAAGGTGCTGATCTCCTCTCTCTGGTGACCTGCAAGCAATAGGACAAAAGGAAATGGTATGAAACCATGTCAGGGGAAGTTCAGATTGGACGTTAAGAAAAGGTTCTTCACTGAGACTGCAGTCAAGCACAGGAACAGTCTCCATATGGAAGCAGTAACAGCACCGAGCCTGTAAAGTTCAAGAAGCATCAAAGGACAATGCTTTTAGTTATATGGTTTAGATTTAGGTGGTCCTGCAAAGAAACAGGAAGTTAGACTTGATGATTTTTATGGGTCTCTTCTAACTTGAAGTATTCTATGATTATGCAAAATTAAGAGTAAATATTATTATTGAGAATATATTTTTCTGACTAAAAGTCTGTCAAAAACCATTTAGTGTGCAGAAGCAGTTTTCCAGCAGAAGTATGAAAGCTACAGAGCTTTCAAATAAAGATCATAGGGGTCCTGGGGAAATGTTCTACAACAGAAGCAGCTCAAGTAGTCCCCTTGGAATTTTGTCCTGCTGGGGCTTCTGGTAATGCATCTGCATTTCTTGAGCTGTCTCTGGCCCGTCTTCACAGGTAGGAATGAGTAGGACAGAGAGCTGAGCTTCTTTGGGGAAATTTCTGACTTATTCTCCACGTGTCCTTTTTTTTCTCTGCAAACAGAAAGCAGATTTTTCTTTACTTCTATAACCTTCCTATTTTTTTTGTTTGTTTCTTATGGTACGCTTTAATTTTTCAATAATCCAGAACAAACACTTGGAAATTAAAACTTGAAGTTTTGCAATTTTGGAAATTTTATCCTAGCTTTTTATTTTAGCAAATTCTGTCTTCAAGTTATGATAGTTTGGCTACACAGTTTCATGTATTAGTATGCTCAAAACAATGATATTGAAACCATCATATACCATAATTATTTGGTTTTGGTGAGTTTTAAGATGGATTGCATTGGAATCAGAATGACATTCGTAAGAAGAAATAAAAAAGTGGACAGGATGATATGATTTTGATCCCCTAAATGAAAAATGAACTATGAAAAATATAAAGAGCAGCGATGAACATTTATACCATTTATAGTAGTGATGAACATTTATTATATATACATGTAATGTGAAATCATTGCTTTTAGTGTGCAGTACAACTGTATCACAAAAGGGGAATGTCAGCAATTTGCTTGTTAAGAATATGAGTATCATCTTTCTAAAAGTAGTCATCAATCATGAATCTGGGGTAGAATATAAGAACTTCCAAAATAGGGCTATTTTCAAACCTTATTTCTGCTTTTCAGTGACTTTACGGTCAAAGAAATTTCTACTGCCAGATAGAAACTCTTTTTTTACTTCTTTACTGAGTTCCTGTACAACAGAGATTTTCCCCTTAACTCCTGTGATCCTGACACAAATTACATGAGTGAAAAGATGTCTTAACTGCAACTTTAAAGAATCTGGTTTAGCTTCTTTACCTGATCGTACATTTTCTGGGTCATTGAATTTCACTTTTGATCAATGCCACTGTCATTTCTAGGTTCACCATTTACAAGTAATAGCAGAACCTCCTCTCTCAATTTCTATCCTTAAGCATTGGCATAATATCCGTGACTTTTGGGTACTGATTGTTTTGTACAAGACTACTGATAACTACATTGACAACTATGACATAATATACACATCACTTCTTTGGTCCTGTTAAGACAAGTGAAACAATATAATGCTACACTGGCATCTGAGGAAGCCTGGTGTCATGGTAACCTGTCTCATGAAGCATCCCTAGGAAGCCCCTTATCTGCAGCAGATGGGAATCAACTAAAGTCTCCAGCAACATACAGTCTCCACATAAACACTCACTGAACTCTTGAGTCAGTGCCCAGCTGCACTTCAGGACTTCAGCTTCACAGTTCACAAGCTCTAAAATGAAACATGGCTAACTTTGGACAAAGGAGGAATACTCAGCACCTGACAGGACAGATTCTAACAAAGCCAGTAAGGTGACTTCTGACTAGTAGAAGTAACTTCAGTCTCCCCTACATTATTATTTTGCATGCTTTCAATAGGTAAAGCCATTCTGAGAATTTTAAGTCACAGTTGCATATGTGTATCAACTTAAACCCATTATACTTTCCCTGTAAAACATGTAATTTCTCTGACAAAAGGAGATATGAAGAGCTTCAATTCCTTTTAATCTATATTTGGCCAGCATGAGAACATGCTAAAACCCCTAAACACATTTTGTGTTTTACCAGCAACACAGGTGAAGAGATGCTGTTTAACTTTTCCCAGCCCCTAGCTGTCTCCTTCCCATTCAAATGCTGCATTTGTGGATAATGACTTCTGAGGCTACCAGAAAGCTTTGGTCTATCTTATAGTCCTTGCACCGACATACAGAGGGATGGGGATACAGAAGCCACCTGTTTCTTGGAGACACAGGAACTGACCATATGTGTCTGGACAGTTTGGACATGCCCAAGCTTGCCCAAGCACTGTAAAATTCCTGAGCCCATTCTCAAAGATCTCCTGCTCTCTACCAAACTGAAGTCCAATGCTTAGCTCTGATGCGCTGGAAGTACAGTTCAGCACCACAGACTGAGGTGCTGTCTTGTGCTGTCAGGGTGTAAAGAGCAGCCAGGGAGCATGGTCTGAGCAGGAGCACACCCTGTTTCCCTCACTTACATCAAAATCAAGCAGGAGGGCAAAGAGGTTTCCCCTCTCACAAGCAGTGAACGCACATTTCACCCTTTTCTCTGTCCCTCACAGCCAAGGACCAGGTGCTCATAAGCCATGATCCTGTAAACTCTTCATCCCTAGAGGTGCAGCAGGCCCAGGCAGTGTGTTAAACTGCTTCTAAAATCCCCTCCAGCCCAGGTCTACTTGGCATCGTGAGCGCAAGCACTTACAAAATGTCATGGTTTCACACCAGCCAGTTTCAAGAACCTGCATTTTCCCTTGCGCCCTGCAATTTTAAAACACTTGAAATATATTTGTATTGTGTTTATCCTCTCCATTTTCACATCAAGGGAACCTCTCAGTTCCCAATTTGCTGTGGGAGTGGGTCCTGTACAGAAACGCTAGAAAACCACGTGCCGACTCTGTCAGCTCAAAACATAACAACACGTCAGGCCAAGCACAGCTCAGTGGTTCTTGCTCTCAGCACAAGACAGAGCTTTAGTGTAAGCAGCTAAAGATGTCTGCAGAGAGAGACAGCAGTGGCTGCACCACTTCAGCTTTCACCTTTTCCCTTTTTGGCAAAGTCAAACTGGTCAGGCAACCCATACAGCAATTTTGTCTCTTGGGAATGTGCAAACTGGCTTCTGTGTGCCACGGGTTGGGCCAAGAAGCTTTTCTAACAGGCTCTTCATTGTTGTTGGCAATCCTTTAGAAAAAAAGCCACATTTTTTAGTGATATAGTGATGGAAGACTAGAAAATTCTTGCCCTTTTGTTTCTCTGTCAAGCACAACAAACTTGAACCTCAGCGATATCATCCATTTTGCTGTCTTGTGGAAAGTACAGCAGCTGGGTCCTGGTTTAAACCTGCTCTGTTCCCACCTTTATATCACTTAGATTTTGAAAGGATTCTTCTGAAGAAGCAAGCTTCATGTTATTATGGGGATAATTTGTAAAAAGCGCCCATGAAGTAGTGTTCAAAAGGAGGTTTATGAATCTATAGCACTCACGTTAAAGTACCTTTGAAATACCAAAGTTCAGGGGCAAAATAAAAGCATTCTTTTGGTTTCTTTAACAAAAGGGTAATCACATTAAGATTCACAGCAGGCATTCTATTCCTTTAGGTTTTTTACATGAATGCATGCTGAAACAAAAGATCAATGATAGTGTCATCGGCACATAATTTGCAAATGGCTTTTTGAGATGTTTCTCAAATTTTGTGTAAGTATTTTAGCATGTCCCATATATTTCATGTGGGTGAGTTGTAGGAAGAGACCGAGTATGATAACTCCATAATCTCCATACAAAAAATAAGAGAAACAGGCTAATACTAGTTACTCATACCTTGAGAAGGGCAAGAAAAAACACTCATTTACTCTTTACAAGTCTGATTCATTGCTTTTTTTTTCTCTGAAAAATGTCTAGCTGAAATTCTTTTTCCAATCATAACATTTTTCCCCTGCTCTGATACTGAATTTAAAAAACAAGTAAAATTGTGCATATGCTAACACGATGTAATTTTTCTGGATATCATGCTTACTCACTGCCTTTCCCTGCCATGACTTCTATGTATTTTGCTGATAGCAAGACACTGGAAGGGTCTATATGTAAGGATCACAAAATGCCAGTCAAATTCCAGAAGAGCAAAATTGGTCACACGGTCATGTATGACATCTTTTATCAACTCTAGATAAACATTACAGTAACAAGCAAGTTTCCAGTTTTCTCTCATTAACTCTGCCCTGGCAGAAGACAGACTACCCATGTTTATTGTTCATACTTCCCAAAAGTGGGGCCTGGTTTATCACAATTTAATGATGTGACTAACCTGACACAACTGACTAGCCAGCAATGTTCAACATTAACTGACAAGAACTCTTTCTGTGTCAGGCATTTAATCATAATTAGCTGACATGATACTGGACATTAAGTTCCTTGGAAGAGTCAGTCATGCAGAGCATTGTATTAGCTAATTTGATTTTTGGCTTCACATTCAAAGGAAAACTGACATCTATTCAAGAAAACACACACAAAGTCTTTCTCTCATTTCTCTTGAGCATGTTATAAGGTTTTGAACTGACACATTCATTTGAGACCACTCTAATCAGCTCACTATTGACTATGTGAAAACGTGTAACATGTTTGAATATCAATGAAGGTGAAGAAATTCACTGTATATACTGCAACTTTTAAAATAGGATTTTCTGGAGTAAAGACACCTGTAACAAGGTGGCTTTTTTTCTAATGTATTGCCAACAACAATGAAGAGCCCATTAGAAAAGCTTCTTGGCCCAACCCGTGGCACACAGAAGCCAGTTTGCACATTCCCAAGAGACAAAATTGCTGTATGGGTTGCCTGACCAGTTTGACTTTGCCAAAAAGGGAAAAGGTGAAAGCTGAAGTGGTGCAGCCACTGCTGTCTCTCTCTGCAGACATCTTTAGCTGCTTACACTAAAGCTCTGTCTTGTGCTGAGAGCAAGAACCACTGAGCTGTGCTTGGCCTGACGTGTTGTTATGTTTTGAGCTGACAGAGTCGGCACGTGGTTTTCTAGCGTTTCTGTACAGGACCCACTCCCACAGCAAATTGGGAACTGAGAGGTTCCCTTGATGTGAAAATGGAGAGGATAAACACAATACAAATATATTTCAAGTGTTTTAAAATTGCAGGGCGCAAGGGAAAATGCAGGTTCTTGAAACTGGCTGGTGTGAAACCATGACATTTTGTAAGTGCTTGCGCTCACGATGCCAAGTAGACCTGGGCTGGAGGGGATTTTAGAAGCAGTTTAACACACTGCCTGGGCCTGCTGCATCTCCAGGGGTTGAAGGTATCTCCCATTGCTTCTATCTCCATAGTTACTATCTCTCTATAGGACTACAAGCAAGTGAAGAAACTCTGTGTTTGAAGTGTGTGTTTGCACTATCAAGTCTGGACATTCTCATAATCAGGCTGCTTCTGGACCTGAGTCGTGCTCTATAACCTCAATGAATTTGGGAGTAGACCCTGAATTTGAGAACATTTGACCCAATGAATCCTGGAATTCGTCATGTGTCTGTATCTGTATCTATTCTGCTTCCAGAGTATCTCACACTGAAGAGATATCCTTAATTAGTGGTAGGACCTAAACATCAGGATCTAAACCTGATGCAGTGATGGGGATGCACTGTTAAGTACCCCTCAGTGCCCATATTACAGACTGCTAGGCTCAGAGCTATTCCTTAGGAAGCATCTGTTCCTCACTGCCTGTCCTGTATTGAAGCACTTCTGCTGAGCCTTTCTTCTCTCCCAATCCACTAATTAACTCCCACACTGGAGAGCAAATTGAATCAATCTGGGATCCCTCTTGCCTGCCCGTCTGATCCCAGCACATGTAACTAAAGACCTGTGCTGCCTTTTTCTCTGCTTCCCGCAGCCAGGCCCTTTCCCCAGTGTGTCCTGCTCTGCACAGACTCTGTTCAGGAGCTGAGGGGTCCAGCACAAAAGCTCCTGAGTTTCCAAGGAGCAATGCAGAGTGATCAGGGATTCCTCCAAATGGCATATACCTGCTGTCTCCTTCCAGCCCCTGCTGCTGAGACTACACATTTGCCATTCTCATGTGGCTTCCCCTCTATAATAACTTGCAGCAGATGTTTGATTTTTCACTCAGCACTAACTAGAGATGCATATTGTTTTAATGTCCATTAGCAAATCCCTGACACTTTTAAAATCTTTCATGTATTTTATTACTCAGTTGATATTCAACATAATTAAAATATCCATTTGACAGGGGCTGTCCAGGGGCATTCCAAAATGCGTATGGAAACATGGATTTTCTCTTTCTGAGAAAAAAGTGGTTAAACTGACCATACAGCCTACAGACAGGATGCCTTGGCTGCACAGATTTTTAATACAAAACCTGCACAGGATAATGGTGGCAGATCTTTGGTAAGAGCTACTCCAGGACTGTCCAGAAGGAATCCCATAAAAGCTGAGGAAAGACATAATTGAGTTTGACTGAGTTTGCTAGCACTGTTTTTAGCAGCCGAGACTTGAAATCCACTGCAATTCAGCAGAATTCAAATAAATAACACCAGAGGAATTGCTGCAGCCATGATGGTCTACAGATTCAATAGGAGCTGGGTTGGAGAAAATGCATTCTCTCTATTAGAGCAGATGATGTTTCTGAGAAGAGCAGATTGGTTTGGGGATAGAAGACCCTTTATAAACATAATACTGACAGGAGGCCTCACAACCAAACAAACCAGCACAGGTACAATAAAGGTGCCTGTTGAGCCCTTCTCGCTTTCCCTGAGGTGATTCTCTGCTCTTGTCTCTGTCATCCTGTAGGTCTGACCTAGAAGGGCTCTGGTCCTTGTCTCAGAGGCTGCCTCACCAACTCAACTCTCAGCTGATCTGTGCCATGAAGGAGGAGGCAGGGAGGAGGCCCCCAGGGCATGTAAGAAGCAGATGGAAATGTGTACAGAGGTACAGGTGCCTATGTCTTCCCCCAGTCTTGTTTTCTTAAGGTGCCAGACTAATCCTCTGGTGGCAACAGAGCAAATGGTCCTACATTCTCCCTATTTTTAACTTAGTTGAGAGGCTGCTGTAAAGGGACTGCCACAGGCTGGCAAGATGCAGGGGCAAAGGTGGTCCAGAGAAGCTTCTAAGCTGAAACCATAGGTAGTCAAGAAAAGAACTGAAAAGCACCTTCAGTGAGGCAGAAGAAAACTAGATGCAGTCACACCTTTTCTCTGACTCTTCCTCTGTTTCCCATCTCAGTTGGAGAAAGGATGGAGAGAGGGAGAAAAATTCTGTGTCTGGACAGTGGATGGCATGGCAAAGACAAGTCAAAGAGAGCTTCAAATGGCTCTTTAAGACTGTCTGCTGTGTATGTGCCATATTGATGTATATGTTGCCACATCTGAGTCAGGATAAGATGCTTCTTACTTTCAACTGGAAATATATAATCAGTTCTGAAAGAAAAAGATTCTCTTTCCCTCTTCTTGTCTGCCCTCACATTGGAAATCATGTTTTGTTCTCCTTCAAAGCACGTAAGCTGGAAGTGCACAGCACATAGATTTTAGTAAAAAATTTATTTGATCCTGATCAAGCATGCATAAAATAATTTTTCCTACATTTAGTAATAATAGCAAGAAAGTAAATATGCCAAAACATTAACATCTACTTCCTTGATACAGTGAGGTGGGTTTAATTTTGTTACTGACATAATGTTCTTATAAGAACACCAGTTCTGTCTGTCCAAACCCCAATATTTGCTTGAATTTCTGTCCCAAGGAAATAACATATGTTCAGAAAACAATTTTCTCACTAAGAGCTGTGTATACACCCTGAATAAGGCAATGGTCACAAAAAGGATTTAGAGAAAGTCTCTCATGGTGGAAAGGGTTCCAAAGATCTATTATATGAGTTTCTGAACACTCTTTCTCCAACTGACTTTCAGCACAGTAGCTGCCACAGCTCAGTGTTCCCACAGTTTCCAGGCATTTGTAAGGCTGTCCCTCCCACTGCCCTTCCCACTAAGCACTTTCCCTGTATTCACACACACGCAACGTTGGAGCTCTTTCTTGGTTGATTTGGGGAAAGGAAAATATGAACTTCAGGGTAAGAATTAATTTCAGTTCTAAGTGTGTAAGAAAGCCATGAAGTACGGTTAAAAACATTATTTGTAGTCAGGAGAAAGTATTCAGGTGTCCTTAAAGGGCTTTTCTATACTTAAGTCATGAACATAGACGCTAATCACCAGCAGACATTGTTTGAGTTTGTAAGTTCTTTAAATGGGGGCAAAGGGCAGCTCACTTTTCCCTTTCAGTATTTCCTACGGCTTGTGCAGTTATTAAAAATTCATGTGTGCTATTGTCTTAATGGTTTTGAAGAGGCACAAATCTGTCTGATAAACAAAAAGAGGTGAGTGATGCTTTTCATAATGCTTATGTAAAAGCCTACCTCTCTCAAGGTGTTTTCTGTCTCAATCCTTGTGATTTGTTTCTATCAGGCTCAG
Organism: Sclerurus mexicanus; assembly: GCA_013396755.1. Taxonomy (NCBI): domain Eukaryota; kingdom Metazoa; phylum Chordata; class Aves; order Passeriformes; family Furnariidae; genus Sclerurus; species Sclerurus mexicanus. The sequence continues at coordinate 938,010 of VWZF01005544.1, read as the reverse complement.
CCATGGGAACTCAGCAGTTAACATGGCTTATTTTCACACCTTTATAAAAGTCACAATCAGAAACAGTAGGATCTCTGCCCTGAGGGCAGGAAGGGGAACCGGCATGTTGCAAAATAGTTGTTCTTTGTCTCTGTAAGGTGAAGTCGCCAATTATTCTTGTCCCTTCACATGGGGCTTCCTTGCTTGATAAGCTTTAATTACTATAATCTAAGCCTCAGTTTCCTTTGTCATCCTAGCTACCTGCAATAGATAAGTTGCCTTCTAAAGTGTTTAATGGGAGTGGGCAGGACTGACTCCTTATACAGGCTAAAAATATTTGCTCTCTTAATGCCATGGTAGGTTCTGTCCATAAGAGGATTAATTAAACCATGTCTGTGAATATGCAGATATCATGGTCACCAACTGCAGAGCACATACACGCACACATACAGTGAAATAAATTAATGTCTCCAGAGAACTGTGTCACTTTACCAGCTAATTTCTCCATTCAGGCCCTGTTTGACTGGCTCTGAAGTGGGTGCAAGGAACCTCATCCCAGTTTTGAGTCCTTTCATGCAGGCCTGAGTCACAGGAGACAGACAACAGAAAGTGCTCCAGACCTCTCCTCCAGCCTCTACATGGACCCAGAGGATGCCAAGAGATGTCGGTCAGGGACTCCTCAAACATAGCCTACAGAAGACTGCATCTCAGTGAGCAGGATTAACCCATACTGCAACAAGAAGTACCATAGATGACTTTACAAACCAGTTGCCGCAAAACTGAGGATGCCACCAGCTGTTCTCCATGGGACAGGGTGTCTCTGTAACCTTAGGAGACCACGACATGCTACTAGCAACAATACTTTTTTTTTTTTAAGGTGGTCATGCAATAGCAGGCTGGCCAGAGCAGAGCAGAGAGCAGCACTGGCTCACCTCCTGTATGTCAGCTTGTGACTGTTATTTCACTTGAATGAGTTTGGCGTTCAGAAGTAACCTTCTCTGATGCAGACCCTAATATGGATCTGTTGTGTTTTAACCCCAGCTGGCAGCTGAGTACCATGAAGCTGTTCACTCACTCTCCCCTCCATGGCGGGATGTGAAGGACAATCAGAAAAAGGTAAAACCCATGGATTGAGATAAGAACAGTTTAATAATAGAAATAAAGTAAAATATTGCTAATAAAAATCACTGTAGTAGTAGTAAAGAGGTGTGTGTGGAAGGAAGGGGAGAGAGATGGAGTAAAACCCAAGAAAGATAAGTGATGAACAGTACAGTTGCTCACCACCCACTAAGTGATGCCCAACCAGTCCCCAAACAGTGATCAGTGCCTCCCAGCCTACTCCCTCCAGTCTGTATACTGGACATGACATTCTATGTATGAAATATCCCTTTGTCCAGTTTGGGTAAGCTGTCCTGGCCATGCTCTCTCCCAGCTTCTTTTGCATCTGCTCTCTGTCAGAGCTCGGGAAACTGAAAAAGTCCTTGACTTAAGGTAAACACTACTTCAGCAACAACTAAACCATCAATATGTTATCAACATTATTCTCATACTAAGTCCAAAACACAGCACTGTACCAGCTATTAGGAAGAAAAGTAATTCTATTCCACCTGAAACCAGGACAGAACCTAAGATACATCCAGAGCTGGTCAATAATTTTCATAGTGACGTTCAGGGCTCCTAACACCAGGCCAAGCCAAGGTCATCAGGTCCTGACAGTATCAATAATAACTATTTTAGAATATGAAATGCCCTTCTCTTAAGAGGACAAAGTGACAAGTGAGTCACAAATAGATCGTAGGACTAAGAATTATGAGACAAATTGATCTTGCACTGGCTTCACTGCAATTACACTTTAGTGAATGTGGTGTCACATCTCTATTGAACTTCTTGCCTTGCTACAGAAGGAAGCATGGGCAGGGGAGCAGGCTGTTAGTGCTTGATGTTTCTGGTATTTGTTACTGTAGGATTAGGTGCCATTCATTTGTTACTGTAGGATTAGGTGCCATTCATTTGCTGGCTGATGCTTAGATCTTCAAGTGAACCCAGGGGATTAAATATCCAATTCCTAGGTGCCCTGAGGGTAAGAGGTATCCTGTTTTGTCTTCCTATGTCCTTCCATTTCCCGGGCAAAGCCAGCCATTCAAGGACATATCCAGAAACCAAGTGGAAGTATGTCTAAGCTATTCAGGAATGAGGAGCAGAGAAAAACAAAAAAGTTGAGACACCTAACTGTTGCATTTGCTACGGACACGACTGCCCTTCTTTGGATTTAGGGACTGAAAACTACTTCTTCTGTCAGCACACCATCACAGAGAGAACCTCCCAACTGGCAGCAGTTGAGTAGTCTCCAGCCTTGCCCACAGTCACCTGTGGTCTTACCACTGCTACTGAGAGGCTCTGTTGTTGTCCAGACTGACAGCCCAATCAGACACTGTACTTTTTTGTATTATTGCCTGCGGTAGGTGAAGGCTGAGCACCATAGGTACACGGCAGAGGTTCAGTAGGTGTGAAGTGTTGCATTACATGATTCAGGGAAAAACAGGTACCAGCTGGACATCTTACCTCCCAGATACTGCCTACTCTAAGAAATAGGAATGGTGCGAAAAGATTAGGGGAAGAAGAAAGGGAGAGGGAAAGAGCAAGGTTTTTCTCTACTACACAAATAACATTAGCCATTTAATGAAACACATTTCAAGAAACAGCTTCCTGTCTACCTCTAGGCAGCACAAGAAGCTAATTCCAGATCTTTCATCGACCAGAAGCATCACTGGCATCAGTACATGACTGTGTTTTGTCCCTCTCTGAAAATGCCTACAGCACTCACTGGGCTGGTGAGATATTCTGGCTCTGAGAGCCACTTCCAAGGCTTTGGCATAAGCTAGGGTTCCTCCATTCTCATTGGGTCAGAGGTGACAGTGGTGCTGAAACAACATAGAGTGCTTAGACGTTCAAAGGATTAAGCTGCCAGTAATGATTCATGGGGGCCCCTAAATAACATAATGCTGTCAGTCCTTGTCTAATGGGATACTGAGCTTTTTGGGGAACCTATAAACAAATTGTCTGCTTGATGTTAACCACATGATACCACTACAAAACCTAATGGGGTTTGATAAAGGAGACACTGGCTGGGCACAATCTACCTGCTTCACTCACATAACTTGTCCTGTCATAGTCCACTGAGTTCACATACACCTTAGAGGGCCATAAATCAAATCAGGCTTAAGCACAGAACTTCGGAGATTGATGTCATTTGCCCCTGGCTCTTACTGTGCTGCCCTTGACAGTGTCCAAGACAGCCGATGTCATGCTAGTGCAGCTGAGCCGGACACCGAGCTAGGGCATTGCTAGCACCCTGGAGACAGCTAAGCAAACAGATATTCTCCTAGTAAGTTTTGATTGTGAATTTACTTGCACTTATCAAAGACAGACTAGAGAAAAGAGAAATTAAATTCTTGTAAAGTAATTTAGCCATCTGAATTTCAGCCCTGGATCACATCTTAGGACAAATGAAAAGGGGAGGAAAGTCTGAAAAATGTCCTTATATCTTTTGTTGGTGTCAATGTTGTTTTTCTCTGTGTAAGTGATGAGTGTGTTTACTGATTGCAGCTACCTGCATGAATCTATCAGGCCACACAGAGTTTTATTGCAAAAGATGGCAGGACAATGTCAAAAGGTTTCAACGCAGAATGTGAAATAAAGAGAATGCAAGGACAGGCTGGTAATGTCAGCAAAAACTAGATGAGAGTAAAACTGTATCCAGGGCCATCACAAAAAAATACAATTTTTAGTTTTATGACGTGGGCAATTCTATTTTGCCTGGTAACATAAAAAAGGCATTATACAAGTGTTGGTCATAAAAATGCTATATAAAGGCATAAAGTTAACTTTCCATTCCCATTCCCATCTGACTCGCCCATGGACCAAGATAGCCCCTTTTGTATGGCATCTGTCTGTAGTCCTTATGTAATTGCTTGTTCACTGTGGTTTCTAAAACTGGAATTTACTGATTTCTAGAACATGTTTCCTGAAGTGTGAGCATGCATGTGCAATATTCTGAAAATAAATTTTTTTTCTTGGAAATACTTGGAGTAAAATCAGACTTCGCAATCTCTATTTTATGGCTTTGTCCTTCTGTCTGCTAGTTATCCTGGGACCATAAAACATCATCCTGTCCCTAGAAAACCTTTCTGATTTGGACTAATCAGGTTGTTCAAATAAAAAAAAAAATAACATTGTGCTAAAAGAATCCCCCAGTAAGGTCAAAATCCATATTCTCCATCAGACAACTTGGGCACCTGGCTCCACGAATATAAGTCCAGAGCATCATTTGGACCTCTGTACACTGCTGGAGGATAAAGAGTAGTTGATGTCAGAACCTTCTTGCTGCTCCTCCAAGAGCCATAAATGCCAGGTAATGCCAAGGTCAGTGAAGCTTAACTGAAGCAAATGTGAAAGACATGCTGGAAGGAGCAGATCTCAAGAAGCACGTGCTCCAGTGTATTCTTGTGTATTGATGTGCCTCACCCAGAGAGTGGTAGTGGAGATGCCTCTTATGCACATCTCCTGAACCTGCCAAGACAACATGAAAACCCCATGAAGAGAAGCACTCTTCAAAGCAGTCACAGTTCTGTACGAGGTCACAGCTGGGAGCCCTGCAAAAACAACTTTTCTCACAGTATCGTGGCAACTCTGGATGGAGTGTGCTCATGTGAGAGGGAGGAGAGGTAGGAGGGGAAATGATGTGGGGCTGTTTGAAAATGTATAAATATGTTCACTTCAGGTTCATTTCTACAAGTGACATGTAAGGGGCAAGGACAGATTGCTTTGTGCACTTTTTTTCCCACAGCAGCTTTAGTTTTGTATGAAACCACCAATTTGCAGATTTTCAGCCAAGTTCACAGAATCAGGAATGACAGTTAAAAGCAAAAAGGATGCAAGATAATTACTTTCCTGCAATTCTATTCTAACACTGAAATCCCAGTTGTACCGTTCTTATCTACTGTAATTGCTGGGCATTGGTAGCACTGGTGAAATAGTTAAAGGCTTTCGGTGATGTAGCGGTACGCAGAATTGTTGAACATGTACAATAGCCTTGATAAAATTCTCAGAGGAGGAGAATGCTTTCTGCAGTTGGAAAAGTATGTACTTGTTTGTCAGATAAAATGTAATTTCATTTCTGGTTTAATCTTGTCAGAGAATTCTTGCACTTCTATCCATTTTTGAGAGTCTAAATTACAAAATATTCTGCTTTTATGACCAAATTCATGTATAAACAATGACATCTGAAAATTTAAATACATGCATACAAAAAGTGCTGTGTCACGTGACCACTGTTAGTTTTAGAGCTGAACTTCTGCACTGGAGATTATCTAGTAGAATAAAATAAAAGCATTTTCACAAGATGAGCACACTGGGAACTGGCTCTGTGGTTTCACAGAACTGTTTTCCTCAATCAGCAAAACTTCCTGCTGTTTTAGGACCCTAGGTTGTAGAAATGGCCAAGAGACGATATAGGGAGATGGTAAATCAAATAAATTATTATGTCAACAGTGTTGAAATACTAACAGCAGATTTCATCTAATGAAGCTTTAGAACTAGCAAGAGCACAAACAACAACATGTTTTCTGGGGTATGGTTTAGCTCTTTGTTCTCCTAGGATCTCTACAGGCTTTTCTTTCAGCTTAGACTACATGTCCCTTAGTACATTCTCTTGGAAGGAGCCAGTAGTGCAATATGGAAAACAATAAAGCATGTGAAATATTAGGGAAGGATACAGAAAACTACAACACAAGTGACTCCAAACTTTCCTGAAGTAATTTCAATAGTGTATCCAAGTGGAAACACTTCAAACATTTCTTGGATGTTTTCATTCTGAATAATCAGAGAAAGAAAATCCTTAAATTTTGCATTAAAAGAAGATACTTATCTACAGAATGTTGATTTAATAAAAAAGAAATATCTTCCATTAAAAAATAAATGTACTCAAACAAGGTCTTCAGTTGGCAAATTAGTCAGATGTTTTGTGTCAGTTTAAAGGAATTGAAGATTTAGCCTCCACTCTGAAAAGTAGATCAAGTTTTATGATGTGTGCTTGCTCCATGTGTACGAGAGATCCACAGATCTGATAATACTGCAGAATTTAACCAGTAAAGTTCAGCTTTTTATTTTCTGTGAAGTTGTAAAATCTCCCCATGTGGCCTGTTGGGCCACTAAAGCCAAGCACTGAGTTAGATATTAGATTCTGAAACACACCTGTAACCTTGTGCACATACTGAACTCTAAATGCATTTAGACAAAAAATAGCAAGTAAAACATGACCTCAATGAGTAAAGAAGCTCTGACATTATATACTAGACTCAAGCATTGGTCTTCTTCACAGAGGGAGAGATACCTCCTGCGTCGGAGAGTCGTGTTTACCTCTCCCTCCTTCAAACAGGCATAATCACAGCGACATCCACAAGGGCCTGAAAATCCACCATGTGAATAAATGCAATCCAGAGCTCTCATCATATCAATGTTCTGTGCATGGCAGACCTATGCAAAAATGGAAAAATGCCTTTGGTATATCACTCAAAATGGTGTAAGAAAACCAATATTGGCTCAAGTCAGTATGAAATGCATCCATTTTATAAGCAGGAGGATTTGATAAGATTAGGTGATAACAAGCCATTCTTGAATTGCCTAAATCACTTTTATCTAGAAAAGCTTGCATTGAAGAAATTACTAACTAGAATCAGCCCTTTTCTCTCATTTCGTCCTAGAATGCCAGTTTATGTTGAGAATTGATTTTATAATCCACTGTGAAGTCACGTTTCAATTATTTTAACTTTGTATGTATTCAATTTACTTTTCTAATTTACAGCTCCAAGAGTCAAACTGAGTCTTTGTGATAGCGCAATTCTTTGCCTAGAAAACTGGAACTGGAGACTGAATTATGCCCTGTGGGCAGCTTCCCTGTCTCTATTCAGGGTCTTAGAGTCACCTCCTGTAATCTATTTCTCTTAAAGATTAACAAGTGTGTAACAGACCGTATGCAACAAGGGTTTGGATACCACCTCATCTACAATTCATTTCTTCTAATCCCTATTGGCACTGCACGTGAAAAAGAATGAGAAGGAAAAAATTAATTAATTTTCCTAAATACAACAGATTTGATCTTAACCACACACAAACATCAGATATAGGTAAGAAGATTCTTGTACAGTCACTTGTCTGGAAAAAAAAACCCAAAAAACAAACAATGTTTTGAATATTTCTATGATACACCTTTTTTTGACCCCAACCCTCTTCAGAATCTGACTTTCAGACTGGTCAGCCTAGCTTCGCTTGTTGGCACTTGAAACAAGCAGTTCATCTAACCCACCTCACATCCTATCTGAGTGCGAGAAGAATTTGGCAGTGGAGGTGCCTCTTCCTCTCCGTTTACTAGAATGACAGTCGGAAACAACTTTCAGCCACCTCAGTTTTGACAGTTGGATCTCAGTGCAGGTTTCCAAGTCTATTATTTACTTCTTCATTTAAAATTAGTGGTGAAATACAGATGCAAATAATAAAGTAGCTATCATTAGTAAAAGTGGAAAGAACTGCTCTGGCTTTCTCTGGACAACTTCAGAAATGCAAATACAAATGGAAAACAACTTCTTTCCAGTATGGGCTATTTTACTCTTTTCTCAGTCTGTTATTACAACAGCTGAAAAATAGCCCTCTATTCATATTCTTCACATACAGGTACATATGAATGTTTTCAGTGTATATATACAGAATCATAGAATCATAAATTGTTAAGGTTGGAAAAGGCCTTTAAGATCATCAAGTCCAACTGTCAACTGAGCAGCCCCAGCACATCCTCTATTAAAGCATATTCTCAAGTGCCACTTCCATGTGTTTTTTGAACACTTTCAGGGATGGTGACTCTACCACTTCCTGGACAGTCTGTTCTAATGTTTTGCAACCCTTTCAGTGAAAAAAAATAATTCCTAATACCTAATCTAAACCTCCCTTGGTGCACTTTGTGGCCATTTCCTCTCATCCTGTCACTTGTCACCCGCGAAAAGATACCGACCCCCACCTGGCTACAACCTCCTTTCAGGTAGTTGTAGAGAGCAATAAGGTCTCCCCAGAGCCTCCTTTTCTCCAGGCTAAACAACTACAGCTCCTTCAGCTGCTGCTCATAGGACTTGTGCTAGCTCTGTCTCCTTCACTGGCTCTCTTGTCTCCTCTGGACTTGCTTCAGCACCTCAAAGTCCTTCTTGTAGTGAGGGGCCCAAAACTGAACTCAGGATTCAAGGTGTGGCCTCAACATCACTAGTGATGTACGTCACTACTTGATTTTAAGCTGTAACTATTGAGGGTCTTGTTATTTATTTCCTTCTCTCTTTTCACCCTGCCTCATATGTTAAGCAGTTTTTTCTTTTTCCTGTACATTTTCTATCTTACATGGATGGACAGGTGAATCATTACACTAGTACTGTTGCTCAAATCCAAAAGCAGTTCTACATTTTTACATTTTCACTATTTTTAACAGTCTTTATCCACTGTAATGGCTATTAAAAGTTATTGCCTATCTGCTTTGCTCATGAAGAGCTTTCCTCCTCTCAAACTAAGGTCGTTGCTGGAACTTTGCTGTCTTATAATTAATGAACCTCATAAACTTCTCTTTTATATGTTCCATACTAATCCCCATTGTTCCTATTTGATTAAAAAGACTTGAGTTCTTACAAACACTGAATTCACCTCCCCCATACACCCAAACCATCAGTTACTTGGCTGGCTGGATTTGTGAGGCTCCCAGGCTATCACACCTTTCCCAGCTACCCTAGACTCTAATGTTATTTAACTGCCTAAATGGACATGTACTGCTGTTTTTCACAACCCTTTCTGATACTCCTTCTAAGTCACTACTCATTTTAATCAAACTTTTCCATTTTTATTTCAACTGAGTTCTCAGTATACCTTTTTATTCCTCAAATGATAAAAAACGTCATGGAAACTTTCAGAGTCTGCCTTTCTGTCCTTATTTACACTCAGCTACTCCTTCTGCTACAGCCTTCTCTTAAGTTTTTCCCACTTAGAATAAACCCTTTACAATCAGCTGGATTTTCAGAAACCAATAACTTGGCCTGGTTTACATGGCACAAACATGGACTGTCACACATATTTTCCTATTTACTAAATATGTTACAACTGCGCAAGGGTTAAAAATTTTAGTAACTGCAATTCTGCAACCATCAAATGGGCCAAATTTGTTTTTTAAATGCCCTTCCTGGCACTACAGGAGAAATAGAAATAGGCAATACTATTGGAAAAGAAGCCAAAAAGGAAATATTTAAAAAAATAAGGTAAAACTAGAGGAAAGTGAGGACAATTAATAGGCACCACAAGGGGTACGGAAAGGGATGGTAATGGAGCATCAGCTACGCAAAGCTGTGGGGAAAAGGGAAACATGACTACTGACTCTATAAAGAGAACAGAGGAGGAGGAGAAGGAAGAAGAAAGCTATATTAAGAGTTTCTACTGAAGCGTAGTTGTGGTTGCTATATTTTAAATTATTATATTGGTAGCGCAAGAAAGATAAAAGATTGAAGGCTGATGAAGACATCAAATGAGTGAGAGACAAAAGAAGCTCAAGTTTACCAAAAAAAAAAATCAAAAGATTGCTTGATTTCATCATAGGATTTCTTGAAGGAAAAAAGACATTGGGTCTGGACAACAGTTGTAGACCAGAGAAGAATTGAATCCCGTATATAAAAAGCATTTCCCTTTAAGTTTGTGCCTGGATAGTTATTGAAATAAACTTCCCAACTTAATTTTTAAAACAAGACTGCACTTTTAAGACATGCTTAAGCCAAAGATAGAGTATTTATAAAATACAACTGTACTAGAAATTGGATGCAAAAAAATAGCATTATCCTGGAAGGTCACACTGTCCCTTCTGGCCTTGGAAAATTATTTCTACAAGTCACTAAGCCACAATAGAATTGAAACAGGCTAAACTATGCTCCAATGACTTGAAGCTTCATATGCTGGCTACAACGAGCTTGGCTGGAGCTCACTGTGAGGCAGTTTGATTTTATTCTCTTCTTTTCAGTGTTTCAGTGCCTGAGCTTGATCTTGTGTAGTAAGGTTTTAATTGGAGCAATTTTCTCTGAACTCTTAATATTGTTCACACTTGAAAAGTGACTACCAGTATCTCAGTAAATGTTAGATCTGAGTAGGATGTGATTTTTCCCTTCCCTGGAGATTTTTGAGATTTCAGAAATGTCTTCTAAATTAGAATTAAAAAAAATAAATTTAAATAAGTCACAATTTTTTTTTAAATAGCATCAATTGAATAATTTCTATAATTTCCATTTTCATGTCAAACTTTTCAGATATTTTTGGATTGATTAACTTGATTTCCAAGTATCTAGTCAGTTTCAAAAATAAATAAAAAAGTTCTCTTGGAGTAATCAGACAAGTGGTGGTTGGAAGTCAACAGAAATTATTTGTACAATTTTTCCAATAAATGAAAACATTACTCAAAAGTACACTTTGCATAGCTTCAACAAAGGGGCATTTTTTACAAAAGTAGTTTCTCAGAGAAAATGCCTGACCCCACCTAAAATGTATATCACTGCTGGAGCAGAGATCTAATACAACATGTACTACACGGAGACAAAGGAGGTAGGAAGAACTATTTATTTGATTTTAGCTGAAAACACCATCATTTGTTTTTAGCTGAAGACAGCATATCTGAAAACTCATTTTCATTCAGGGTGATTTTCACTTGCCTTTCAGAGGAGCATCTCAAAAGAGTATAAATTAAAAAAAAAAAAATCACAATGAGAACAACAGCTGGCCATGCCAAGGATTTATTTTAAAAGTCTCTTTCACAGATGGCAGAGAGAGGAGCTGGGTATGATGATTTTGAACTCTGCTGTGGTCGACAGCTGCTGTTGAGGCTGCCCTTCCTTAAGAGGGAAGCACATCTGGAGGAAGTGAGTGTAATTGTGGAAATCATGAATGAAACTGACCAGATGAACTTGCCTTGAAGTGCAGTTCCCATACTCAGGCAATCCAGTCTTTAATTAGACATGTCTTTCAATTTGGGAAAAGCTTTTACTAAAACCTCATTAATGTAAGAAGCTAATCAACTCTTATAGCTGCATACACTGAGAGAGTTTTACCTTTAAAGAATTCCCCATGAAACCATTTGCCAAGATACAAGTCTTGCGTGGAAGGATGCGTAGTGCGCACATTTCTAACTCGTTATGAAACATCTGTCTGTGTTCCAGACAAGGTAGGAAAAGATAAGAAGTCACCTCTATACGTAGCTGTGTGGTTCACACTTCTAGTGTGAGCAGTGCAGTGCTTATCCTAATTCTAACAGGGAATTAAAAAACTGTCAAAAAAAAATAATCTCATTTCTTATTTATCAAGAAACCCCAATCATTACCCAGTTAGAATCAACACTGCACCATTACTAAAACATGACAAATGAACCAACTTCAGAGAGAATAATTAACCAATTTAGAGATTAATTATGTGTTTTATTTCCCACTCACTAGATGGGACAGATAAAGAAAACAAGACATAAAAAAAAAAGACCACATTGCTTCCTAAAGTAGTATTTTAGCCTTTTTGAGATACAAAAAAGCAATGTTGGGGCGTTCATTTTCATATTCAGGGATAGATATATGCGTAACTGAATTGTTCTGCACTATCTTCACAGTATAGCTCAGTCATCCTTGGCTTTGGGGAGCTCTGGTAAGAAAAAAAGGCAGCAGCAAAGCCTGAGCATCTGAATGCTTTAGTTCACGTCACTCCCGGTGACAGGATTTTGTTTTCATTCCGAGCAGATTCTGTTTGTGCTAGAAGGTTCAGGAGACAGCAAAATGCAGCCAACAAACTCATAAAATAGATCCTGTCAGACAACTACGGCTTCCTTAAAAAAACAAGTGAGTAGCTAGATTGTTTGAACTAGAAAAAGCACCAGAACACACTGTCTAAATCTAAAGAGCTTTTATTATAATCCTGACATTTGGGCTCCTTCACTTTCTTAATTTTTCGATCTTTTCTTTGTCAGTTCTATGCAAATTTAAAGTGGGTTTAAGTCAGTCTTCTTATGAGCAGAGCACACTCAAGCATAGAGAGGTGTGCTCCAAGAGGGTGGTGCTCTCATTGCTGTCTGTGACCATCTATATGGTTCCCTTGGAAATTGTCATGTTTTCAAGTTGATCATCCCCTATAAAGGGTTGGACATCAATGTCTCCTGACCACAGATGAATTTTAAAAGTAGCACTGTTAAACAAATTTTAATACAAATCAATGAAAAAAGTGTTTTGATTGCTATTACATATGCAAAGGAAAATGCCCTTCTGAAGAAAAGAGAAAATAGAATCATTTATATTGATGAAGTAGTTTAGGGCAATTTCTAGTTTCTCAGAAGACAACCTTATAGCAGGAAGAGTTTGTTCCATATGGGACAAATATTGATATGTACTCCTTATAATAGTGTCATTATTGATAATTATTTGTAACATAACCATACTATCTTTTCTATGAATCAATGTACTGAGGAACATGTGTTCTCCCTTTTTTGTAACTTGTATTTTCTGCTGTGATTAGTCACTTCTGTTTCTCTCTAGACACACAGAAAGTTCAGCCTCAGTTCTCCAGAGCCTTAACCTTTGGTAGAATGAGGAAAGACAGCACACTATGTCTATTTCTCACAGGCAGGGAGGCCTAACACCAGACAGAAGCTGCTGAGGATCAAAGCTTTTTACTCTCATGCTCCCTTCTCTTTGAGACAAGATATCTCAATTAACTCCAAGCTTCTAGGAAGAAGAAATAAGGAGAAAAAGAGATTATTTTATCAGGGTTTAAAACTTTAGTACAAGGTTCTGAGAATAATGACACATTCTAGAATGCATGAGCATATTTCTGTGCCTTAAACAACAAATTATATTGTTTCTTGCCAATGCCTAGTTTAGAATTGTTTAATTTTCAAAGCTGATTTTACTACAAGAAAGGCTATTGTGCCACAAAATTGGCAAACTAAAGTCATAGTTATGTCATAACACAAATATAATATGTAAAAACAAGACACAATGAGTTGTTTAGTTCCTCCTCCTGCAGAAGTTTGTTTGGCCCATCCATGAAAAAAAGTAAATTGTCTCTCTCTGTTTTCCTTGCAGGGGAGAGGGAGAGGAGAAGAAGGGGTTAATATTTCTAGATACCAATATCAACAAGAAATTTTTTTCCCATGAAAATGTTTCCCAAAAGGAAAAAAAAAAAAAAAAAAGACCTGTCATTCAAGTAACAGAACTCAAACAGTTCCACTGTCGCTCACAGACAGCTTTTGGTAGTAAGATGTTAATGGCCAAGCTGCCTCAGCAGCCATGTGCAGTGTGCACTGATGTTGAGACTGGAAGGCAGCAGCCTTAAGGTAAACTGCAAATGAAAGTGGTTTTCCCAGACTCCAGGGGGTCCCATCAACATTATTTCAAATGAAATATTAACAGAAGATATTCATAAGTAATAGTTCTAGATGATCTAATAGAGTCAAGGCTTGCAATTACTTGAAACGAATGAGCCACAATAGTGTATGTCATTGCTTCAGAGAGGGTTTGCAGCGCTTATGTCTGTGAAACAGCAGCACAGAGCACTCCTCAGAGAGACACTAAAAGCCACCAGAAAATCCTAGAGGGTGTGACAATGAAGCCAAAGAGCTCCAGTACCGTGCCAGGGTTATGAAACAACCGGCAGACTGGTGTGCACAACAATTTCAACTCTACTCTGATGCTTGAAATAGGCCCTGCTGAATGCCAGCCCTCCCAGATGACTGCATTATAAAACCTGCTGAGGAAGTGCCAGGAGTACTCAAACTACATCCCAGAGGTATTCAGACACATCTTATTGCATATTTTTAGCTGTCACACATGACAGCAACTACTGTTTTTGTTGTACAGTAAATACCACTGTCTTCACTATAGAGAAAAGTAAACTTTGAAGTTTAGATGAGTACAGTGGAAATGGTGACTGATTTACTTAGTCTTTTATATTTTACTTTCATAGAGTAGAATCCGCTATAGATCATAGTGCATTAGTTTTTATCAGTATTTACCAGACAACATACCAGTCAGTATCACATCAGTCAGCTCTGCACAGAATGAAGGGCAGAGGGAATCACTAGAATCCATACATAACCACTGTAAGACCCAAACATTATCCAGGACACCACATATCTGTGGCCAAGCTAAACAGAATAATGTGATAATTTCTAGCAAGAGATTTAGGTGCTCTCTTTAGCATCTACAACCTTCCTCCTGCTCTTCTCACAAGAAGCATGGATCCTGCTGGTTTTTGTCTTCTTACCTATGCAGCATGCTGAAGACTTCCGTTTTATAGAACTGGAAATGGTTGTGGAATGGAAGAAAAAAATTCTTCCTATTATGGATGCATGATCACAGCATATATAACTGCCAAAGCTCATCCAACATTGTTTTAATTGAGATTTCTGCTCCCAGTGAAGTTGTAAATGCACAGGCTAGACCTGTAAGTATCTACCTAGATCTCAAAGGTGCAAAATTTGCAAGAAAGGAAAGTGTCTTTTACAAAACCAGCTGCTACAGCTAGAAGCAGCAGAGACGCTTATGGGCACCACACATTCTTTTAATCAGGGCCAAGCATGTATTTCCAAGCTGGTATTAATATGGCCACAGTGCTATTAATATTTGAAGTGGCTAGGAAGTTCTGTCTGGTACATCATGTATAATCTGATACATGTACCACATCTCCCATTGCAGTTCAAATGCTCTCCTGCCTCAAGCACAAACACATTAATATCCTGCCTCAAAACCATTCATGAGAAAACAGAATTAAAGGCAGAAGAAGTAAGAATAAAGAAATGGAACACGGAAACCTGTAGAGAAGAATCAGAAAACCTATCTTCTGAACTATAAGTTATGAACAGGTGCTTATAAACTTCTTGGCAGGAATTTTTTTAAATAGTATTTTACAGAACTGTTTATTTTACATACAAAAGTTTCTATTTAGTCACAATCAGTTTGTACCCAATCAACTGCTCAGTAAGTCACCGTATGCAAAGAAATGCTCACTTACTTAAACCCCTTTTTTTATCTTGGAACTTTTTGTTGAGAAGTAGATTTGTTCTATGTGATTTCGTGTAGTATAGAACAGATCTCTATATCCAGATTCAAACAATGCATAGAATGGATATTGAAAACATTGTCTCAATAAAAAAATTAGTTGCCAACCCTCCAAAAAAAGAAGTTAAAGCAGGTTTCATGATCTTTTAATATAAATAAAAGAAGGTATATATGTTGTATGTTAAAACCACAATGTGAAGGGAAAATAAAGTTGTGTGAGAGTGCTAGAAATTAACAAAACAAGTGAGTGCTAAAACATTTCCATGACTGAAGAATACCTGCACCCAGATACCTGACCACGTAGCCTGACTTTCCAGGAGGCTAGAAAGGATACGAGCTTTTAGAAAACTCATAATCCATAGAATATTTCCATAGAATATTTCTTTTTAAATAAACTCAAGGGTGCTGAAAAAAAAAATTTAAAAGTGGATATTTGTTTGCAGTACCTCTATGAGAATACACAAATATGTGATGTAGAGCAGACATATTTAAGTATCAAGGTAGTGTTTAGGACCATTAGGTCTCCAACAGGAATTTGTAAATATCTAATAAAAATAGAGTTGGCTTAATTATTTAAGTAGTGTATAAAATGCTCAGTCACCCACATAAGCCAAGTGCCAATTAACAAGTCTTCTGATTGCCAAATTGCTCCTATATTTCCTTTTCAGATCCTGAGACTAGAGCAAAAGTAATTTGTCAAAAAAATTTATTCGATTCCAAGTTACTTCATTATTGCTTTTTTACCATAATGGTGCACCAAAATATATCATCTCTGTGCTTTGCAAATGAAAGAGTAAACTACCACCTTAGGTGTGCTTTGCTAATGAAAGAGTGAGCAATCCCCTTAGGTGCTCTACTTCTTATGAAAACAAATGAATACAGAACAAAATTATCACTGATAACATCATCTATTCCTTTGTCCTTATTGCTATTGTTCCTCACATCTTTTTTTTCCCTTTAATTTTACTATGGTATCATTTTAACCTTAATTCAAAATGATAAAAAAGTACCATATTCTTGGATCTTTGTTACTTGAGAACTTCTGGCATTCAAAAATAGAAGAGACTGGTCTGCCAGAAGCCCAAGAATCTTTAAAAGTCTCCAAATATGCGGGGGATAGTAGATGACATAAAAGCAGTCATTTACTGCCAAAGGGGATAGAATTCATTGACTTTGGTTTTGCAAGTCTCTGAACTTATTAGAATGGATTGCTTTTATTGCATTTGATAATGCATTTAGTGTTTCAAAACAAAATGAAGTGAATGGAAGGACTTCCAGAGGTTTTGGTGAGCTTTGAATGAGATTTTCTACTGCACAGATTGTTCCCTGGGGAAGGAACATGCATTCATTAAGCACTGTGCATTAAAGTAACACAATATGAATGCTATGCAACTATATAAAATACAGTTGCTACTTGACTTAAAATATCCTCAAACATTTAGCTTTTTGGCATTAAAAGTAATTCATTTTCTTGGACTGTTGTTGCTGAGTTTGGTTTATATAAGTGTTTTAAGAAGAAAACAATCTAAAAAAACCACAACTAGCACAGCAGAGAACTCATTATTCTCTCAAATGCCTCTTTTGAAAATCCTTTAAAACTTTTTATTCTTTTGATTCAACAGGAGAGCCATTTACAAATAAATAGAACAGCATGAAAGTGATCCTTCAGTGCTTTGAAGGAAAAAATTGTTTTGTAACACTTCTCAGCAATTCTGCACTACTGGACCTTGACATCCTCCCCTTTACTCCCCCAGCTCATACACAGCTGGGACCATAAAGTACATAAAGCCGTATTCAATGTCTAGGTGTCCCTTATGATCCCCAGACAACCCTCAGTCCATATTTTCATGAATACATAGTTCTGCTTTGGTCCACTGCTTTCATACTTCCAGAAGGCAAGAATGTGCTGAGCATTGCATGGATGTAAGGCGTGTTACATCAGATCCCTAATTTGTGTGACATAGGGTTTCTCTGCGGAGATGAAGTCCAGCAAAGCCTGGGTGCAAGGGATCTCCCTGGCTCATGCACGGGAGTCACAAAGAAAGCCCAGGGTTTCACAAGGATTTCATTACAGATGTGTGGTCGCATGGATCATCCAGCTGGAAACCAGGACTTCTGCTCAGATGGCTGAAGGGCAAGGGCCACTGGTGCAGCTGGGTGCACAAATGGTTACCTAGCCAAAGCTTCTAAGGAGAAAGTGATGGCATGACCAGAGGAATGTGGACATAGAGTATCAGATTAGAGTAAAACTTACACACATGAAAGTGTGGGAAGGGGAACTGATCATAGGAACCATTTTGGTTCATCGCTCCTGGGAATCCCAGAGATGGATTAGTTAAACATCAGGGAGGGTATTCTATCTCAGCTTTATGGATGAGTTCCTTACCAATCCCTAACACAGTCAACGAGGGTAATTCTGGTTACAGGATGCCTCTGTAACAAACACAAAATAATTTCATCACTTTAAAAGAGATTGGCACCAAGGTGAATATTTCTCTATGACACTCCTTACACAGAAAATCATAATTTCATGTCCATAAAGGAAGCAGGGTGCACTATTGCTCAGTTTATGCTAAAACTGTGGAAGAAGAGAGTGTTTCTGCTTTCTGAAACAGACATTGCAGGTCACTCTCCCTAGAACAGTAGCTTTGCTGTGATGTAAACTGTCTCATGGTTTATTTGTGCCTTTGGTAAGCAAGAAATCAACTTCACAGAAGAAAGCATATTGATTTCTTTGTTACTATGCTGCTGATATTGGAATTTACCCTATATTCTTAGCAAGAATTTCAAAATATTCCAAATATGGTGATTCCACAGAAATACTACAAAATTTCCCTAACAAATATAGTTATATTTCATTTAGATGTTTCTCTTATTTGCAGCAACTATGAGCCTCAGATGGAATTAATTTAATTCTTTCATTGTCTTTTCAGCAGACTCACTCTTATGTTTAATTTTCAGCAACTGAGTGCCTAATGTCTATGTTGCCAAAACCTACTGTTATGAAATCTGTTTATCAAAATGAATGTTAGTTATTAATATGGAAAAGAGCAGTTTTAAGCAAACAGAACATCATCATGCTATCTTATTACCAGGGTTGAGAACAATATGTAGGTTATTACTTCTTAACAGTAACACTTTAGTAATTTAGATAGTAACTCGGAAACAGACAAAAAAAACTAAGGAATCTCATCACAATTCTTTGCCTTTCTTTAGGTAAAGGAATTATTCCCTCTGAAGTTGGCAAGTTTAGATGTTTTGTTGGGTTTTTTTGTGATAAAGGTCTATTAAAATACAAAAAGAATAGAAGGAAAATCTTGGCATTAGACTGGATAAATTAAGGATAAGTTAAATTGCTTGAATCTGTGTTAATAAGAACAGGACACAAAGAAAGATGGGGAAATTATAACTCTTGCATTCACAAAACAAAGTTGCATCTGGTTTTTTTCAGTATTTTTGCAAAAATATCCCTCCTGATGTCTTATGCTGTTAGATATTCATGCTTGGAGCAATTTTTAAATGGATGTTTTATTGGCAGCCTAACTTCCTGTATCTTGGCAATATATGGACAGGACTTCAAAAAATTACTTTTAAAGAGGCATTTTGAGATTTCAGATTTGAGACTGATTTGATTCTTCTCATATTTTTATTTCTAAATGCATTTCAACTGGACAGATTTTATTAATAAATACAATTTTGGTATTAAGTTACAAATGAGGTTTTAAAATAGCTAAGTGCCTGCAAAAGCAATAGCAAGAGAAGCTACTGGTGATATGGGACCTGTAGGGTGCCCATGTTTCTTCAAGCACTTGAGTCATCTGAGGTGGGAGACAGCTGGCAGGTATGGCAGCATTTACTTAGAAGCACATTTTTAAGTCAACTGATGCACCTTCAAAAGTCTCCACAAGGATTAACTAACATATAGAAATCAAAATACAGCTCAGCTGAAGTACACAGTGAAACTGTAAGAGCCAGGTGCAGTCTGACTGAAATAAGTGGGCTGGGCTTTCTGGTGAGGTGAGTTTCTTCTTAGTGCCTGTGTTGGCAAAGGAACACAGCAGAACAGGAGAAGATGGAATATAGGCAAAGCATCACTGTTCTCTGACAGCTGCCGAGATAAATGCATTTAATCCTGAGACTGGAGAAGAACCACTCTGATAACCAAACAGCCACAGTCAACACACTTTGGATCTTCCCATTTCTTCCACTCAGAGAATACTTTTCTACTCAAACAAGACAGAATGCAAAAGGGAAAAAGGTTCAACTGGATCAAAGTCTATGATGAAAACTCTTTCTAAAGCATTAGCACTTGGGGCATTCTAACACTGTAGAGCCTCTTTGCAGGCTATGTTTGCCCAGCAGGAAATGTGGGTGGAAAACTCCACTACAGTGATTGTACTATCTTTAATTCTTAAGACAGTTAATCTGTAAGAAACTCAGAATATATCACGTGGAGTCGTATTGTACCATCTAGACACAGTCTTCAGTGATTCCAAATTTGTTATCTACAGAGCTTGTATGATCCTTGACAAGATTATCTCTTTTTAGACTTTCTTTTCAGAATGTTCACTGGTAATATTGACTGAATTGTCTGAACAAATATTTAATAAATTTTCCATTTAAAATTCTGAGTTAGTATCTGAGAAGCTTTCAGTTTGCGTGGAAAATTATACATACCTCCAAATAAACAAGTGAAGCTGAACCAAATGTTGTAGTCACCAGATTTTTAAGTGATACTTTGTCATTACTAACGAGAGTAACACAATCTGTGCACTTTTTCAAGTTACCCTATATGTACTTCATTTGAACAAATTGCAGTATTTGGAATGAGACTAAATGAGATACTGAGGGTAAAGCAGCACAATATACAGCACAATTTCTTGGAATGGATCATGATCTACACAAGCACTCAAAATTTGTGCTTTTCATTGATGCTATGACCCCAGTCCCTGTGATGCTGTAAAAGTACTCTTCAGTCAGGTAGTATATCTCATAACTCCTTAGACTATTGTAAGATGACCTACCTCTGAGCTCCCTTCCATAAAATTGTACAAAACCTGAGCATGCACATGAAATTCTGCTGGGCATGTTATCATCAGCAGCATTTGGGCTGTGCCTATGCTGAAAAGAGCTGTCAGCGTGACTAAACAAAGAACCCTGTCTGTAATCTGTAAATCCATCTACAGCATCTGGCCAGGATTAAAATGACCACAAAATTTGAATGAGAGGATATTTTTGTGCTTAGACAGGATGAAGGTCTTCAGATGACACTTGAATGAGCATGTGATCAAATTTTGCCATGAAACAAAGACATCAGCAGTTCCAGACTGAAAAGGTGTATCTTCAAGGTGTATGCATGTTTTATATATTATTTTTTTGGGGGAGGGGGTATATTTATATATCCATTGAACTATGGGCCATCTCTAGAAACATGAAGATATGTGGGAGTCTAACAGTCCAGAAAAGATCAGTGTTTTTAAAATCCCCAGTCTGCGAGAAATCCAGTCAGGTATCTAAATACTTCAGAAAATCTGGTTTCTAAATGCTGAAAACTAGGAGTGTCAAAACTAGTAGAAACTCCTTACAAATCCATACTGCTGAACCATCCCATAAAACAGCAGAAACCTGTGTTAATCCAAATGCCAGGGTACTGCAGCAGTTTAACATCACTGTTACTGCTTTCTCACATCTCCTCATCAGATGCACATTTGCACAGACCTTTCAGAAACTTAAAAAGGTAGGACAAGTATTTCTTAATAATAGCAAATTTGTGGCACAAAATTATTTCCTTACTTTTGGGAGAGAAGCTCTCGATCCTGAGCTTTGCGTAGTCATTGTCAAAACTGTAGTGATACCCAGTGCAACTCTGGCTGGAGCAGCATCCATGTTGATCCAGAAAGAAACCCAGGATAAAATGACAATCAGCAGGCTAGGAATGTACATCTGGATTAAATAGTATCCCATCTGACGCTCCAAATGAAACTTGACTTCAATGCATGTAAACTTTCCTAGAACATGAAATTACTTTCATAAATGCTTTTTGCACATTTTTATCTTATTTTCTGAACAAAAGTTAGATGCATGGCCTGTGTCCTGACCTAATGCTATAAGCAGGCCCTGATACAAAAGCGCTAGTCAGTCACTTGTTGCATGCTGTCTTGGGGGAAGCATGTGACCACTGAAGCTGACTGTGCCCAGTTTTTCATATTAACTGAGAAAATTATATTAGCACAACTGCTGTACCTTCAGAAAACATAACATAATGTTTCTTTTCTAAAAATTTAATGAACTTTTACTTCAGTCAAATACAATGCTTAGTATTAAAAGAGGACAGCATTTTGGTCTTTTAATGACATGAGATTAAGCAACCATGTTTGAACAGACAAATTGTAAACTACTAGTCTTATGCTATTATGGTAGATCGCACTCCTTCTCATTCTGCTCATATCATTTGCCTGTGTCTGTGGATTATGTCTCACAGCAGGATCAACAACTCAAAGTCTGCTTTGATTTTTGCTAAAAGTGTGACTCCAGAAAACCAAAAACAATCGCTCATGGAAGGTGAGTGATTCTTCAAACAACAGACAGCTGCTCCACAGTGGTTGCAAAGGACAAAAGTTTGGGTTTGCCTAACAATGAAGCAGCTAGTTGTGCAGCAGAGGATGCAGAGTCCTGAGTTGTAAGAGCTCATCAGTTAGTAATGCAATCACTGTGCTAGTCTCAAAATTACTGTGGTTTAGATACTGAGGGCTCTCACTCTCCAGGAAAACGACAAGAACCTGTCATTCATGAAGTGTCATGCTAATGGTTTGTGTTGGTTGGTCAAATGCATGAAGATGCATTGCTCCTCTTTCACCCTTTCAGGGGAAGTTAGATTACCTTCTCCTTTTTGTGATGCACCTGTATTTTTCTGCTAGTCTAGAATGCTGAACGGTGGGGTGCAAGAGTTGGCGCAAAGGAGAATGCAGAGGCTGTTCGAGAATAAGAGGAGTGGAGACAAACTAAACAATATGTTTTGACAGGACAGAAGTTCTAAGATGGGTGACTGGACCTGTGACTCGAAAGGCAGATGCTGAGTAGTGGCTGTTTCTGACCAGTTTACCCATACAGAAGGGGTCTGGAAAAGGAGTGTGGTGGCCACGTGTGACAACAATGGCATGAGAGTAACCCAGTCTGTCACAGGCTCTCCAGACTCTTGTGGCACAGCCTGGACAGTGAGTTTCAGAGAAGGCTGAATAATAGCTTTTATCCACATTTTAATTTCACTCCAAAACTGAAGGAGCATCCTACAGAGAAGACAGTAATGGGAGTGCCAATCACAAAGTTTTCCTTCTCTGGTACTTTGGGCTCCAAAATAAGAAGCTGCATTTATAAAAATTAAAAACAATCGTTTTATTTTCATAAGAAATAAATGTGATCTTATTTTTAGTAAAGGCAGGACCTCTCACGTATTATTTCACAGAGTGACACAAATGTATTTGATGCAACCAGATCGGCTCTTATGCTGAAATGATGAAAATGCTATTTTAGATGAGAGGGATTATATTTAATCTCAAAAAACATCCAGAAAACTGTTCCCTAAATACTGTCCCTATTAAATAAACACCAAGCAGCTAAACCAAAATTTTAACAGTCCTCTCTTTTCTATAAAGCTAAAGATTGAAAACACAGAATTACAAACTTCTAAACAGCAAATGCAAGAAAAAATATCACAACATTAAACAAGCATTTAATTTCCCAGCATTTCATGTCTGTACACTATTCAGATCAGCAATGAAAACATTGTCCTTTCACATAGTACTACATCTCACAAATTAGACCACACATAAAAGCTGGTGAAAATTTTTTGTTTTTCCTCGTTGTCAATTGGATATGCTGAAGATAAAAATCAGCTTCAGAAAAATCAGTACATTAAAAATGATAAATGAATATTTACTAAAAGAGTTAGTTTGTTTAAAAAGTTTCATTTTAAGGGTATCAGAACAGCAAGTTTTTTTTATAATATTTAAAATATTTTAGATTCTTTAATGATTTACGGATATTAGAATATCTTTAATGAAATTAAAGAAAATTTGGAAACAGAATTTTTCAAAAAAAATAAAAAGGAGAAAAAATCATTCTTTTTTTGATTTAAAAATGTGTGGCTGAATCAAATTTTAATTACCTTTTTTTTTTTTTCATTTTACCCATATTTTTCCTTTAAAAATTGACAATGAGTACCACTGTAGCAATTGATAGAAAAAATAGAATAATGCTCACCAGTGTTGTAATGTTTTGTGCAATAACCAAGTTCCTTATCTTCTTTCAAAATAAACTGTGGCAAGGTTAAACCCTCTGCAACTTGCACAGGTCCATCACTTAGCCACTCAAATATCAGATCATTCATAGTGTATCCAACTGCAATAAAGAAATCAGAATTCATTAGATTACAAGTGACTGGAAAACATCAAAAGCCAATGTTATTATGACTGAAAAGCATCTCTTTTATTACAATATATGTTATCCCAGTAATATTTTCAAACTGTCTGATTAACAACAACACTATTTCTGTTAGTTGCCAGCTGCTATTACTGCACTATTACTTTGTTAAAAGCAACAAGTAAACACTGTTATGTTCTGAAATACTGGCCTGGTTTGCCACTAAAAAGTAATTTTGCTGGTCCATACAAGATGCTGTTTACACCTGAATTGAAGTTTCTCTGTGTCTATGTATAAAGCTGCATTTTGCTTTATTTTCATCGTTCTTTGATGATGGAGTCAGCACGAACCAACAAAACAAGCATTTCTGGACTGCAGAATGCTGGCCCCTTATGAAAAAGAAAATGGCAACTTTTATAAACCTGTGATCCTAGCACTGAGAGGTGTTGAGGGAAAAGAGAGGCATCAACCCACTGAAGTGTCTTTTTGACTGTACTGCTACATGAGCAAACTGAATAAGCTGTGTGAAACTCATGAAGTTCAACATGATCAAATTTGAGGTTCTGCACATAGGCTGGGGCAATCCCAAGGACAAGTTGGGCAGAGAATGGATAGAGAACAGCCCTAGGGAGGATGTGGGATTCTGATGGATGAGGGGCTGGACATGATCTGGCAGTGTGTGCTTGCATCCCAGAAAGCCAACTGCATCCTGGGTTGCATCAAAAGCAGCATGACCAGAAAGTCCATGGAGGTGGTGGTTCCCCTGTACTCCACTCTTGTGAAACCCCACCTGTAGTGCCGCAACTCTGCTCCATGGGAGCAATGGAAGACAGGATGAGAGACTTGGGATTGGTCAGCATGGAGAAGAGAAGGCTCTGGGGAGACCTTACAGCAGCCTTACAGTATCTTAAGGGGGCTGCATGAAGCTGGAGAGGGACTTCTGACACAGGCATGTAGTGACAGAACAAGGGGTAATAGCTTCAGACTTGAAAGAGGGCAGGTTTAGACTAGACATTAGGAAGAAATTCTTCACTGTGAGGGTGGTGAGGCACTGGAACAGGTTGCCCAGAGAAGCTGTGGATGCTCCATCTCTGGAAGTGTTCAAAGCCAGGTTGGATGGGGTTTTGACCAGTCTGGTCCAGTGAAAGGTGTACCTGTCCATAGCAGAGGGGTTGGAACTAGATGATCTTGAAGGTCCCTTTCAACACAAACCAGTCTATGATTCTATGATTCTGGGGGCACAAAGGTATGTGGAGCCCACAGTTCATACCCATACAACTAAACCCCTTCTCGCCTCACTACAAAAAATACCCCAAGGTGGTACTGAATATTGGGAATGATCATTGGCATATGCCATTCTCTGAGCCACTCCTGGTTTTGCTTGGTTGTTACTTACTCAGGCTGAAATGGTGCTGTGGTGTGTCCTGGTACCCCGGTCCTTCCTTGGCTGTGTTTAGCTTACCAATGTAAGAATATTAGACGGACCTCTGCTTCATCAGGGATATTTCCTCCATTTTTCAAAAGACCACAACCCGACTCAGTGGGCCATAGTGAATCCCTGGCTATGTACTAATTGCTCATACTTTCCCAGATTTAATAATTTCTCCCACACAGCATTGCTGTGGTTACCCCTGGAAGTGATTCAGCCCTGATGGGTGAGGTGATGTGACCCAGGAGGGGGAAAGGGAAGGGACCAGGCACACCACAGAAACAAGGGACCTGCAGATTATGGTGATAAACGGTGAAAGCACTGTTCCTTCATTATTTTTCATACAAAATAGGAATAGTGAGTCTCATCACATAGATGTATCAGCCTAGATACTCTCTAACTACCAAATCTTAGGGTAAAATCTTTATTATTTGATGGATAAAGTAATTGGACACTCACAGCTCTCTAACTGCATTGTACATGTCTGCACATCCATTGGAAAATTCTTCAAGTCCATGGGACAGGATAAGGTTAAAGTAAGCCTAAAATTGAAGGGAAAAAAATAAGGAAATGTTAGACATCTACAGGTTTTATCTAAAGCTCCATATTTACAGTTTAAAAGCATCAAGACCAGATCTTAGCACCTCAGACAGTGGGCTCATCTCCCCTGTGAGCTTTTAAACACATAAGAGCTGTGAAGACAGAGTGTGTGAGCAAACTGGGCACTCCTGGCCTGTGCTGCTGGCTGAGCAGAACAAGACAGATGAGACAACATCAGGACAGCAAGATATGCTCTCCACTAATGTACTAGTGAATGTTTTATGTACAATACTGAATCAGATAATCCAAAAGCTGAAATGACTGATCATGGGACACATGTTTTTAAGCTTTATCTTGGAAAAGCAAAAGAAGAAAACAATAACCATGGGGTTTTTTTCAACAGAGTGCTTTTGTTGTGTACAAGTCCCATTTGCAACCCTTCATTCTTACTGTTAAGCCACTAAAAGAAAGAAAAAAGCATCATACATTAAAAGTTGGAATCACATCACATTAAAGGAGTGCAGATAGAATCAAGTAAGCCTAAAGGAACAAAATCATACAAAATATATTTCTCTTTTAATTTTTCAGTTGTTATTGTCCCAGATAAAGCATAAGTTTACTTGAATGGGAATACTTTTAATGTTTCTTTTTTTCTTCTTTTTTTTTTCTTTCAGTTGAATTTACCTTTTCACATTTGATTGAAATCTGTTTCAAGACACCTCTGCTTTATTTCTTTTCATTTTTTGTTTGAGGAGAAGCAATTTTTAGCAAACCAAGGTAGTAGGTTGGCATAATTACAAACAGCTAGATGCTTTGAAAAACAGAAGAATT
Source organism: Sclerurus mexicanus (assembly GCA_013396755.1). Classification (NCBI taxonomy): domain Eukaryota; kingdom Metazoa; phylum Chordata; class Aves; order Passeriformes; family Furnariidae; genus Sclerurus; species Sclerurus mexicanus. The sequence continues at coordinate 911,664 of VWZF01005544.1, read as the reverse complement.
GTTAGGATTTTGTATTAAATTGTATTTTAAAAGTACGTTTTTATTTCAGATTACCTTCAGCACAAAAAAACACTTTGACACAAAGAAAGCGAATAAAAAAACACTCTGTGCCTATTTATCATCAAGGACAATAACAAGATTGTCTGATCTGAAGGGACACTGAAACATTAACACAGTACAATGAGAATAAATTTTTAATTATGTCAGAGAACCCATGGGCCAGCTGTTTCAAAATATAACCTTGAAACTATGTTTTCCCAGAGATATATGTGATCTCTATGGAGAAATACGTGACTAAGTTCTGTCTCCCACAGTGATTTTGTGGTTCTTACCACATACAGCTGATTCAAGCTCTTTCAGTCTATTTGTTCACCATATGAATTTTTGGGGATGGCCTGACTGGGGCTTCTAACCCTACCGTCCTGTCATAAAATCACTATGACAAAAAGACTATGCTTAGGTAACCGAGATAAAAATTGTCTCAGCCAGATCAAAGATCACGTTCAACATCACTGCTGTTGCCTACTTGTGGCCTATCATGTTATTTTCACCTTGACAGAGTCTTCAGTGTACAAGATGATAGTATCAGGAAATTAGAGATCGGTTGTATGTATCAGTGAAGGGCACTAAGATGAACAAAAGTCCCCAGTATTTCTTTTAACAACATCATAGTAAATAAGCTCCCATTTAACCTTTGGGAGCAAATAACATAAACATTAAAAAAAGAAGTTGTCATCTAGAGAAAAAAGCATATCTAGTAGACATTTAAATGTCATTGAAAATCTGTCCTTTCCTCATTTAAATATTTCAAGTGCCTTGCAAATGTTAACTAGTCTCATTTTTACTAGGTAATTTCCTGCATTAAAGATTGAGCTAATTAAGTTGCTAATCCCCAGTATTAACAAAACACTGCTTGTGCCTTTTTTTCTGAAACATTGCTATATCAAACTCTCTTCTTTCTTTTCAGTCATCCTCTAAATATAGCTTAGATGTTTTAAGTTTTTTCAAGCATTCCTTCTTGCAAACACAGCCTTTGTAAATATGTCATTTTTTTGCATTCCATCCCTTGGATTCTACTGACAGATGTGGACTGAACACTGACTTTGTTTCCTTTCCCCTTCATTTCTTTCTACTCCCAAAAAATTCAAATAATGTGGGGTTTTGACTACATACATAGTCAGGGAGGTCTCTTCGTCATTTTAATATCAAACTCATGAGAAAACAAATATATCCAGTTGCAGCTTTCAAGCCTTACAGGGGAAATTGACCTATCTCCACTAATAGTAGGGAGATTTTTTTTTCTGGAGGTGAGATGAGAACCTTTTCATTATATAGGCCCACACAAAGCCTGACATCATACTTTCACTTCCTAATGACTGGTATCTTTCAGAAAGACTAAATTATTCTCTTCTCACCCTGACAAATGAAAAATAATTTCTATTCACTGGGTCAATGAGACTAACTCAAGAGATCATGCCCATTTAGCTTTGCCTCTACCTGTTGCTCATCTCAGCGAAGTAACCATTCATAGTTAACATCTTTGCCTCTGTAATCCCTTTTACTAGGAGCAATGCAAGTGTTGAAACAAATGCTTATAGCCTATATCATCCACACATCTACTGATTTTCAACAAGATTGCTACATGCTAAATGTTCAACTGCTGGAGTCTGAAATAGATCCACTGAGGTCCACGGTGGTGAGTCAATTTATATCAGTTGACTCCTTTTCAGTAGAAGTACGATCCCGCAAGTGTTTCCAAACCGTGCTGCCATGTCACTACTTACATATTTACATTAATAAGGACACGGGATCAGAAATGGAAAGTGTTAGGTAGATATAGCTACACACATTGCAGATAATAACAGTGTCATTAACAGAAAATATTTCAGCAAAACGAATGCCTCACTGTTAAAAATTCAAGAAAGGCCCCTGGAGATTTGTTGCAAAGAGCTAATTTAATAGGGGACTACAATGATGAATACTTTAATAAAATGGAATAAACTGATATAGAACAATTATTTTATTTTTCTGGCACACCACCACCAAGGCATTTGAGATGTATAAACAACAGATTTGGTGGTGTAGAACCATAAACCACTGATGGGAAGTGTTTTAAGAACCATCTGTAAAACTGAAAAGAGAAGGTGACCAAGAACTTAATTTTGTCTTCAGTTACCTGAGCACCCTTTACCCCCTGCTAGCTGGACTCAGGTGGCACAGCTCATGGAAAACTGGGATTGGGCACATTATGTTTACCAGCTGAGCAGAGGGGCTCATGAGCGAGCAGGAGAGAGTCACGTCTCCAGCGCCTCAGCATTCCAGGCACAATGCCAGGGACAGCGAGCTGCCTCAGAGGAGAGGCAAAGCTGCTCTCTTCTTTCCCTCCCTGCTCCCTCACCCACCCCACAGCCAAGGAAGCATCAAGCCCTGGAACAGTGCAAATAGAGTATGAACAGAATCAAATGCAGAACCAGAGCCAGAAAACAAACAATGAACAACTAGCTGTCACCGTGACAAAAATAATAAATAAATAAATAAAACAATAATATTACTGAGTAAGGCTGTAGCAGAGACCGGGCTGTAATTCAAGTACTCCAGGGCAGCATTGTCTCTCTTAAGCTTTGGACCCTCTTCCTGAGGATTCCCTCATACATTAGGTAAGTCCTTCTCAGCAGCATCTGCTGAGACCTTAAATGCCTTCAAAGTGCAGCAGGCACTGCTGGGATTTCTTCACTCAGCATTCCATTCAGACTCCCCTCTTTCATCCCGGGGTTTCAATATCATGTCCTGAGAAATCACTCAGACTTGGCTTGTGAGTCTGTCTCTCTTCCCACCCCAGCTCAAAATCTTTAATTTCTGGTCACCCCAGGATCCCCCTTACAGCATCACTCAGAGGACTGCATTCCCTATTTTCTGCAGACAGGAAGGCAAAAATCCTGCAGGCAGTGTCTTCCTTTGTCATAGAAGCCAAAATAAGGCATCCCATGAGAAAAAAATAAACAGCCTGACAACATGTTATTAATCAGAAATCCTCATGCTGGTGATCTTTAACATTTGAACACTTTGTTTTGTAATGTCAGTGTTTTCTCCAAATGTGAGCAGCCATGGCCTCAAATGGGCCAGCAGCAGAGCTCAATACAGGCACTGCTGCTGCCCTAAATGTAACTGCAGTGGCCAGCCATCATCCCATGTGGAAAAGACATTGGAGGGCATGACACAGGTGTGCAGCCAGAGAGGCTCAGAGGTATTTACATGCAGTACAATCAAGTCCCGAGCTCAGTAGTGGAGCTGAGATAATGTGTTTCCTATTGATCCTTCATCCATTTCTGCCTTTGTCCTATTCTTTCTGCATCATGGACATGCTTTTCCAACATTCTCCAATGTCTGCCCATCTACCCTACACCTCTCCCAGAGTCACCTACGTGATGCAGAGCCCACACTCGTTCCTCTGCATCCTGGTCTGTCCTTGTACCCTTTCCCCCTACTTTTCCTGTTGCCCAGTTCCTGTCAAATGCCATCCTACTTCTCTTCAGGGTATTAAGTCTCGAGGCCAATCTGCCCTTTCACAACTAACCCCCAAAGCAGTAGAGGGTAAGGATCTTGAATAGAAAAAAAAAAATCAATAAAAAAATTCATTAGGAATAAAATATTTGTAAACAGACTATTCTCAAGATGATTTCCAACCTCATTCTTTCACTTGGGGATTTTGAATGCTGGGGCTCACCACCATCACACCACTTCTCTGATAATCTCACAATGCTACAAAAATGCTTCAGGGTACTACACAGACAGACTGCTTGTGAACGGCACACAACACAAATCTGAAGTAATGAGCTGCTAGTATCATGCTCAAATCTTAGGGAATTACATTACATAATCCAAGAATAGTTTTTTAAATAAATTTAAGAGAATATGTAATTTTAACTGAGATTTGACATATTGCTTAATGTGCAGCAGCTGTTAGACTGGATTCTAACCCACTTGTTTACAAGCACCTATCACTCCACAGCCTGATGTGCTGCAACACACCCAAAACTTCCCTTGATCTAAGTGACATCTCACCCCAGAGGAGGACATTGATCACACATGAGAAAGGCCCTGTGGACCACAATACAAGGTATCTGATGGCAGGGGAATATCCTTTTCGTTAGTTGTCCTGCAACAGTGGTTGTCTGTGACTGGTCTACAGAAAAACAAACTCCTCACAGAGTTTTTCTAATGATAAAGAACTAGTATCAGTCCTATTAAGTATAGAAATACTGTTGGGAAATTAAATAGTCCTGGAGATAAGGGTAAAAATCCCTTCTCTCCAAAAAAACCCCATGATTATCTCCTCACTAGCATGAAAAGCAACAAATGCCTCACCGTGAGTAGGCATGGTGTCAAAAATAACATTTTCTTTCTATTCTTATCCCTTCATTCTTCCGCATTACGCCCATCTGTACCTCAGCTGTTGGGACAGGAGACTTCACAATCTAGGGCTTTATGCTGCAAATACCAGAGCATAAATAGCACATGCATGATCACTGCTAGCATTGGCTATGTCCCATTTTTATATGAAAAGACTTATACCTGTGCAAACCCCTCAGTGTCGGATTTAGTGAGACAAGTGGGATTTTTTTTCCCCACTATTGCTAAATCTAAAGATGCTATCATAAATTGCAAGGTTTCTGGTATTTTTCTTAAAGCTCCAAGCTGACAATAAAGGTAAAAATATTTTTAGTGGTGTATTTTTTCTTTGAAAGATTAAAATCCTGATCCTTGTAGCTGCTGAAATAACATAGAAATATTACCTAAGCACAAGCAGACAAAGTTCCCCATTAAACTGGCAGGGGAGATGAAGTTGCACAGCAACCATGACAGCATTGCATGACACAGGAGCAAATGCCATTCAGGCTAGTGGCACTGAACAGGGAGGAGAATCTAAATTCTCCTTATATTCCTTCCAACCCTCTCTCTTGGGTGATCTGTGCCTGAAAGAAGGGCATACACACTGTTCATATATCAGAAGACCAAAAAAAAAAAAAATCATTCCCAGTGGTATTCTTCTTTTAAAGGGCTTTTTATTTTGTAGTCCATCTCATTATTTTTTCAGGGACCTGAATCATCATTTTGAATGTCAATTCTGGTAATTTTCACAGTCTACAGCCTTTGTCCTGTTAAATAGAACAGTCAACCTGACTGCTTTTTCCCTTATTTTGAAGGAGTCCTGGAATTCCTCTTTAATATTTGTCATGTTCTGCAGCTTCATTTCTGTCAGATGGGAACAAGCTGAAGTCAAGCTTAGAGGAGACATGGAGCCTTCTCTGCTATGGCTAAATATACTATAGAATGGGGTTTCATGTACTGCTGTTTCCAAGCATGTTCTCACTCCCTCCAGTGCTTTGCTTTGCTTCATGTACTGCTTAACAACACAGGAGCTGGCACCGAGCAGGGTGGTGGATTTCTCATTACAGGCATCCCACTTCTCATTGTAATGCAATCACTGTCTGCAGATACACAATGCCAACACATGAGCTGCCAGCAAATGATTTTCCAATTATTGCGCAAACAAATCTATGAAATTAAATTCAAGTATGATTGCATGTAACAGTTAAATTCTGTAACCACCTGTTTCCTTTCCATGAAGAACAGTGTTTCATGTCTCCTTTCTCCTCTGTCATTTTCTCAGTTCTCCTGCAGCATGTGTTTAGTATGATGTCACTTTCCTCCTGGCATTTTAACATCTCTGTTCTAAACCATATATTGCAATTCAATTGGCAAAAGACCTTCAGCCCTGGAACCATGTTCTAGGAAAACATGGGCTTTTGTTCAATTTAAGAAGGGTTCCTTCACCTGCATCATTTTACACCTAACCTTTAAGTGCTCCAGTGTAAGTTCAATGGGTAAATGAAGTGATTGATCACCAGCAATCAAGGACAGGCATTGCCAATGCCCACAAGAAGAGCCAGCACACAGACATGTGCCTTGATTGCACAACTGTCCCACTGGCATAGACATCCAGAAGTAACCACCTGCCAATATATTTTGAACCTGCCAGCCAAGAACAACTTTACATTTATAAATTGGTCTCCAGCAGCATTTCTCACTTTTTTACTTAGAGCAAAGTCTTCCTTTTTGCTTGACACAGAGGAATATAGGGCTATAGAAGTGACATCTTGGATCATAAAATCTAATCATCTGCTATCCTCCAGAGTCACATCATCTCATTCCTTCCAAAAATGATCAAAGTTCATTTAATGGTATCCAGTGTGTGTGTGTCTCCATTTCCATTGGAATATTCTAGGAATTCAAGATGTATATGGCTGTGAACTTTTTAACATCCTCCTCAAGCTTCTTTATGACCAATTCAGAGCCATTTATTCTGGCAGCATTGTCCTTCAGTCTATGCAGCTCTCCTCTTGTGTTTGTATTTACTTCACCTCTTGTGTGTCAGCTGGTGATGTGTGTGGCATGAGAGGAAGAAGAGAGGCAGTACCTGCTCAGATATAATGTCCATATCTCTGCTTTGCTTTAAATGTCTTATGAAGTGAAAAAGCAACTAATTTTGTGTCATTAAAATGTAAATTATTCTTTCCGTGAGCAGAATGATCAATGAAGTTTTCACAATAGCTGTGTTAGTTGCATAGCAAAGTGTCTGCATTAGGCTTTATTATTTATTTAGTAGATTTTATTATTTGTTATTCAAACCAAGTACTTTAGATACAACAGGAAAGTAAGGGTATTGAAACCCCAGGGCTAGATCCTCAGACTGAATTTGAGGACTGAGAGGGAATGAGAAAGAAGGTAGTGTGTGATGCAGTTAAGAGAGTGTTAGGAAAGAATCCCAAAGAATCAAAAGAATCTGAGTCCATTTAATTAAAAGACCCCAAAAGGAAGGGGAGTGGGGCCGGAAGCAGAGGCAGGAGTAAGGGCAAGAAGGAAAGAAAAAGAAAGGGTGAAAAGTGGGCAGCTAATGACAATCCAAGGACATTGGGTTCAGCCATCATGAGAATGGCTGCCTGTCCCACAAAAGGCTGCAATTTTTTAGCCTCTGAAACCATTGTTATTATTGTAATCATGCCCATGGGAAGACAAATTTGTCAAGTTCACTGGATTCACATAGCATACAGCCACAATTTGGGAAGTCACTGTGTCCCAGTAACATTGTGCAGTATAATAAAGTTTAGTGATTGCAGTACTGCAAGACCTCTGCCTACAGTGTATAGTTGCTGTCAAACCCCAAACTTTTTTAGATATGTTCTCTATTTCAGTTAGCATTTCTGCATTGATTATCCTTCAGTGTTTTGGTTTGTTTTAAACGTGGAAAATTTACTTTGAGGTTTATGAAGACTTTTTATGCTTTTGGAAACAAAGGCAGTTAGTATGGGATCGTTTGCAGTTTTGCCAATGCAAGAACTAAATAGTTTTCAGTGAAAATGTACCTGACATGAACTTCCAAGGGAAAAGCCCCACCTTGTCAATACCAGTATTATTCTGATAGGACCTGAGCTAATAAATATGATGGTGTGAGGCAGAGTTTAATAAGTAAACAGTCGTGTCAATCATGATAAACATCCCTCTGCTCCCACCTCTCCTAATCTGTCACATGGAAAGACAATGCTGCTAGTAAAGTCCAAATCCTCTTAAATCCCAACATTAGATTGTAAAATAAAATTGAAGTCGTCAAATTAAAGCACAGAATGCACACAGAGATGTAGAAGGTAACATTTGCTACTACTCTGCCAGGCTAGACTGTGCCATTACATAGATGATTTACACACGATGGGTATAAATGGAACCTCAATATCATATAGCTGATAAATTCTATACCCCAAAAATTGTTCTAGAAAACCTACACCTGACTTCACTGTAACATGGCGACATATCTATAGTGGCCACGCAAAAAAATCCTTACTTAAAGACAATATATTTCAGAAGAATAGTCAACTTTTTGCTGTATGAGGAGTCTGTTGCAGAAGGACTAGCAGTTCTACTTATGTATTTCCCTAATCTGCTTTTCTTTCCCATAGGGCAAAGAATGCAAATACAGAGAAGACTACAAAACACAGAAATTTCATTCAGAAAAGCTGAATTATAAAAGTATTGTAGATGACTTCTGATTATTTATGTGATGGACATGGTAATCATAGCTTCTAATATAACACAAAGTGATGTGTGGGGTCATGGGGGTGCAGGAGGGAGTTGACTCAGTGCTCTGTCACTCAGCCCTGTGGCCACACAGGAAGAGTTGATTTTGGAAACTGCAGAGTAAGGTTGCAGGTGTGGGAAGCGGCGTTGCAAATAAATGTGCTGCTTTCACAGATGCTTCTCTTGCTTGCATAAGCAGGCGAGGGCTCTTGGAAGGGCCAACTCACCCTGTCAGCTACTTGTTGCCAAATGGAGTGGCTAGTAATCATCCCTAGAACAGCTACACAAATGGAGCAATCCTGGAGCTTCAACCTTCTCTGTTTCTTGGTGCCCTACAGCAAAGAAGTGCTTTCTAGTAGACACTCTGCCCTCATCCATAGTAACATTTACAATTAAAACTAGGTCAATAGTTGAAATCATGAGGAACTAATTGTCTACATAACTGTAATATTTCTGGCACTGTGAAGACAAAGACAGATAAATAGATATTTTGAAAGACTTGAATAAATTCTCGTTACATAATTCGTTGTTCTTTGAACAGGAATAGCAAAAAGAGGGGAAGAAACATCATTTATGAATTTGCACAGATCTTCTCCTTAGAATTCCAAGTGGATCTTGTCAAATTATGCAACACATTCTAAAATATTCTCATATTTAAAAAATATGTAGTAATCTGGTTTGTAACTATTTCTGGCTATGTGCACTGGCACTACAATTCAGCGAACAGCTCGACAACCTTATCAGGCAACTAGGAGTGTTTTCTGAAGCAGCAGATAAAAAAAACTAAAATACAGTTACATTGTCTTTACCTTCCTGACCAATATACTCTACGTTTAGTGCCGTGGATCAACATTACAGTTGAATGATGTCACCTTCTAAATCAATCTCATATGGCTGAAATACACTGAAAATATCAAAAAGAGAAGGAGGTAATTAGCGCCAAAAAAAAAAGTACACAAACCTTTAATAAAACCACTTTCTATCACTTTGCTAAAATAAGCTTTTAGGCAGATGCTAATATTCAGAGCTGGCTGACAGCCTGAAATGAGTTTGTGGGAATCAGGTACCACAAATGGTTGGCTCAGAGAGAATGTGAAGCCTCCTGTGAGTTTATTTAGCATTTTCATGATGTCCCATGTATCCTCAGTGGAGAAGAGCAGATACGATCCTTGTCCCTGGAACATAAAATCAGTGCAGTGGTGTATGCAATGCAAAATACAGGTGTCATAAAGAATGTGACTGCCTGGAACAGGATCCTTAGTATCATCACACAGTGCTGCCATGCTTTCCAAGTGCATAAACCCTCCAAAACCCAATCCATACAGAGATCAGTCAAGGACTGGGAGTGGATAAGTACAAGTATCTAGGGAATGATGTTATGTAGGTTATGATTTTAACTCTCATTGTTTTTTCAGCACACAAAATAAACACAACTTAAACTAATTTTATTGAATGCTGCTACACAAATCCTTTGTGTTGACTGCTCTCTGCAGAGTGCTTTAAAATAGAAGTTATAGCTATTTAACAGTTTTGAGAGTACAGCTGAGACTGATCTCAACTAAAGTGAAGTTGGTTGCTGAATATAACTTTGCTGTAACTGCTGACTTCTCAAAATACATGTGCCTCCAAGAGCTGTTGCTACATGTCTAGTGGCAATAGCATATATTTGTAGTATTAAGTACTGATGGATTCCATAAGGTTCTAGTTCTTCCTGCAGAATCCAAAGATTTAGACCAGTTATGCAGATTTAGAGCCTGAGGGTCTACACAGCGTGCTATCTGAGATCAAAACAATGATCTAGGTAGTTATTTGAGCATGCAGCAAACACCTAAAAATGGGATTGCATTCCTGAACTTATGATTCAAAGGTGACTACATCAACTATCAACTATTTTATGTAGGAATTTGCAAGCATGAGCATCATAACTAATTATTGTAAGGTAAACTATGATGGAAATATACATCATGCCTACCATAACCCGTAAATGCAGAATTGCTTATACCTCACTGAGAGAAGGATGACGAGCCTCATGCTTACCACAGGGTGAGATGATTTCCACAGTCAAGCACTGCAGTGGAGGTAACAAACAGGCCAGACCATCACTCACCCTTTCATGATTTATCTGAGCACCCATATCCTATATCAAATATCTCGTTTTAGTAAAATATTGATTATGAGATTTTGTTCCAGCTGACCTTCCAGATTCTGTTCACAAAGGGCAGGTTTGGTCTCTGAGAGCATTTAACAGCACAAGCCAGTTGAGCCTCCTGTGTGGCATATTTCCATATTCTCAGTGCAGGATATAGGGAAGAGGGATACCACTGTCATACAATACACACTCCTTATACTCCAATACTTCTTACCCATTAATTACCAGGAGCAGTTCTAAACTCATTTTATGCAGAGAACAGTTTGTTTTTATGAGAGATTAACTTGACTTTGATTTTATTGGATTTGGAAATATGACAAAGCAGCCCACACTGCAACATCTCAGATGCATTTGTGAAGCGCTCTAAACCCTTAAAGCACACTAAATGCTAAATGTTACAATGGCAGGTGAAGTGCTATTGGTGCAGTAGTGAAAATGGCAGCAGTAGAACATTCCCAATATACTGAAACCAATCACTAAAATATTCTTGTTTACACACAGCATAACTACAAATGACTGACATCACACAGCTGTATCTAACCCACTATCTAAAGAATAAAGATAAGTTTTTCTAATTCCTTCTGATTTCAAGTTTCCATACTCTGGAAAGTTTTCTTTAAAGTGCTAAAAAATTATGTGCCATGTTAGAGGTGCCCGGTAAGTTTCTGTTACTGCTCTGTGATACAAATGAGAAGCAATGAGCTTTGCTTAGTGCTCTGTTGGAATACTGCTTACTCTGCTTCAAATTAATTTGCATTTAGGTGTGGGAATTTTACAAATGTGATATGGCAGCTCAAAATATTACTTTTGCCGCATGAGCAAATGTCAGGAAAATTATCCATCTGCATTCACAACAGCACCCAACTGCACTGTTTCCTACAATAAGATGGTGTCCCATGGCATTCAAACAAACAGATGCATTCATTTCTTTCTCAGGATGAAACAGGAAATATTCGTAAGTGACAGCATTTGTATCACTCTGCTAGTGCTAGTTCCATCCTGTATCCTACTATTTTCTCAAACTGTTCAGGTACACCAATTTGAAACTTTGCTCAGTAACAATTTGCTTTCCATCCCACTTAATTCATTCAAATATTACTGGGCTCTTATCAAGGAATTTCCACAAGAATTATGTAAATGGAGGAAGTACCATGTTAATATTTATTTATTTAACATTCCAAAGCACACAGCTATCCTGAGCCAGGATCAATAATAATTCCTCTAATGAAAATGCAGTCACAAACAGAATGCCCCATCAGAAACAACTGCCTTCTAAACTAATCTGCTTTACAGATGAGTAAATTCACTAAACAACCTGTTAAACAAATACAATCATGTTTACTTTCTACAATGCAAGAAAGGCAAAAGCCAAGAAGCATTCCCAGGAACAAATAAAAAGCAGTAATGACTTCATTTTGAACAATCATAAGAGCAATAATAGAGTGCTTTGCATCTTTGGCTACCTATATTAAGCAATTAATGTCTCAAAGTAAACTGAATGTCAAATAAATACTGCAGATTGTTTGCTGCTGTTTATGCCTGTGCAATGCAACTCTGTTTCTCTGCATATGTCCCATTTCATTAGCTCATATCAAATCGTATTTTGTCAGTGTTTATTAATTCAGCCTAAATCTAGTCACATGACACACACTTCAATGCACTGAGTATCAAAAAAACCCACTTTCCATAATTTCAGTTATTTTAAGTGTGAATAGATACATCCAATTAGCCAATGATTTGCACATCAAATTTATTGTATTTCAAGCATGTTTTTATCTACAGTGTTGAGCATTTGTTTAAAATACTACTTCCCTTTACTTTTAAATTGCAACCTACAGACTGCAGAGTTGATTTGCTCTCTCTGTAAGAGAAGGGACTCGAGCTAATGCTAATGGGAATTATGGAGGCATACCATTAAAGTTATAGACAGCCTTAAGTTTTCAACAAGACTAAGAAGTACCGCTGTGCCACTTAGAGACTTTTGTGAAAAGTAAAAGCTTTGCAAAGGAACAGAGGTAAATTTTCCTTCTACCCTGTTATGATTAAGTCTCATTTCAGTTGTACACACAGGACAACAAAAAATTGAATATGTACATTGAATCCAGAAAAACAGGGAGGAGAAAGAAGGGGATGAAGAGAAAAAAATAAAGTTAATTGGTTTACCTGATACTGTACAACACTTTTCCAGTTTTAGAAATCCTCAGCAACTTGTTGTCAGTTGTGACATCATGGAAATTTGCTCCCTTCTCATTGGCAAAGAATAAATCTGGCTTCCAAATAGAGTCCAACATAGAGGGATCCAAATCCAGGGAATCATCAGGATATTCACTGTAAGCCAGACGTGAGTCATTCCACTGCTGTCTCAAAAAAATGTTCACTCTGTAGTCCTACAGAAATGCCATGTAAAAAGGTTACTAAGCCACCAAAACTGGAATCCTGCTTTAGCTTTCTTTATGCTCTTAGACTTACTACAGTACCAGGATTATAGCAACCATTTGTGTTCTCCTTTGAACATCTGAGCTGTTATTTGAAAATAAAGTTGTCAAAATGCTGCGTTGAACCAATACGTACATTTTCCAAATCAAAATTCCTTCAGTGATGAGAAATATATTAACTACAATCTCCACTATTAAATATAACCCTCTTTCAATTCCATGAATTAACACAGAGGTGCTTAGAAAGTCAAAAAAGATTTCAGCTACATATATACAATTTCAGCAAAGATTCTATGAAACTACCAATTTAAATAAATTGGTTCCGATATGCAAATTAATTGTCTAATGTACTCATGAATAGTTGCTAATTCCAGAGAAGCCAAAATTGAATAGAAGAAATTAAATCAGCTCTTCTTATTTACTATTTGTTTCCTTTTTCTATCTACTGTATCCTTTTCTCCATATGTTCCTTCATTTACTCCTCCCTCTCTGCATCCCATTAAAATTGGCCTAATTGTATTCTTCTGCTCAGTGATCTGCTAGTCACAACTGGGAAATGCAGCAATTATTTAGAGGTTCATTTAGAACCAACATTAACACTGTCAAGAACTGGCTATTAAAAGGGAGTGTGAAAAGAGGTTTTAGGGTGTAAACTCTTTGGAGGCAATGGAAAGAAGCAAATGTTTATTTTCCAAATCCCAAATTTCCAAAATCAGCAAATAAGAGCTTCATCTCCTCCAACTTCCTTTGCTTTCATAGCACATTTACCTGAAATTACTACTTTTAATTTGCTTGTAAACACTCTCTTAGAAATACATTTACTCTTCCTCTAAAAGAAAAATCTTTACTAACATTTTATCAATTATATTATCTGAAGACATACTTTATCTAATAATTCTGCCGGCAGGACAAACTGCTAACATTTAGGATTTGCTTTATGGTAACCACAGTACATTAAAATGGCACGACTGTGCTTTTGACTTGGAAAATGTATGAGCTGACCTGGGTTTCACTAAACACCCGAACTGCATAGTCTAAATAACTTATCATTCTTGAAATGGAGATAAATATTCTCACTCTGATTAGAGCTGCAGCTTGCTCTATATGCAGAATCTGTGAAGGAGCCCCTTCAAGCTTCAGCTTTCCCACCCTTTGCTCAGTAGGGTGGTAGTGAGGTTGCTGCTGCCCTGACAGAGTATTTCTGATGTCCAAATCAGTGCAGTTTTTGAACCCAATGGGATGATGCTTTACAATCTCACTTATGAGTATGACTTTTCTTGCTCATGTGCCGTGAGTCCAAACAGGAATGTCTACTAATCAGAGCAAGACAGACCTGACAGAGGTCTCAAGAATAACATGTTTAGTAAAGATACTTACAAAAGCTCATATTGTACTTTTCATAATGGTCTTCTTTCAGACATCTAAAGATCAAACAGCTACTTGCAGTTCTGAGCTTATAAAATGCCATCACATCTTGTCAGGATGGACTATCCATAAGCATACTAACCCTTATTTCTCAGTCTTAGAAACTGAGAGTGTTGTATGTTTATAACATATCTTGAAATTTATATGTGCCTTTAAGTCTATATGTGTCTTACACTTTATATAGGACAGCTTTAGTTAGAAATCCAGGAAAGCATTTAATTTTCATTCTGCAGAAAAGAAGGGAGGACCTATCATCAGCAATGGCTGAGAGAATAAAACTGCTACAACTAGTTGTGTGACTGCCTTTAATTTTACCTTGTAATAAGATATATAAGGAAGTCTATGGAAAGCAGAGGGATTTTTCCCTCACTGATATAGAAATCATAAATAAGTCAAATCAGTAAATTATATAGAAATATATATATATATATAAAAAAAGTGCTTTCATGAACTTCAGTGGTTGGTGATTTAGATAATAAAAAACAGTCTGAAAAATCTTTGTTTGCAGAAGAGCTTGATATGATGATGATATATTATACCAAAATCATAAATAATGCCAATAGGATTACACTACATTTTTCAATATGTCCCTTCATAAATATACCAGAGCCATCACACCGATGTGCTTAGAAATGCCTCCCCTCTGAATCCTTGTTATTAGAAGCAAAACAGAACTTAAACCTTTGTTAATGTCTGATAGGCTTTGCGTATATATGTACAGATATTTTAATGAGAAACAAAAAGGGAAATATAACAGACACATAAAAACAGCGTTATTTTTTTTTCTCCTATGCTTGCGGTACAAGTAGTTGAGAGGGATGTGTGTTTACACATTCAGACCTAATCATGTGCAGAATTTTGAATTTACTTTTCCTGTGCTAACATTGTAACTATCTTTTGCAGAAAAATTCTCTTGAGAATGGTAGAACAACATGGAGCTAAGGCAGACTACAGTGTGTATTTTGCAAGTTCCTGAGGGTAGAAGTGGGTGGACTGTAGTAATGTACTCCTACACAGCCATGAGTACACCTGCTCTGCAAATTCTTTCTGACAGCACCACGGCTCTGAACAAGGAGTGTGGACCTGAAGATTCAATCTCAGTTGCAACACCAATGTCAGCAATAGCTCAAGGCCACTCAGATAAATAGCTTTCCTCTGTTCTCAAGCCGTAAGATCAGAGTAATACAAACATACTGAACGAATATTAATCTGATTAGTTTCAGTAGCTTTATCTGAAGATTTAAGGACTCAATCCACAGATATACTTAGTTTATGTTATAAGAATGTAGATAAAAATCATCTTTCAGCAAATCCAAATCCAGATCCACTGCCCAGAGCTTCAGCTCTGGATCTCTTTGCTTTCAGGCGCTGCTGTGGCATGGGGAGAGAAGGGGAGCCCCCCTCCCTCTTCATTGCTGTTTTCTGTCTCTGAACTGACACTTATCTTAGATCTTAGCTTTCCTCCCATCTTCCCGTCCAACAGCAGTGATTGCCCAGGAGTTGAGCTGGCTGTCTAAGACAGATGATTTAGCTGGCCTTTCATGAATTGGAGTGGCTTACCAAAAAGACTATTCTCTCTCTAAATCCTAAATAGGAATGCTAACTGTAAAGTAGCTATTTAATGACCTATTTCAAGGCCATGCAACAGAAAAAGTACTTGGTTACCTATGTACCTAAGCATGCAAGGTGTCCTCAATGGCTTCAGTGGGAGCCTTTTATGTAGTTAAAACTCTACATGTGAATGAATCATGATCTCACAAGCTTATTTGTAATCTTTCTTTTTTTCTAGTTGGAAGATAGTATCATACAGCCAACCACAGCCAAGCTTTTATAATAAAGGAATGGCAATTTTTTCTGCTAACATAAGTACTTAAAACAGAACTGGAGTTTGATGCATTCACCCCAACAGAGAACCTGTTGCATAGTGTCAGTCATTGATTATAGGGCATAATGACAATAACAGTGTCCTCATAGTTAGTCATATCTGTTATTAACAATTAGCTTGTCAATGTACAAACCACTCTTAACTTCTCCTACAGCTGATAGCTAAAAAATCCTGGTCATTAGCAACACTGAACATCTGAGTTCTTTGGGATGCTGCCCAGGCTGATGTAGATTACTCATCTGTGATACTCAACAGCAGTCATGCCGTACAGTGAATTTTCTGCTGAATATTGCATGTGTGAATGCTTCCAAAAATAGATACAGAGCTCACTGGCATAACTTCTTTATTCAGTGACGTTACTCAGGATCATCTTTTTCTCTTTCTTTGAAAGTTAAAGGGCTTAAATGAAAGACATATGAATCAATGAAGAAAATTTCCAATTACTTCATCTTGACTGTGGCCTTATTTTTTACTATTTTCACTTTGGTATAATATATATCATTCTGATATGGAAGAAAACCATTTCTTTTGAAGGAAAAAATCTATTGGGATACTGTCCCATATGTGCATTATAGTGCAGGAAGGCTGATACATATGCATTTTGCTTCTCTAGAAGTTTTGTGACTAAAACTCATGAAGAGTCTGTGGAATTCATCCATGTGAACGAGTACAAAATCCTGTTTTACTTCTGAATGAAAAGTTTTAGCTTTTAGAAGAGTGTGCTGGACATTGGAGTTGTGCTGACTTTTCACACAGAGAGGAATTTTATCCTGCTCTCTGTCTTAATCAGAAAACAGAAACTACTCTTGCTAATGTTATGGAGAACCTGGCTTACTGAATTTAGTAGGTCTGAGACTATAATTCTGTTTTCCATGCTAATTTCTCCTACTGAAAGCTTCTCTAAACAAGTTTTCATCTCCCGAATTTCCAATGAACTGCTGTAGATCATCCAAGTTATATTCTGATAACGTCCCTTCAGTATATATACATGGTTTCACTAAGCGTTCCTCTCCCCTGAGATGGGAGTGTCTCTATTGAATTTCCAATCCAGGCTTTTAAATGAATCGTTTAGTTTTATGTCAAAACCATCAAGAGCATTTTATAGGGAAAAACAATTCCTAAGAGTCAAACAAAACTTGTTATTTATCACAAGGGATGCCAACAGTCTTACCACATGATTATATCTATTTCAGAAAGGCAAAGTAGATAGAACAGTAATTGATGTCTGCCTCTCAGAGCAGACTCCTAAAACTAGTCACAATAGTCATTAAAGAAGTGACAGCTTTAAGAAAATCAATATCAAACCATTGAAGAGCATCTTAGAGAAATCTTTCCACACTTTCAGCAGATATTATGAACAAAGCAAAATAAGAAAGCCAATAGTCTTTGTTTTCATCTACTTGAATGTTTGGCTGTTTTCAGCAAAATGTGTTAATGAACATTAGAAAGGTGCACATTAACATATTTGACAGAAGGTAAAATGCAATGAGGGGATTTAATCAAAGCAATGAAGGAGTCTAATTAATGCAATCAGCATTAGCTCGTGCAAATATTTTCATTGAATGCCATCTTGTAAAGCTAGTGACGTGCAGGGTTTTTGCTACTTAATGCTATGCTGATGGCTCTGCATTCCAGGATCAACAGACATGGCTGGGTAAAAAAGCTACATTTAGAACTATCTTCTTAGAATCCTTTAAACACAGAAAACAACTGAAGTTTTCAAAAAATAATGAAAATGGAGTCTGTTGATAATTATGTTACATCATAATATGCTTTTCCCCCTGTCATTTTAAAATTAATTTTAGTTTTATTTTAAAGTGTTTTAAAAATATTACAGATACGTACTCTAAAGCAATAATTTATCTGTTTATTTTATAGCTCTGTATACTAGAGATTGTCAGTTATAGTAGAGTCTTTCCCACACCATTTAAGAAGGCAATCTGGCCTACCAATAATTTGTCTTTTATATCTAGAAAACTTTAAATAAGAGGGTGGGGTTTTAAATAAAATTATTTAGGAGCAGAAGATTTGTGTTTCTACATTCCTTAGGCACCACTTTCTGAAATGATGGCAGGAATTAATCAAATCTAGGAGAATATTAAACAAAATACATAATTCCGGCTCAATGTCTATTCTTTCTTCATAATGCAAGGCTTGCAAGGGAGTATCTTTTCCATTTTATAAAAAAATTATTCTTTGGTTTACTTCAAGTCTTTTTATGGATCACAAGTTCATTTTTAGTTACCAGGATCTCAGTCCTACAGAAAGTCAAGCACCTTTACTGCCTCTGGCTTCAGCAAACCCAGGAAGACCTGAATGCTGTGTAGGAATCCCTGGAAAACAGAGTTGTGAAACTACATTGCCATTGCTTCAAAAGTGCCATAGATATGAGCACCTAATAAATATTATGGCTTTATCACATTATGATGAGAAAGCCATCAAAAATTCATCTCTGGACCAACCCCCATAGTCAGGTGTATGTATGCTTGAATAAACAACTGATCTTTTTTTGTTCATTTTTGAAAAAGGAGATTTAAAAATTCAAAATCTTTTTAAATGGACCCACAAGAAAAATTTTTATTTTTCCTAGCAAATATTGAAAAAAAGATAATAGACTGCTAGCCTTCTAGACCAAAAATAAAAAAGTTGGAGTAAAATTTTAATTTTTTTAGCTTAATTTTGTTAAACTTAAATTTTGGAAATTTAAAAAAACCCTTATGGTTAAATGAAAAATAGAACTATTTATTTTTTGATTTATCAGAATTAAAACTGACATTTATTTTGTTGCCTTTTTTTGGGGGGATGGGGCTGAGTACATTCTTTGCATTCAGTCACAATAAAAATTTTAGTCAGGTGGAATCCCATCACTTCCTAGTATCAATTTAACCTCAAAACACCTAAGTCTTATACCTATATTTTCTAGTTATTTAACTCAATTTTTTCATTCACTCCAGTTACTGATGTGACTGCAGTTCACAGAGATTTATCTAAGTTAAACAAGACTGCTATCTGAAGCAGCAGATAATTCAGCATGTGGTGCAAAACACACTCAAATATGGAGCGCTTGGCAGGGAGCCCCACAACTGACCTCCAGCCATTCCTCTGTCTCTTCAGTGCTAATAAAACCTGAGAAAGAAGGTTTGCACACACCTATATTTGCTGCCATCACAGTCACTACAGATCATGCTGGGGTCCCTACATAGGTGCATTTACACTTGATAGGTGAGTTTAATAATTTATATCTCTCTGTATATAATTATTTAATATTTATTTTTTGCTATTTTATTATTATTCAGATAGTAGGTTTTTTAATAGCTTAATAAGTTAGTAAATGTTCCCATGTCCTGAGCATCCCTATTCTACATCACATCCCACTCCTTCACAAGATGGCTTCAATGACCAGTCCCACTCACCATTGTAGTTTCTGCTATTGAACCAAAGCTGTTGATAAATATGTTGCAGGTAACATTTACAGGAGGACCTGCAAGTTGAACAATAAATAGAAAAATTGACAGGTTGTGTTCATGACATATATTAAGTACTGTTGTTCTCTTGCCAATGACATCATAGCACTTACCATTGTGGTTTCTGTGACTGATCCAAAACTGTTGATAAAAATATTGCAAGTAACGTTTACTGGAGGACCTGTGGAATGCAATAAAAATGTTGCAATATACATTGAAACAAAGGTACAGATCCCTCAGCCTCCGTACAATCTGGTACAGATGTGGCTGAAAACAAGCAGAAAGTGAGTATTCCCAAACAGATCATGTAAATTTTGATCAAAAGAAAGACATTATCAACACTAATTTACTTAAGCTAGTTTCATGAAAGTTGTTATATAAACACACAGAACTACATCCTTGCATTTAGAGATTCACAAGAGAGTTGAGCGAGGGCTTTTTTCTTATCCACAGTATCAGCACAGAATATACTTTAGCACTGCAACCACTCCTCTCTCCCTTCTCCCTTCCTCCAGAACTTAAAAGATCGTCTCTCCACATCTACTCCACTCTGTAGGCAAAGACTAGCTGCTGAAATTCCCAGCAAGGGCCACTTTTCACATTGACTCCAGTCCACTGAAAATTGACTAAGACAAGGAGCTCTTTGAGCACCTGATCTGGAGATGTCTGGCTTTCCATAAACAGATATTTTAGCAGTATCTGTTCTGGCTTGAAACAGCTTTCGTTAAACAGCTATTTGTATTCTCTTCCCTCCCACCTCCTTTGCTGGTATTCAGCAGTCACTGATGTGTAGCAGAATGAACGGGGACTTAATATTTAATTAGTTGTCTATTAACCTCCTGGATTTTTTAGGGTGATGAAATAAACAGGGATTCTCAAGTGAATCAACAAGGATAAATGCTAAATGCCTGAATCTCAGTCACACAAAAGTTGGTACAAGCAGTGAGTAACAAGTACTTTCTTCTTTTTTTCCATTATTATTTTTAATCACATAATTTTCCTTACAAATAAAAAAATAATGTCAGTGCAAAGAATATAAATACCTATATTTGAATTCATATTTAGAGCTGAAATTGATTTAGAAAAGATGGAAACATTATTACTTTCTTTTTTGAAAAATGGAAAGATAAAGTAATGAGCCCAGAGAAATCCAGTACAATGTCAGCTTCCTGAATGGAAGACCACCCACCCTCAAGGAAACAAGCATGTTGGTTTTGGGAATCAAAACAGTAAGACATTTGGAGGCTGTTAAATTCCAATGAAGTGTGCTGTTTAACTCAGTTTTTTTACAAGAATTGTTTTAAGACTCTTTATGTTGCAAATGTGTTTTCACTTTCAACACCAAGCCAAAACAAGACAAATAGTCTGCTATCCTCCTTTCATGTTATCTTTTTTGTTCCTTTTAAGTGGTAGTATTTCCACTGGCTGAGCATCTTGACCAGCATATTTCTCTGCATCCAGACAAACTGAATCACTGAATCATTGAAATTCGAAAGAACCTCTGGGGATCACCTAGTTCCCCTAGTCCATTAGTCGTAGAGCAGGATCAACTAGAACAGGTTGCTCAGGACCATTCCACATCAGATTTTGAAGATATCCAGAGATGGAGACTCCACAGCTTCTCTAGGCAACCTGTGCGAGTGCTCAGCAACCCACACAGCAAAAGGTTTCTCTTATATTTACGTAGAATTTCACGTGTTTCAGCTTGTACTCACTGCCTCCCATCCTGTAACTAGGCACCACCAAGAAGAATCTGGCTCTGTCTTCTTTACTTGCACTCATCAGTTATTCATGCACAGGAAAGATCCCCCAGAACCTTCTTTTCCTCAGTTTGAGTGGCCTCAGCAATCTCAGCCTTGTCATGTATGACAGATCCTCCAGTCTTTCTATTACCTTCATGACATTTTGCTGGGCCCATACCAGTAAGTTCATGTGTCTCTCATACTGGGTAGCCAAGAGCTGGACTCAGCATTCCAGGTGTGTCTCACCAGTTCTAAGCAGAGTGAAGGATCCTCTCCCTCAACCTGCTGGCAATGCTCTGCCTAATGCAGCCCAAGAGGTTATTGGCCACCTTTGCTGCAAGGGCACATCACTGGCTCATGTTCAACTTGATGCCACCAGGACTCCCGTGGCCTTTTCTGCAAAGCTGCATTCCAGGTGGTCATCTCCCAGATTCTTTCTTCCAAGGTGCATTTCCCTTTGCTGAACATGGTGAGGTCCTCCTGGCCTGTTTCTGCAGCCTATCCAGGTCCCTCTGAACAGCAACACAACTCTCTAGGGCATTAACCATTCCTCCCAGTGTCACATCTCCTGCAAATCTGTTGAGGGTGCCCCATGTGCCATCATCCAGGTAATTAATGAAGACGTTAAACAGTATTGACCCAGTATCAATGCCCATAGTACACCAGTAGTGACCAGCCTCCAGCTGGACTTTGTGCTGCTGGTCACAACCCTTTAATCACGGCAATTCAGTCAGTTTTCCATGCCCATTTAGCTAGTCTCTTCCAATAGCCTGTTCCATGTTGCAAGAGACAGTGTCAAAAGCCTCGCTAAAGCTGACATATACACTGCTCTCTCTTATTCATGAAACCTTTCAAGCCCTCAAAGAAGGACTACTAGCATTGTAAGGAATGATTTTCCCTTCATAAATCCATACTGACTACCACCAGCCATCTTCATGTCTGGAAATGGCTTCAAGATTTGTTCCAGCCTTCAAGGTAAGGCCAGCCAACCTTTAGCTCCTGTATTCTCCTCCTTGTCCTCCTTAGAGAGAGGCATGACATTATTTTTCCATGTGATGAGGAATCTCCTCCAGTTGTCATGAACTTTCAGAGATAATTGAGAATTCAACCACCTATCTTCCACAGCACTTTCACAGAATATTCTGAGTTAGAAGGGATCCACAAGGATCATCAAGTCCAGCTCTTAAATGAATGGCCCATACAGGAATCAAACCCACAATCTTGGTGTTATTAGCACCATCCTCTATTTGTAGGTATTTCCTATGTGTTCCTATGGACTTATCTGTGCCCAGTTTGCTTTGTAGGCTAATTCTTCTCTGCTGAGTTTTTATTGATCTGGATTTTTTCACAGGTCTCAGTGACATGGGATTCCAGAAGACCATTCTTGACTGTAAAGACTGTGGTGAGGGAGATGTTGAGTCCCTTGGCATTTTCCCATGCCCTTTGTCAAGTTTTCTTTAATATCAAAGTGTTGTCTTGCAAAAACCTTCATACGTAAGCATGACAATTACTGAGTGCCAGCAGAACCTAGTAAACATGCTTAACTATGTTAGAAAAACATGTTCACATATGTTAGGAAACATGCTGCCGCATCACAGACTGCAGTCCCGGTGTACATTGAGTAGGTATACATTGAGTGCTTTGATGTATCCCAGAATCTTGAGGTAATTGACTGATGTAGTTGCCAAATCACTCTTCATGATACTCTCCATGGCAATCAGGTGAATTTCTTGGTGAGTGGTAAAAGAGAAGCATTGCACCCATCTTTAAAAAGAGGAGAAAAGCAGACTCTGGGAACTACTGGCCTGTCAATCTCACATCTGTGCCTGGGAATATCATAGAACAGATGCTCCTAGAAGCTGTGCTATGGCACATGGAGGACAGGGAGGTGATTTGGGACAGCCAGCATGGCTTCACCAAGGACAAGTGCTGTATGAGCAACCTAGTGGCTTTCTACAGTTGAGTGACTCCACAAGTGGACAAGGGAAGAGCTACAGATGTCATCAATCTGGATTTCTGTAAGGCCTTTGACACAGTCTCCCACAACATCCTTCTCTGTAAATTGGAAAGGTATGTTGGCTTTGCTCAGCCTGGAGAAGAGAAGGTTCCAAGGACACATTATTTTGGCCTTTCAATACTTAAAGCAGGCCTGTAAGAAAGACAGCAACAAACTTTTTTAGCAGGGCATGCTGCAATAGAACAAGGACTAATGGTTTTAAACTAAAACACACTCCTATCCTATGCGATTTTTCTAATCTAGTAGTTCATTTAAAATGAAAGCAGTAAACTTCTGTGAAGTATAGCCAAGGTTTGAGAACACAATCTAAAGCTCTTCAAAGACAATGGAAAAATTTAATTTTCCCTTACTGCCTAAAATCTAGAAAGAGTTGACATTACCTGTAAAAAAATGAAGCAAAGTATACTTTGTAACTAAATCCTTTTCTACTCCTAGTTTTCCTTTTGTCACCTCCAATGCAATAAGGTGCCTTTCAGGGCACATTCTAGATAATCAAGGTGATCTTTGAGTCATAAGAGAAAATGTCTGTTTCTTGAAAGGACTCAGGAAAAAAACCCGCAAAAAACCACAAACCAAGACCAAACCAGGCAGCTAATGCTCAAATCAACCAGAAAGTAGATGTCTGGTATTCTAATAAACAGCTAAGATATCACTTCTGTTCCGTGCATCTCCATTTTCTCTTCTTCCCCAGAGGGTTTGCTGCTGCTGCTAGTCAACAGGACTCTCTGATACACTGCCTTCTTGAAAAACCCTGACATTATAATGTGTCATACACCTCCTGTGACTTCAGGGCACTTAGCACTTACAGAAACTCAACACTCATCTGCTCACCTTAACCACAAGAAACCTGAATATACCAAATATTCCCCTGAATTTGCTGGGGTATGTTGCCTCAAAACTCCTGTACCAAAGGTGTCTATGATCTTTTTGCCATCTGGCTAGAGAATGAATCCTTTCCTTATCAGCTGCCAGAGGGGATAAAGCCATCCCAATGTGTGGGACAGTCCCCATATGGAGTGATGAGTGCTGAAGGAAGTATGTTTGAGCACCATCCAGCTCCTAACTCCAGCCTTTGCTAAATATACTCCAGTACTGATAGAACGCAACCACAAATCTGCCTCCATTTGGTACATTCTTGAGAAGATTTACTTGTACTCTTGCCCTGGAGATCATCCTAATTGCAGCTAACCATATCTGTAGCCTCAAGTTCATTCCAACTCTTGCCTTTTTTTGGTGTAGAATTTCCAGGTTGCACCTGGCAGCCTTTTTCCCTTCACATTAATTTCAATCATTGTCCTTAGTGGGAATATTATAATCATAAAAGAGATTTTTTTAAATGATACCTGTGCACTTGCCAATTTTCTTTGATATGTGTATTTATTAAGGGATTCTTTAAGGCAGACTGAAGTACAGTACATGCACACACACACAGAGAACTGTGGGCAGAGCAGAGAGATGCAAAATCAAAAATGAATGATAACGAGGCAGAACCACCTCAAGGAATGACAATGAAAATATTGGCAATATATTTACAGATCTGTGAAGAATATTGTGTCTTTTTCTACACATAGTGCCTCTTGCCTGCCTTCTCACTTTGGCCCTTGTGACAATGCATAAAGTTTTTTCCACTTGGATGGGTTATTTTCTTCCCATATACTGGGGAGAAAGGTGAGCCAAACCCCCCTTCGTCCCTTGCAGAGAGCAAGATAAACATCAGGACTGTTTCTAAAGACTAAAATCAACCCTGCCTGGGGTGGAGATAGAATAGGGATCCAGGAACAGCATCAAGGGGTGAAGTGGGAAAGCAGTGATCCCACCAGGGACTGAGCATCCTGTCACCTGTGGGGCAAGGATTTCATGTCTGAGCTCAAACAAGGGAGGTGACCAAAATGAGGAAGAGGGCAGGACAAAGACCCACATGCCGACCTGAGCACCAGTAACTCATATCCCAGGACAGCAGGGGAGGGTACAGGGAAGGGGAAACCTGTTGGAGATGGTTTTTAAATTGCCAGTGCCAGAGACAGCTGCGGGGTTAGCAACCATTTATCCCCAACCAAACTAAACAGCCTCCAACATCCAGCACAGTCCTCATGAGACCTGAAACAGAGCGAACCTCTGTGGAGGGTGCTGCTTCTGCAGCAGCAGTACTACAGGTGCCTGAATTACCACTTCAAGAGCTTGCCAATCCGTCTCTTCATAGCCCCGCAGGCACATCACTGTAAGTCAGACAGCAAGAATGAACTGCTGCTGGGACACCTCAGCTGGTCATGGTCATTAGGTAGGAGTAAGTTGTTCATCATCTAGCTTCCTCCCTTCTCAGAGTGTGGCAGACAGGAAAAGACTGGAGCTATCAAAGGCACCTCAGCTCATGGCCAGGGACCATGAATATTGGGCCAGGGAGAGAAGGAACTAGAAAAGTTCCTCCACATCACAGGGATCCTGCAGCTCCTCCAAAAGCAGTGCAGCTTGAACGCTTGTTTTCAAGGACCTGTACAATGGATAGCCCAAACCCTGATGAAAAAATTCACAAGATTTAATGAGTTTGCCTAAGATTCTACTAAGAAAGCAGAAGGTAGACCACAGGTAGTCTTTATTGCAAGCACCTAGGTAAGACTTCTCTCTTTCCCTGTCATTCTGCCTCTGGGCAAAACCAATGTTTTTCTCTATTTGAATATCATCATCTCATTAGAGTGTTAACAGCTTAGTCACAGGAGGCAAAATTAATGGCACCAATACAACATAGTTACCCTAAGGCTTACAAATCACACTGACATTTTTTGTTGGGAAGTGATGTCTTTCATTTATGAGGTTGTCTTTCTATGAGATTTCTGTCAAGGGCATCACTCTAAGTATAATCATATCCAGTAAACATAATTTCTTCTTCTTTAGAAGTGTTCAACACAATCCAATGTGGATGATTAAGCTCATGTCACTTATTATTCATTGATGACAACTGTACCTACTAAATAAACTAATAAACAAAACTACAAATTTAAAAAATAAAAAGCATAAGTGCAGAGGTCTCAAGGAGTGTAGTAGTTGTATGGTACTTTGCACTGATGCAATTTGCTGGTAAAATCAAATAAAGACAAAATTATTGTTCTGCTTCATCAAACTAAAACCAGCATCCTCTGAAAGTTCATCTGTCATATATAATAACTTAGCTTGCTGAGAATGCCATTTCTCCCGGTAGGAATATGGCAATGGTTTTGGTTGCTTACTGGTGCATCTAAGACTCAGAATCATATTCTGTGTAATCAATATACATTTATCATCAACAGAATAAGACTAAGAGCCCCAAAAGCACTTATAGAACCAGACAAAAACCTGAAGAGATCTTTAGGTGCCTAAATTCTTTTTAGGACTCTCATTCCCATTGATATTACTAAGTCTAAACATTACTAAGTATATGACAAATGTACGTGAGCAACACCACTTATGGCAACAGTATCATACAGACTGGGGGAGACACAACATGCCGGCCTACAGCAGGTGAGAGATAAGAGGCAGTGCTGAAAGGAATCAGCAGGAAAGCACTACAGATTGCAGAAAGTACAATTTTACCCTTGTTCCCGCTGCCTATTTCCATAAGTGCACATGCAGGCATACACACAAATAGAAATTAACAAGGTAAGATAAAGAGAACTCTACTCATACATCAAGATTTAAGCTGCTACCCTCACTTCCTTGAGAAAGCATCTGAGCAAGAACATGGCCTTACGACACGTCCTGGATACAAAAAGGGCATGTGACATTACAGAATTGAAAGCTCTTCCTCAGCAAAATAACATTGAGGCCTCACAAGACAAATACTCCTGTGATTGTCGGGTCCAGGTGGTTACACGAAGAGTCATAGAAAGAAAATTCTCAGGAGTAAGTACAGCTAAAGCCATCTTTCTATATATACATTGACACAGTTTGAGCTCAAACAGTGAGTAGTCAATTTCTGAAGTGGTATGTGAGTTTTCAGCTGTGGGACTATTGCTGAATGTAACAGGAGTCATGCCGGTAAAATCCTATCAACGTTTCATGGAAGGAGAATCCCTGCTAAGATGCACTTTTTTGTGCCTTAAAGAGCTTGTGAAAATTGTTGGATTGGCATGCTTCACATTCAGTGAATGCTTTTGTCCACAGACCCAATTCTGGAAGAAGAAGGTAAGTCTCACACTACAAAACCTCTTCAGTTCTGCATTTGGCATTACAGGATAGTCCATATGATACGTTCATTCTTCCCTGACTCTTTCTGCTGAAGCTGATAACAGAAATATATATTACTGTCAGCTCTGGGTTACAATGGGATATATCCAAACAGGTTATCTAATAGACATTGCACAAGAACAATTTTCACGCATTATTTTATTTCACTTCACAAACCAGGAGTTCAGAAAAGAAAAGCCCTTTAAACAGTTGACATGTTTCTGATTTCCCCAGCTAACCTGAGCTAGCCTACAAAGAATATATAGCCATAGCAGTCACAACAGATTGTATAAATGCTCTAGAGCTGGCTTTCACGTGGGTAGTTTGAGGGATGGTACCAAGGTAGTCATGGCAGGCTGGAATTCACTGGAGGCCATTAATCTCAGACATTATAGCATGTGCTGAGCTCTCTATCATCTCAGTGGGGTGCAGAGTACCTCTGAGCAAATTACTTAAAAGCTCAGATGTTTCTACACAACCCTCAGCAATACTTGTGACTGTGGCCAGTCCCAGAGCTAAAGTCTTCCGTGTGCAAATGAGACTGTGGAAATAAATCTTAAAAACAGTGAGTCAGAAATCTTACATCTGGAAATTTCCCATTGGAACTACAAGCTTACAGTGCAAAGTTATTTAGTATTTATGCCAACTTTAAAAATATTCAAATCAATGCTTTCATCTTTCATATGTCCACCAAACTCATTTTATTTCTCTGAGCTTTCCACTAATGTTTCAAATCTTCCTATTCCAAATCATGACAAGCACCTCATCACATCTCTTTCTAAACTTTTCCTTCTTCCAGTGCAATAGAGCAATGGATGACATTTGGGGTACTTGAATTGTTTGCTTTTCTTCTGACATGAAAAGACGCAGGCACCTATTTCTTATCATAAAACATTGCTCACTGAATTGGCTCTCAGCTTCACTGCTAGCAAGTAGCAGAGATGCTCCTGTTCCTCACACTTGATCCTGAGAAACTGCTCGGTTGCTTTGCATTAATGAAGACAGAGCTCTTTGCTGCTGATCAGCATGTGAACTGCAGAATGTGTGCAGGGGCCTGGGACACTCCTGAATGTGGTTAAATAAAAGATGGTATTACATCTATAGTCATGAAATCTGCGCTTCAGTGTAGGGTCAGATAAACTCCTCCTGGGTAATCTTATTATTAATAATATTTTACGAAGCCAGGGTAACCAACTCATCTAAGAGACTGCATGGAACCACAAGATAAAAAATATCCACTGAGAAGAGAAAGCAGGAGGGAAGATATACTTAATAAAATTAATTAAAAAAGGTATTAATAATAATTTTAAAATGTTTTATTAAAATAGAACTAGCCAAGGTTTCTATTTTTAGCCAGAATGAACTGCTTCATTTTCCTTGGCATACTCACATCAAAACATACCTTTAAAGAAATGTTACTTTTTTCCTTTCTCTCTAAACATGTCTTACTTTGTTCCTTCTCTGTGATTCTGATCTTATGTTGCAAAAACTAATGGAAGCTCAGTTATAAGCCTCAATAGGTACAGCCTCAAATACAGGGCTTGGTCAATACCTCTCTGTGGCCACAGAGAGGACTCAGAATTGATTTCAACTCCTTTCTTGTTCCTCTGAGCCTCAGACATTTATTTTATTTCACAACTCTGCCAGCTCTTCTTTTAGTGTCTCCACAATGTTCCTTGCTTTACTTTCTGAAGAAAGAAAGCATCTTGGGTGACTAACATTAAGAACCAAACATTGATTTATGGTTGCTATGGAATTATACACTAAATGATACACAGGACACAGATGAACAATGGGACTTGGACAAATGGAATGGCTTGGGAATAGGGATAAATGACAACAGAAATGGTCAGGAGCTGGTACAGATGTCAATCAGCAATAGCTCAGAGACGCACTGACCAACATACTCACCACAACTAATACTAACAAAATAAAATTTTCCTTTCATTTGCAGACCTTTCCAATTTTTTACCTCCTTACACTTCAACTCATTTCCATACAATATTTGCAGAAGATTACTTTGAATTAATTCCTCTGTCCTGACTCCCCCCTTCATCAACCAATCTGTTGCCAGTTTAAGTTGGCCTTCTATCCCTCTCCTTTACATATCCTTTCCTTTTGAAAATCTTCTATCTGGTCTCCCACATCCTAAATAACAAAAAGGATCTGTGTTTTTACTGCAAAATATCCTTAAGGTACTTCTTTGATGTCTTTCACAAGCAGTTTTTTGAGTAATCAGTTCTTTCTATATATAAAATGGCTGGAAGAATGGGAGGGGAATGAGAACTCTTCATGAGCCTAGAAAATAAGCATTTCATAAACTGACTGGCTTACTCTATTATCAATACCAAATCAGCTTTTCGATGCAGGATGCTCACTGCATTGCTGTGAGGAGCATCACGTGGCTTTCACAGAGGCTCAGAGCTCTGCTGGCATAAATCATGTTGCAGGGTCAGGGCACCTGGTCTTTTTCTGTATTCTACCGCCAATAGTCATGCTGAGCAGAAGTCTTCTACAAAGTCCTCCAAATGAGACTATATCCATATTGAGGAACTTATTGACCTGAATTGAATCTGACCCTAATTATTTATAACCTTTTTAAGTCAAACTTTTATTTTATTAAAAAAACAAGGAGTTGAAATCTGTTTTTAACAGATTATGTCTGCTTTACCTCACACAAAACACACCTCAGAAGTGTGACAAAACCAAAATTTTCAGGGGTACGTAGCCAAAGAGTGCAAAATTATTCTCAGGAGTACTGAACCAAAGAGCTGCAAAATTCTTCCAGATGCTTATTTTAGGCTGGTTCCTATAAACAGACTGGCCAAAGGCTTTTAACACCTCAGACTGCTCCATCTGATGGGATATCTGGAAAATTGCTGCAGTCTGAAACTTACGTGGAGTGAACACATCTTCATTTTTAATTTGACATGGGGAGAGTATGTGCACATATTTATTTATGCACAGGCAACAGGCTACATCCATATCTGGAAAAAGAAGGAGTTTTTACAAATGCTTCTGGTTTGGCATCATGCATGTAATTTGCATCTCTTCAACAACTGCCTTAAACTGTTGAGAGTTTAGAACAGCATTCTGAGCATAAGTGTTCTGTTATTTTATTTATTATTTATGACCAATCCTTTATCAGACATAGTAAACAGTATAAAGAACACATAGCAGTTCTGATAAGATGGTTTCATAGCCTGAGACATAGACATAAAAACAACACACACTGGGATTAGAGGCAGCCTAACATAATGAGTATTGATCAGGTAAATTTTAACCCTAGGTTTTCTCTGACTAATTATGCCAGTTTAAGGGAAGCATTTAGCCTCTTCTCAGATATATTTCCCCGAGTACAAAAGCAAGGGAGATAACCCACAGCTGTGCTCCTGGGATGGAGGAAGGATGAGTTTGTTCATGCAGTGTGTATCAACTGAGTTTTGGTTACCATGCTTTAAGGGAAAGTGCCCACAACTCAGCTAGTTGCAGATGTGCCCAGTTGTTTCTATGCAGCCCTGGGCTTCGGAGATACAGAAACACACAAGTAGAGGTTATTAGCTTTCAGAGAGGAGCATCATACTGCTACAGTGCTTCCCTGGACAGTCCACTGTTTGCTATCGCCAAAAAAATCTCAGCCTCACGGCAAGTAGAGGGAGTTGCGCTGTCTGATGCTTTGGTGAGTAATACCCTTGTAGAGGAACCCTAAGGGTCTCATATAGTCCATAGACAGAACATGATGCTTCAGCACAGTGGGGTACCACTTGCAGAGAGCAAATAACTGCAATGGGCTCTTTGTAAGCCCTCCTAAAACTGATTTTCAGCAGAGTCGAGGTACCTCCCTCAGGATCCACTGCTCAGACTATTCCATAACTGGTCAACATATACAACTTACTTTGAAAAATCAGTCAAAAATTTCAGTCTTTATTTCTAAAACACAGACAGTTTTGGAGTTAATAACAAAACTTTGAGAGATTTTGTGCAGAAAGGATCCTTTCTAAGAGCTTCCATACCGGCCTTAGACTGAAGGGGTGCAAACTTGCACCTCATAGGCTAAAAGGCTGTGGGTTTCTTGGAAAATGTGGAGCGATATCTCACATTGTCTCTTATTCAGAGGAGATAGGATTCATCCTAAAGTGCAGCTATGGTCACTGCTAAAAATATTTAGTAGGTGTAGATAGCTTACTGTACCCAGCAAATTGTGTAGCAAAGCACTTAGGATACAACATTCAGTGAAAGAAAGTGCATTCACACACATTTCTATGTTACTGGTGGGGGCAAATAAGAGCAAAAAGAGAGAGAAGTGCTGGCTCTCAAACCCTGTCCTTACAATATTTTCCGTAACACTTATATCAGCTGTCTCTAAGGTGTACTGGCTACAACAGGCACTTCTGTGCATCACATCAAAGTGGTCAAGAGGCTCTCCCCTTTCAGACAAGCAGTTACGTTGCAAGGTTGAAAAGTCATGTTCCCTTTTGATTTTTTCCCTGGCTTAGTTAAGTTTGAAAAATAGACCCTCAAGATCACTTATAGTCTTTTGGAGGAGATACTGACCCATTTAAGCTGAAGGAAAACTTGACCAAAAATTTTCTATATATTGTAGAGGAAGGCAGGCCACCCACAGACACCATTTGCTTGTGGGTTGGAGTGTGGGGTGTTAATTGACTACAGATCCACACCAAGAGGAATCCCTTTCCTGTGGAATATAAGACAGATTCTGAGACACTTGGTCCATACAGAGAGATGAAGGTGGATCAGTGCCTCATCAGAGAACCTGAATTTGGGTTAGGGGTGAGGTGAGTGCTCGGTGAAGCAGATTGGGGCAGTTCTGTGCACACTCGAGAGCAGACCTGAGAGAATCTGAGGAACTTTAAAGTAAAACTGTAATGCACTGCCAGTTACACAGCAGGTGGATCAGGGGTTTCCAAGGGGTTTGGTTCTTATACTCCATCTAAGTCTTGTTTTAAATGTTTTTGTCTTTTATTGATTCATAAAGCCTTTATGATTCAACCCGTCCCAGCTACTGACACGTAGTTGAGGCATAAGGAGTAATCATTATGTCTTCATGCCCTGGCAATACTTGAGGATTGTTGGTAGCTGGTACAGTTCAAATAAGCCACTAGGCTGCTCTGATTTATCCCTTATAAGTAACTTAATGCTTGGTGAGTTACACTCTTCTTTCATGTACTGTACTGCTCAGATCTTGCAGTTTCCAGAATCAGAGCCTTTATATTTCTGTAAATTTTGAATTTTAATCATGGACTTGGTATTTATGATATTGGCAGGTCATTATTCATGCCAAACATTGTGCACCCTTCATCTCAGAGCTATGTCAGACCCTATACCACCCTGTCTGCATAATCTGGGGGACTCCTCTCTGCAGATTGTTAAAATCACTCATTTCTTTGAAAGACCATGAAATGCATATTTGGAAGATGAACTGTCAAATGTACATGTTCTGATTACTTAATCAGAGATTTACATGGACCCACAGCCCATGGCCAAACAGGCAAGAACCCCACTGGCACACACAGAGGGAAGGGGACAATAATGCAGAAGAATGGAAGTTGGAAGAGGAAAGGACCTGCAGGAGGAAGAAACTTCCCCTGAAGTCTGAAGTACCCTCACAGAACTGACACACTTCTTTGGAGAGTGGAGAGGAAGGACCCATCACATCAGGAAAGCCACTGGAGCTGAGAAAGGCAGCCCCGCCCCATCTGTTCCCTGTGTAACAACCTGTGCAGCTCAGAAACGTGACAGGTGATAGCAGTGGGTGATGCTCTCCTGAGAGGTGCAGATAGAGGCATCCCATGTGCCAAGCAGGCATGCTCTCTAGAGAGGTGTGCAGCTCACAGGGCCTTGTGTCAGAGGTGTCACCAAGACACTACCAACCCTCATACAGTTCACTGACTATTGCCTGCTGCTGTTGTTTCATGTAGGCACCTGTGATACAGCCAGAAGCAGCCTGAAGAGTGTCAGGAAGGATTACAGAGTCTTGAGAGTGGTGATAAGGGACTCTGGAGTGCAGGAGGCTCTTTCCTCAATCCTGCTACTCAGAGGGAAAGGATCTAAAAGGGCCACTCCAAACTGGTGAATCAGCAGATAGCTACAGGACTAGTGCCACAGCCAGGGGTTTGGCTGCTTAGACCATGGGACTCACTTTGAGAAACACAGTCTACTGGGTGTTGATGGGGTCCATCTGACAGAGGTGGGGAGGAACATCTACAGTCACAGGTTTGCCAAGATGGGGATGAGGGCTTTAAATCACAGTTGTCAGGGGAGAGCAATCTCAATCCATCCCACTCCTACTGGTTTCATGCCAGTGCTAGCAAAAGATGTCCAAAGTCTGAAGTGGGATTGCAGGTTAGCAAGAGGACAGCTCAAGAGCAGCCCAAAGGAATTTCCCCAACTCCAGCCAGTAAGTCAGCTTCATCCAGGATTCAGCTTGAATGCCTCCATGGAAACACCCACAGCATGGGGAATAAGCAAGATAAGCTACAGATGTGCACACATCTGCAGGGCTATGATCTCATTGGCACCATGGAGATGTGGTGGGATGGCTACTGTGACTGGAATGTTGGAATGGAAAAATACAGGCTCTTTAGGACAGGCAGGGGAGATAAGGAAAGGGTGTCTCCCTCTATGTCAATGACCAGCTAAAGTGTATGGATCTCTGCCTGGAGATGAGTAAGGAGCTGACCAAGAGCTTATGGGTCAGAATTAAAGGGACAGCAGGGACAGGTGACATTATAGTGAGGGTCACCCAACCACAAAGTCCAAGTCAGTCAGGTCCTTATAGATAGTTAAGGGCACCCTCACATTCCCAAATCCTGGTTCTCATGGGGGACTTCAATCACCCTGACATCTGATGAAGGGACAGCACATCATGGCATAAACAATCCAGGAGTTTGTTGGAATGTGTTGATGTTGACTTCCTTCTCCAAATAATAGAGGAGCCAATGAGCAAAAGTGCTGTGCTGGACCTTATTGTTACCAATAAGAAGGGGCTGGCAAAGAATGTGAAGTTCAAGGGCTGCCTTGGCTGCAGTGATCACGGAATGGTGGAGTTCAGGATCTGTAGGGCAGTGAGGAGAGTGCACAGCAAGCTCATTACCCTGGACTTCAGGAGAGAATTCTTTGGCCTCTTCAGGGACCTGATTGGTAGAATGCCATGGGATAGAGCCCTGTAGGGAAGAGTGGCCCAAGAAAGCTGGTTAATATTCAACCTTGCCTCCTCCAAGCTCAGGTGCAATGCAGCTAACAAAGAGTAAGTCATGAAAAAATGCCAGGAAGCTTGTGTGGATGAGCAAGGAGCTTCTGGACAAACATTAGGCCTCTACAGTGTGGAAGCTGGGAAAGGTAGTCTGGGAGAAGTTCAGAGAAACCATCTGAGCAGCCAGGGATCAAGTTAGGAAAGCTAAAGCCCTATAAAATTAAACCTTGCTAGGGATAACAAGGGCAAAAATAAAAGCTTCTATAGGCACATTTGGTGATAAAAGGAGTGGTAGGTAAAATGTGGGTCCTCTCTGTAAGGAAACAGGAGATGTGATTATCCAGGACATGGAGCAGGCTGAGGTACTCAATGCCTATTTGGCTCAACCTTCACCAGCAAGTGCTCCAGCCACGCTGCCCAAGTCACAGAAGGCAACGTCAGGGACTGAGAGACTACATTCACTGTAGCAGAAGATGGGATTTGAGACCACTTAAGGAACCTGAAGGTGCCAAAATCCATAGGACCTGATGAGATATATCTGTGGGTCCTGAGGGAACTGGTGGAGGAAGTGGCTAAGCCACTATTTGTCATATTTGAGAAGTCATGGCAGTTCAGTGAAGTTCCCACTGACTGAAAAAGGGGAAACATAACCCCCATTTTTAAAAAGGTAGAAAGGAAGACTCAGGGACCTAGATGCCGGTCAATCTCACTTCTATGCCCTGCAAGTTACTGAGGCAGATCCTCCTGGAAACTATGCAAAGACACATGGAAAATAAAGAGGTGATTTGTGACAGCCACCATGACTTCACTAAAGGCAAATCATACCTGACAAATTTGGTGGCTTTCTATGATGGGGTTACAGCACTGGTGGATGAGGAAAGAGCAAGTGATGCCATCCACCTGGACTTGTGCAAAGCATTTGACACTGTCCTGGACAACATCCATGGAAAGACATGAATTTGATGGGTGGAGCACTCAGTGGATAAGGAATTGGCTACACAGTCACACTTAAAGAGTTGCAGTCAAAGGCTCAGTGCTCATGTGGAAACTAGAGATGAGTGGCATTCCCCAGGGGGTGGGTACTGGGACTGGTGCATGTTTGTCAATGACATGGACAATGGGACTGAGTGCACCCTCAGCAAGTTTTCTCATGACACCCAGCTGTGTGGTGGGATTGAAATGCTGGACGGAAGGGATGCGATCCAGAATGATCTTGACAGGCTTGAGAGATGGGCCATGCAAACCTCATGAAGTTCAAAAAGGCCAAATGCAAGATCCTGCATGTGGGTCAGAGCAATCCCAAGCACAAGTACAGGCTGGGCAGAGAATGGATTGAGAACAGTCCTGAGGAGAAAGACTTGGACATGACCCAGCAATGTGTGCTTGCAGCCCAGAAAGCCAACCCCGTCCTGGGCTGCATCAAAAGCAGTGTGACCAACAGGCCAAGGGAGAAGACTCTCCTCCTCTACTCCCCTTTCATAAGACCCCACATGCAGTACTGCATCCACCTCTGCCATCCTCAGCACAGGAAAGACGTGGATCTGTTGAAATGGATGCAGAGGAGGGCCACAAAAATGATCAGAGGGCTGGAGCACCTCTTCTATGAAGACAGGCTGAGAAAGTTAGGGTTGTTCATCCTGGAGAAGAGAAGGCTAAGTGGACATCTTATAGCAGCCTTCCAGTACCTAAAGTGAGCTTACAAGAAAGCTAGAAAGGGACATTTTACAAGGGGATGTAGTGACAGGACAAGAGGTAATGTCTTTAAAAAAAGAGTAGGTTTAGCTTAGATATTAGAAAGAAAATCTTTACTGTAAGGGTGGTGAGGCACTGCATCAGGTTCCCCAGAAAAGCTGTGGATGCCCCATCCCTGGGTATGTTCAAGGCAAGATTTGATGGGGCTCTGAGTAACCTGCTCTAGTGGAAGGTGTCCCTCCCCATGGCAGGGGTGTTGGAACAAGATGATTTTTAAGGTCACTTCAAACTCAAACTATTCTATATTCTACTATCCTATATTCATATTTTCAGAGGAGAAACAAAAAGAAGATAATGAATCTGTCTAATAAAATTGCATTTTTCTGTTTTATGAATACATATTTCTAGTAATGATGCCACTGTATTAAATAGATTTGCAGATTGTAAATTTATATACTTGTAGTAAATTTAGTGTACAAGTTTTTATATATTCTAAACATAAACTGCGTACTTTCTAAGACAGCCAAAACACAAGATGCTTAATGAGTGACCCAAGGGCTATGGCTTCAACTGTATAGAAAATTTAAATCTGAACATGACACTGAATGTGATAAAAATATTACAGTTAAATTAAAACATGATCAAAACAATGGCATCTCCTTCTTTGATATCAAAGGTCTTTGGCTCTGCTTTGACATTTGTTTTTCATAAATCCCCGTGGCATTTTATGTAGCAGCAGACCAATAATCTGTGACAGTGGCCAAATCCACTGATGTTTCTTAATTAAATAATTGGTTCTGGATAAAGGCAACACACCAATACAACATGGATCACCGTGGCTAATCTTATAAATATAAAAGAAGACCAGGACAGATCCTCAGCTCAGATGCCAAACAGCATTGGTTAGCTTGAGCTTTTACAGTGCTGCATGCTCGCAGCCTTTCTGACTTGCTTTGGAGGCAGCTGGCTGTAGGAAGCTCAGAGAGAGATTCAGGGAATGAGCAAACAGCTAAGCAGCGTATATAATCAAGGGGGTGCCTTGGGCTTGCTGTCTGTCCCCATTTGTGTAGTAGCCTAGACATAACCTAACTAGCCATGCAACTCAGCCAGCTTATTCATGTTCTGGGAAAAAACCTGAAATTAAAGAAATGGAGGAAGAGGAAGAAGGGCAAGGTCCACAGCGCCCCTCACCTTTTTTTCTTTTTTCTTTTTTTTTTTTTCCCTAGCAGTTTTAAAGGAAACACAATTAAAAGGATCCTTGCATAATTGCAATAAAAAGTTTTCTATCTGGAAATATGCATACCTAGGGCAGGGGCTAAACATCATTTCCTTACCTTCATTTTTGTAGTGGAAGAAAAATAAACCAAACCCAAATAAACCCAATGTCCTGCAGGCAAGGATCCTCCTGCAGCACCTTACTGTGCAGTGAGATGTGTGTACACAGATTTATCTGACAACAGTGTTAAGTTTTAAGTGGGTTTCAAAACAGAAGATAAACCAGAAGCTTACCTTCCCAAGAGCAGATGTTTGGACATCTTAAGAAACCTATATTTAGGTAGTTCAGTGGCCTGGATACATGTGAAAACTGGCTCAGGTATCTCCCTTCTCCTACAATGAATCTTCAGCCCGTGCCCTACAACTTAAATGCACCAGTAATGTGCACTTTCTTACTACATGTTGATGTGCCTAATCCAGAGTTGAGTCTCCATTGCACTCGGCCCTTTGAGTCTTTGAACTGTGTGAAAAATAGACCAAGTACAGAATACTCACCACAACTGACTTTATGGCCAGTAGTGAAGTGTAGCTTTGGGAAGGTTGTTAACCACTAGAGAACAAATCTCTGCAGTCTCGCAGCTTATCTTGGGTATGCTTTTCATCTTTTATATGTCTAGATTAAGGTCAACTTTTGTGGACAGATCCTCTTATCACGTGTATAAGAAGGTGCTTTTATTTATTAAGTTTGATATCACTGGTTTCACCCTTAAATGTCATTCAGTGGTTTCCTTTCATGCTTTTTTAAGTATTTCATTACTGGCCAACTCTGGGGCCAAATAAGTAAGCAATGGGCTTGAACATATGGGAAAAACTGACCCTTGCTGCCAAGGAGTTAAAGTATTAAAGTGTATAAGCCATTTCCTGTAACAGTTGTTAAGCTAATTTTTAATAAATTACTTAGTCCATGTGTTTATTATTCAGATATAAACCCACTGGCTTGGCATGAAAATGACATTACACTGCTGTAATCATAGACTAATTTTTTACAACTATGGTCACTACACCCCCAAACTGCATCAGTAACAAAACAGTAGCTTTTGAGCAAGTTAATTCACACTGCATTGCACCATCCAGTGATGAGAGTAACATTAATGGGCACTGCTGCTGCACAGCTTCATGCAACTCCATTAAAAAAAAAACAAAACAAACCATTCTTTAGTAAATAATGGTTTAATGGGAAAGAATGAACTTAGAACATGGAATGAAATTCAATACAAAAGAAAATCATGATCATCTTCATTGCTAGTGTTTTCCACACCAGAAGAAAACACCCTTCTGCAGCCCTTGGTTACCAAGTCCCCTGCCCTCTACCCAGTGCATGACAGTCAGCCTACTACTTAAAGTATTTGGCATAAGGGATATAGTGGTGCCTATTGATAATGTTTTTTTCTCTTTGGTAGTTTCCAGCTTATGTTTAGATTTTAAGTGGTGTTAGAACATGAAGGTGTTAAAAGGTGGGAATAATTTAGTAACCTCTGAAGATCAACACCTGCTAGGAAATGTTAAATTCAAGCTGACTTTCCATTAGCCCCATGTCTTCTGTTGTGATTTAGTTGCAGATTGATCCTCTGTATCATGGCATTGCATACAGTGTTCCTGAGGGAGTGTGAGCTGAATATACACTAAGCTAAGACACCACTTCACTGTCCTCAGTTTCTAGCAAAGAGAAAGCACATTCTTGACTAGTTTTATAATACAGGTGCCCTATGCTGCTATTTCTGGTTTTTATTTTGCTTTGAAAGCAAAGTGAGCAGTGGAGAAAGTAAAAGACATCACTTCTGTTGGGTTTTACCATTAAAAAATAGAAAATTAATATTAACTAGGTAAAAATGTATCATGCAAGTCTCATCTTTCATTATTTTACATAAACCATGCTCAACTGATGTTGTAATTGAAGAAGAAACAGCAAATCAACTCACAGGGCCATGAGTATACATTTGCTGTCAACAGAAAGGCTCTCAGGGACTTCAGTTAGTATTAGATTACAGTCTTCATATTTACATTTAAAAGTATTCCCCTCTGTGTCCTTACACAAATTATTAGACTATTCAAATTCAATGAAAGATAAGTGGAAGATGAAAAAGTATGCATTAAATATCTGACAGACAGTGATTAAAGAAAAACAACTTTTAGAGCTGGCACTCTGGCACTTCTTTCTGGCTTTTCATCAGGGGAATATTCCCCCTCAGAGCCTGGTCATTTTGTATCCCATCACTTGGTGCATCAAGAAGAACAAGAAATATGCTCCTCTGCTTTCAAATGATTGTATAAAAGAAAAAAAATACAAAAAAGGAAAGGATCTTTCAGTATACAGTACTTCTGAAAAAAAAACAACCAACAAAACCACACACACTAAAAAAAACGCCCCCAAATCCCCTGTTGATGTGTAAACGTTTATATATTCACCTGTTGCTCTCCCACTATTTTCCT
The DNA here is from genome assembly GCA_013396755.1 of Sclerurus mexicanus. NCBI lineage: Eukaryota > Metazoa > Chordata > Aves > Passeriformes > Furnariidae > Sclerurus > Sclerurus mexicanus. The sequence goes on along the minus strand of VWZF01005544.1, from coordinate 871,610 downwards.
GAATTTTTTAATTTGCAAGAACAAGCTAGGAAAAACCAGTAACTAATGACAAAATGCTTTATCTGGATAAAACACCTTGTTCCAGTAAGTAGCATTTTCCTCTCTCTTTAGAATGCATAGCCTTTATTTCAGAAATTAATCAAATAGCCGCTGTTTTCCAGTAATTCAAACTAGTCATAAAAGTGTATTTAATTATTGTATAATCAGTAATATAAGATAAATGTGTTCTACTCAGTTGCATTTCCATGAAATCAGACTTTTTGGACACTCTAGAATGCCTGTAGTGGACCCAGAAAAAGCTACGTCTAAGGCGGAAAAAGCTAGACAAATGCATGAGGAGAATTATAGAATATCCTGAGTGGGAAGTGACCCACAAGGATCATCAAGTCCACCTCCTGGTTCTGCACAGGACCATCCTCTAGAGTCACACCATGTGCCTGAGAGTATCATCCAAATGCTTCTTGAACTCTGTCAGGCTTGGTGCTGTGACCACTTCCCTGGGGACCCTGTTCCAGTGCCCAACCACCCTCTGGGTGAAGAATCTTTTTCTAATATCCAACCCAAACCTGCCCTGACACAACTTCAGGCCATTCCCTTGGGTTCTGTCACTGGTCACCACAGAGAAGGGATTAGTGCCTGCCCCTCCTTTTCCCCTCACAAGGAAGTTGTATCTCCAGTGAGATCTCCCCTCAGTCTCCTCTTCTCCAGGCTGAATAGACCGAGTGCCCTCAGCTGCTCCTCACATGGCTGCCCCTCAAGCCCCTTTGAGGAGTGGTTGAGTAGTGGCACGACTATCTTGATCCACATCTTTTAAGAAACCCAGTAAACAAATATCAATCCCTTACTAAAATCAAAGTCAGACAGAAGATCCATAGTTCAAACCATTGTTTGCAGACTCTTTTTTGCTTTAAAGTTCTTTCATTAAAATAGAAAAAGTGCAATAAATCAGGTAATTATTTAATGTTTCATACATTCATTCACTTATACAATATAGAATACTAGTATTGTAAAATAGCCCTTATCCCCGAAATTATCTTAAACAGATTTGTGAACAGTAGAAACTGAAACAATTTATATTATGGACACAATAATGACTCAGTTAAAAAAAATCTTTATAATACTAACTTCAAGAAAAATAAATTTAATTTTACTCCTTTGCAGCTGTCCTTTAAAAGGAAAAAGTACACAAAATAGAACAACAAGTATTTTCAATTTCTTTGAACCATTAACAAGATTTGGGCAACTAGAACACTGATATGCTTCACGTTGACTAATAAACGTAATTATCAGCTGATAAGGTTTTGACTGGTGATAAGTGCAAAACCTTAACTCTCTAATTCTGAACTCTGAGGTCCAAAATACTATTCAAGGGAACAGAGCAAAGAACAAAACCTTTGAGACTCCTCACCAGAAGACTTAGAGCTTTGGGAAAGCTCACAGATAGGAAGTTATGAGAAAATACTGAAGATCTGTTTATCAGTTCAAACTGCTGCAAAGGATCATCCTGCTCTGGAGCGTGACTTAATAGAAAAAATCAAACTCGGAAACAACAGGTGCTTTGCCAGTACAGGTTCAAGAGGCAGCAGCTTCACTTTGGAAACACAAACAAAACATTGGACTCAGAGGGGAGAAGTGTCTGTCAAACAGCTCAGTGTGCACCATAAAACATGGTGCAGACCATACCTACTCTACCCACTTGAAACAGGGGAACAAAGCTATGAATCTGTCTCATACGCTTTTTCATTAAATGGTTTTAGACACATACTGGGAAGCAATAGAGAGCTATCTTTAAGTCACCCTATGACTTCCTATTCCTGGTTTTATCTGAGCTACAAGAGATAAAGTTTTTTTTTATGTCCCTTCCATTTGAAGGATAAGAATAACTTCTTAATGAATGCTCAATTCAGGCAATTTCTGCCTTCATTCGAATTCTCTAAAACTTCACTGATGCTCATGCAAATACACAAAATGAATGTGAGAGTTGAATGCAATATTACTTACTGTAAGCGAATGTGGACACCAGTTTAGGAACTCAATAAGCATATTGAAAAATACTCTGAAATTAAGACTTTAGACATTACTGACTAGTTGGTTTTTTTTAACTCATCAGCTTTTAAACCTTTGGATCTGAAAACCATAGTAGGTTGCTCCTTACTCAGGCAAAGGAAGCAGTCAAAAAAGGCACTTTGTTCCAAATCTTGTAATTTGCACATGTGGAACAGAGAGAAGAAACTGATCTTTGATCTAAATTTAATTAAACACTTTTCTCATTGACGTGTGAGCTTCTTCTCTCCTTACAGTTCATTCACAGACTAAGAAATTCTTATTTTTTTCCAGTCATTATCAACTTTCACAGCACAGCTAACAAGACTTAATACAGGAAAAAATGCATTTCAGATAAGAGTGCAAATATATACTGGCATGAGATTTGTTAAAGGAGAGAGCATTTTATCAGTTTTCAAAGTAAAGCCACGTTTTGAGTTTTAACTTGCCATAGAAGAGCCAGTTACGGTGGAATTATAGGGCTCTCCTAAAATGCTAAATATTTGCAATGAAAACTTCTCTCCCAACTCCTTTCATACAAAGCACAAGATATTGTGTGCTCTCTTCGATAGAGATTTACAGGACTACAGCAAGGAAAACTTGCTTTGAGTAATAATCTTTGCAAAAGAACACTGCAGTACACAGTCTTCTTTGTGCTGGGATAGTAGTGATGACTTTCCACAATTCGGTCCAATTTTGGAAGAAAAGGGGGCTGTCATGGAAGTGCCAAACAGAATATGGTCTATATATTTTGTAGGGATCCTGAGACATAGGTTCTTATAATTCATTCAACATTTGCAGGATAAAATCTCTGTGCATTGCTTGAGTCCTACCTCCCTGCTTTGGGGAAGATGGTTTTACTTTCTTCAAGTTGAATGAAAGCACAGACCTTTTCTTCAGACACTGCTATAAAGAAGACGAGCTCAGCATGGAGGTATTAATGATATTGTCTTTGTGACTTAAAAAATTCAGGAACAAGTCATCTCAATTGCTTTGGGTATGAAACTTGAAATTCTATTTACTACATTAAATTAGGAAGGTCTTCAGAAGCATCCTCTGACATCACTGTTATGTCAAAAGAGGGTTTTCAAGCTCCAGACTTTTATTACCTACACTGGTCTCCTAGTCTTCCCCATGGAGCAACTGTTCTCCATGATACTATAACACTAGAAAACTGAAGTTGGAGAAAACATAATCCAAAGTCAGAGGTAAAAAAACCCTCAAACCTAAAATTTGTCTAAAACTTTATCAATAAATTGATGAGAAGTCTTAAAAAAACTTACCTTTAAAATTTGGTCTAATTCTAGCATCATACCCCGATGTCCTTCCCATCAATTTGTCCAAAAAATCTGAAGGAGACAGGGTCTGTGAGGGGGATTTTCCAGATCTTGAATCATGTTCTTTACAGAAAGTCGTCCTAAATAAATTATTAGCCACCATTAGCTAATATTTAGCTTGTATTGTATTCAAGTCATGGAGAAATCACAGCACTAAATAAAATTGTCTCAATTCAATGAAGGTAGCAATTAATATTTTTTATAGAATAACATATGCTTCCATCTGAAAACTTTATTCTAGAAATGAGTGTTAGGTAGTATGCATGAACACAGTTTTCTATTCTGAAATAAAGCCTTAGCTTTAAAAATAAATTCACTATAGTTTTAAGGTTTTAGAAGATTCAATTTACTCTTCACCTTAACGTGTAGAGCAACCTTACACTGACTTTGATTCCCCATTTCATATAATTATTTTAATTACATATATGCTCTTAAAACTACATGTTAACACCGGTTTAAAGTGGTCTTAAACTTCCAAACAATAGCCGGCAACACCTACCAAGGAACACTGAAAAATACTGGTTTTGTTAATGTTGGAAAGGATATAGATGGAAAAAAATTGTTTTTTACATATGCTACTAAATAAAGATTTAAATCATGCTAATAAGTGTCTGCATTCTTCCACAACATGGCAAAAAGGGTTCTGAAATCAGTCACAGCTGATCTTAGGGGAGTTTTAGCCCCATTCAATGAGCATCGAGTGATAAAATTTATCACCAGCTGGTATTTATATGCAAGCTTTTGGAACACGTCTGTTTTCAAGATTTAAGAGCAAACTTCAAGTACCTTATCATGCATGTGAAATGCCGTGTACATAGCATATTACATACTGCAAGCACATTATGTATTGCAGAGAAAGACAATTTAGGAGTTCCCCATGGTTGTTCCCTAGGGAGAAAGGAACTAGAATGAAATGGTCATATCTGGTGTGTAGAGGCAGGATTTAATAACAAAGCATTATGTTGATTCTTAAATAACCAATTTCATTGTGCCTCTTTCAAATTTATCTTTGAGCTATATTAAAAGTAATTCTGACTCTGACTTCTTAACCACTCTCCATCTATATATTTGCCAAAAGGGAACCACGAAGTTTCAGGAGTGTTTCATGGGGTATTTTTGTGCATTTGTATACAACTATAAAAAGCCACTGATATACATGTGATCATCTGAAATGAGAAGCAACTATGAAATCCTTTATCTCTTTACAAAAGCGCCAGAATTGTTAAAAGGTAAGGTGATAGTAAATTCTCGTGGTGTGATTCCACACGTTCTTTCAGGTTCCATTTATAGGGGGCGGTTGCTTCTTTTTGCCTTTGTCAGTGACATGGTACCCTTGCAAATATCTTTAATATTTAATACACAGCAGATGATATCCCACTTAAATAGCAAAAAAATCAGTCAAGGTAATAAAACCTGAAAAATTAATCTAGTACACTTATTTGGGGCATTCCCAGACAAATTACTTCTGTTTTCATTCAGAGTCCACTAGTTATCAGTTGTGTTGTGATCCCAGGCTCACTGTTTCACTCTGTCACTCTATGTATACCTCGCTACTCGTATAAAAGACACTTTTACATGTAGACACAACTGTATTTGCAGGTGCACAATAGCATAGAGTAGGATAATGAATTTCATTTAAAATGGTATTTTGGTTAATAATACTGACATGTTTGCTTAGTACCACAAAAAGTCAACAGCTGAGGCAAAGCTCATGAAACATTAAAAAAATAAATTTAGAAACACCGGTACTTTAAGGGAGCACAGTACTGATCTGATCCAGGGTTATCCCAAAATCAGAGGGCTGGTTCTCTAATTTCAAATAACTACATTCCTGAAAAAACTGGTGAAATCATTTCTGAAGAGGAGTGAACCAAAGCAACTTCCTAAACAAGCCCTGATGGGAGCAGAGAATTTGCATTTTGGAAGAAAAGACGAAGAAACTGTTTTTAGCTATATTGATATTCAGTGGAAAAAAAAAAAAACCCAAAAAAAAACCCACCACGTCTTTGAATCAGAAAATGGAAAATAGATCACCCAAACTTGAGATTATTATTTTTTGTGTTTGTTACCAAGCAACGAGTCTCAGAGTGTAAAAGGGATAGTCTATATAGAATGAACACAAAACATTCTCAAATACAGCAAACAAACTAGGTTAATGTGACGTAGTATCTTTATACTTACGATTCCCACAACCTTTTGACAAATATTATTACAGAGTGGTATCACCTACCTGAAGTGGTTTGTCTCTAAGAAAAATGCAAACAAGGTTGTCAAAATTTTCACTAGCTGCCGGTTCATTCCTTCTGCTTTCTGTGATGATTTGGAAAATATCCCAGAAACGATTCCAGAGAGATGCAGGGAAAAAGTAAGCTGCTGCTGCTGCCTAGATTTCCAAATTCAGCAATAATTTAATTTTCTTGACAATCAGGAGGAGAAGGTCTGGATCTCTACAAAGTGGGGGTAAAAGAGAAGTGCCAGTCCTTGGAATCATGGTCAGGTCAAGCCTAGGCTCATCTCCAGCAGCCAGCACAAAAGAGATAAGGCATCAGACCCAGTCGTTCCCCCGACTCGTTTTTGGTGATTGCAGGGGAGGAAAAAAAAAAAAAGAAAAAGAAACTGAAAGAAAGGAAAAGAAAAGAAGAGGAAACCCAACTACGCGAGGAGCATCAGGCAAAAGGGAACAGCGCTGAGAGCAGTTCTGCTGTCGGTATGTTTTATTCCCCTTTCGCTTTGAAAATTAGTATTTATGAACGGTGGTGGGGCTACTGGGTCGGTCCGCTTCTCCCCTTTCTGGGTAGGGAAGCGTCGGCGTTGCCGGGGAGGGATGGAGGGGGTGCGCTGGGGGTGCGGGATGCGGGCGCTGCGCTGGAATGGGGCGGCGGGAGCGCGGAGTCAGCGCTCGGANACTCGTGTCTGTGTTCAGGCAGGGGTGTCCCCTTCCCACTCGGGTCTGTGTCCGGGAGGGATGTGCCCCCTTCCCACTCGTGTCTGTGTCCAGGCAGGGGTGTCCCCTTCCCACGGGTGTCTGTGGAGAGGCAGAGGGAGGGAGCTCCCCCTCCTCCGTGGGGAGAGGGAGGAAGGGACCTGGACACCCTTCTAGAAGAGAGGGCTGATAGCTCATTAATGTGTATAAATATCTACTGTGGAGGTGCCTGCCTCTTGTCGGTGGTGCCAGCCACTAGGAGGAGAGGCAACGGGCAGAAACTGATGCACAGGAAATTCCATGTGAACAAGAAGAAGAGCTTCTTTAGCGTGTGGGTAACTGAGCACTGGAGCAGATTACCTGGAGAGGTGGTGGGATCTCCCTCACTGGAGATATTCAGGAATTGTCTGGATGCAATTCTATGCCATGTGTTCTGGGATGAGCTTGCTTGAGCAGGAAGGTTGAACCAGCTGACTCACTGTGGACCCTTTCAACCTGACCCATTCTGTAATTCTGTAATGGGTGCAGGATGGTCCCTGCAGGAGGAGCTGGCCCCTCTGTAGGAGCTCTTCCATTAAGACCCAAGCGGGTGTGAGGAAGAAGAGGTGGTAAAGAGCAGTCTGAAGGAATTTGTAGGAAAACCGAAGGGGAAGATTGTGTCATCTCCATTTCCAATTGGTTTTATTTTTCCATGGTGTAGAGAAGGCAATGCAAAGGTTACTAGGGGATGTTTCAGTCTCCAGATCCCAACAGGTGGGAAAATCCTTTTCATTTTAGGCATGGGGAGTGGAAGTGGGGGATGTAATTACCTGAGACCCCACAGTTAGCCAGTGCTGTAGCAGAGGTTAGGCCCAGCTTTGCCATTCTCCAAAGACATAGTGCTATGTCCTTTTCACAAGCATTCCCACAACTTTAGTTGCTCTGTTAAAGGTTCTTACGTTAAACCCAAGCTGTCACTGGAGTCATGTCCTTCAAGAGGAGGAAAAGAATAACTAGTCCCTCTGAAGCACAGATGGTGGCTGATAGAAACTCTGATCAATACACCCTACAATCCTTAGAGAATGGTTTTATATAGGGAATTGAGGAATCTTGTCTTGCAGTGTTCAGGGAATAGAAAATGCTTTTTCATCTGCTATTATCATGATTTGCCTTCCCTATCACCACTAGTTAGTATCTGATTTTGTGTGCTCTGCATCTTCCTGAGAAGAAGCTGGATGCTTCCTTACCAGTGAAAAAGCCTTTATTTTTTTGTAAATCAGAATCAAATCTGTTTCAACAATGTGGAAGTCCGTTCCTGTGAAGAAGTTGTTTCTACCCATCCTGCTCTCCCAAAATAAACAAGCTACTGTTCTTTCTTCAGTTTTAGGTCCAGCTGTAATTTTAAGTCCAGCTTTATTCTCCTGCCACAGAACCAGTCAACCTGAACACTCCTTCACTTCCACAAAAGTATTTGCATACATACACATTTCTCATGTAAAAAAGTACTGCTTGCTGATGGATATTGTTAGCATGTATGCAGTAATCTTGACAAAAATGCTTCTGAAAAGGAGAATGTTCTGTTCACACATTAGCAAAAGATCAAAGCCACATACTGTTCATTAAATGAAACTCAGTTGTTGCATTTTGTTTATTTTAGTTTAATAAGGTAGAATGTATCTGAAAAAAACCCAGAAAGTAAGGAAAATACATAAAATAAAAATTATAGGAAATCACAGAATAGTTGTGGTTGGAAAGCAACCTAAAGATAACCTAGTTCCAGCCTTCCTGCCACAGGCAGGGACACCTTTCTCGAGACCGGGACTCAGAAGTCCTTGTTCTGGGGATGCACCAAGCCTCAATACAGCATTTCAGATGGCGTCTCACAAGAGCAGAGTAGGGGGGAGAATCACGTCCCTTGACCAGCTGGTCACACTTCTGCAGCACAGGATACGTTTTCTGGTCTGCAAGCACACATTGCCAGCTCATTTCCAGCTTTCTGTCCAGCAACACATCCAAGTCCCTCTCCCCAAGGCTGCTCTCAATCCATCCTGCGCCCAGTTTATATTTGTGCTGCAATTGCCCTGATGCAGTGGAGGACCTTGCACGTGGTCTTGTTGAACTTCATAAAGTTCATGTGGCCCACCTCTCAAGCCTCTCAAGGATCCTCTGGATGGCATCCCTTCCCTCCAGTGTGTTGACCCCATCATATAGAAAGGTGTCATTGGCAAACTCGTTGAGGGTGTACTCTTTCCCACTGTCCATGTTGTTGTCAAAGATGTTAAAATCCACCTTATCAGTGATTCATAGGTGCAAACGCTAGATAATACAGCATTTTATGCACAAAAAGATTGAAAGAACTGGAAAAAGCAGCACAAAGTTGCAAATGTAAGCTAAATCCCTTACTGCCTTGCCTGCTGAGTTTGTGTCAGTGGCATAAATGAAGGTCCAGTAGAAGAAAGGCCACTGAATTTGTTTTTCTTAAAACTATCAATGTTTAACATTAGACATTGAGAGCTGATGCTGAATCACTGCACTGTAACATCCTCTAACCTCTTCAGAAGATAGGTCTTTCTACTGTCGTATTAAAGAAGAGAGGTTGTGTTATATCTCTTACTGCAGTGTCTCGTTCTGAGAAATAAAGCTCACAAAGCTGCATCTGGAATAATGGAATAGTGTTGAGTCAACAAAGACGTGTTTCAAAGTTTGTGCCTGTTCCCATCTAGATCAGAACCCAGTAATAGTGCTGTATATTTTTACCTTAGTTTAAGATAAATGAAAAAACTGAAGAGCAACGATTTCTATCAGCTGCGAGAAAAATCTATGTCTCTTTAACCTACACTGCCACCTGCTTAAAAGTGTGGGGAATCTCAGAACTGCTCACAGAGTTCCTAATGCAGAAGTCACTGAATATGGTAGATGTCTTTCCAATGAGGCTGTTAATATCAATTTCATGACATGACATGCTTTTAAAGACCTATAAAAGTTCATTACCTTTTTTGGTAACTGAAAGTAACTGAATATTTCTATAAGTTTTCTAACTAAAGAGAACCTACTTAAAAGCCTCTTTTCCAAGATTTAGATGCTACTGGCCATTTTCTACACTTCATGGCTATTTGAAATGATAAATAACTGTATCTCTAACCTAAATAAAAATTTCAGGAAGTTCTTCAAAACATCTTTCCCTTAATTGAAGACTGTAAAATCATGTTGAGAGATGTAATAATGAAAATTTAAAGTATTTGCTCTATCATGCCTTACACCTCCAAATGCGTAATGTTCACTGACATATTACTCAGCATGGTGGTTAAATGGAAGTGCCAAAAAAAACTTAATTATTAAGGGTCGAAAATAGTGCATTGCTGATGATTATTTAAGTAACAGCAACAGTCATTCAAAGAGCTCTCTGCTTGATATTCTGAGGGCTCAAAGCAACCATTTTCTCAAATCAGAGGGTTACAGGTCAAGTTCCCATCTATATTAGGGGAGAAAGAGGGCTCAGATTTCAGTCCATCACTTTTCTATGAGTTAACACATGCATGAAAAAGTTCTTGCAACACAATTTTTCTTCTTCCTCATATAAAAAGGAAAAAAGTTGTTTATAGTTGATTTGAGTACTGTAAGTCTCCAAGCTGTCATTCATTCACAATTAAACAGTGTTTATAAAATGCACAGCTGCTAGTGAGGGATGATTCTCAGCTCTGCAGACCAGGTGAAACCATTTGGGAGCACTGTGCCTGGATGCACAGGGCACTTCATGGTGTCCCCTTCCTGTGCCAGTGCTAGAGCTACAGGGAAGAGAGCCACTGGTATGCAGCAGTTTTCTGGATGAGTTGTGTGTGCTGAATTGCACAGATGTAATCCTTTCCAATGTCATTCATTTGTTGACTCCCACAACACATTTCTCACAGCAGAAGTGTGGCAAATGAATGGGAGTGAATGATTCCCACCTGGGATGAGAGGGGAGGCTTGTAGTAAAACAGCATAGAGATGTGAAGAAGACAAGATAGAAATGCTTTTGAGGTGAAAAGGCTAAATAACGTATCCCTGTGGTTCCCCAGGCATATCCAAAAGCTTAATAATCATACCAAATATGGCATATTATTTCAAGTACGAGCTAATTCAGTCCAATTTCTCTCTTCCACCTGAATTTCTTAAGCACTAACTACTGGACAGAAAATAGGACAGTATCATCCTGTTTCCATGTAAATGGTTTTATAACAGTTAGTTGATGGCACATGATTTATGTTTGCTTGCACTGTTTATGCATTTCTGAAAATGTAAGAAATGGAAGAAATAAGGTCATACCAATTCCTCAAATTATGATAAATAAGGGATCCAGAAGCATGCTTCTGAGGAAGCAAAATCCATCACTTCAAATATGCAATTAGTGTCTATAAGAAGAGAAAATTCAATATAACTTTCAAAATGGTATGTCAAATTATCATAATTGTTGGATTCTGGTTAACAATGCCAAGTGTATTTCAATATAGTGCCAAATATAAATGAATAAAGAGTACAGTCTATGTAAAATGTCCAATTATAGTGAAGGCATAAAAAGCCAAAACAAAAACCTGAAGGTAATCTAACATGACTGCATGTTGAGCTAAGGATAAGAAACCAACTGGCCCGGATTTTGAACCATGCACAACTGTATATGAACCATAACAAACTGTGTAAGGGATCAGACAATGCAATCAAATCCTGTATAATTTTGGGAACTCTGTTATTAAGAACTCTCTTTCACTGAATGACAGTGATAGCCTTAGTTATGTTGGGATAAGGCAGTTTCTCAGCTGTCCATTATGAAAACAAATTATGTATATAAAACATTTTTATATCTGATATAACAGATATACCAAAGCATTTGTTAGTACAGCTCCATTTTGTATATATTCAACATTTGTTCACATCCTTCCTTCTTTTTTTTTATTAATTACCTGTGTACCTCTAAACTTAAAAAATCTCCCACATAGAAATTCGTTATTGATCTCTATTATGCATTTTTCCCTCTTAAATAGTAATAAATAGAGCTGGAAATGGAGAATAATACATTTATTTTAAATGAAATTAGGTATTTTAAATGTATTGGTTTTATTGATTTTGCTTCCTATATATAAATTTTGTTTTCTGGAATCTTGAATATATGTTGTCTATTACATACATAAGAATTTATAATATAGGTATATATTTCTCTTTGTATTATAAAGCATCTTATAATTTCCTGGTGTAATTTTTTTTACACTGAAAATATAAGAATTAAAGAATACACTAAATCTCATTTGAAAATTTTTTTTCCATTAATGATCTGATAATTTTACAGTGCCATTATGTAGGGAATTACTTCAATTTTACCAGTTGTCTCAAGTAGGTTCAGCTATTGGTTTTTGGCATTATTAGATTTCTGGTTTGCATGATTGGTAACACTTTACTCATGTGGTACCAGTGGTACCATTACAGAATAGGTGAGCATTTCATACAAATAAAGTGAAAATATCTGGCATTTGGAATAGAATAATATTAGAAATAAGGAAGAAATATGAATATAAAGTTATTTATACTTCAAATTGCCAGTAGGAGAAGGGAGAAAGGTTAAAATGAGCAACTCATTCAGTCCTTGATCTTCAGCCCCAGTATGTGGTTCATACTGGGAGGGGCTGTCAGATACCCAAGCAGGAGAAAAAGTGGTAGTCAGAAACAGCACAAAATTGTTCTTTTTTCCCCCTTTCATATTTTCTCCTGGCAGTTTAGATATGAATCTGAATCTGAATCATTGCCAGCACTTATGTATCACTTATGACTTAAATTTCTTAAGACAACATGTATTATACATCTCACATTTCAAGAAAGTATCCAAAGAGGACCCTTCTTTCAAAGGCAGTCTCTAGTCATGATGACAAAATCAATTTTAAACATTAAACTGGTGTCTTTTTTTTTTTTTTTTTTTTTAAATCACCTCTTGTGAAATCAGAACCTCCTTACTTGGAAATGCTGACTTAGAGCAAGCAGCCAGAATTAGTTTCAGACCCATTCCAGCAGTGGATTTCTCCCTCTCTGCCCTGTTGTACTTTGGTTTATGATAGCCAAGAGGCAAAGAAAGTGTCATGAATTGACAGGGTAGTATCCACCGCCTGCCTTTGTGTAGAGTCTGGGGAGAGTGCAAACAGCAAATAACCTTGTTTGTACGTATACCCAAACTATAGTTGAGTGAGTTGTGAGATAAGTTCCTGTTCCTTTGTATGTGTCTGGCTTTGGATCACTACCACTAGATTATAAATGATACAGAAAACCCAATTAAAACTCTGGTTTTGATTTCACTTGAATGGAAACATTATCAGTTACAATTTTTACAAAATACATCACACGCAGAGGAAGATTACTAAATGGGGCCGCTCAAAAAGAAAATCAATTATTTGAACTGTTATGTTTATGTTTACTGTATATAAACCTGTACTCAACAAATTTATTGTACATATATGCCACTGCCCACCTCCTTTGTTTACTTTCTCTGAGCTAATCACAGCTATTAAAGACAAGATTTTCACAAAAAATCAACTGACCATCTGTTTTCTTAGAATTTGGTAGCCAATGTCTCAGCATTCAGTCATCGTTAGTATTTCAATTATTTTAAGTTCTGACAGAAACAGCAGCAAGAAAGAACTGTACAAGAGTTTTATCTAATGTATGTCTGATAAGGTGACTAACAAAGAGCTCTGTTATGTTAACATGATTTATGTTGTGAACACTTTCTTCCGATATATTTATGTATAAATACATGAAAATTCCGTCACACTTCTTGATTTCATTTGCAGTAATTATTTTGCACCAGCTGTTATATATTAACTTGATGGACAAAATATCTTACTTTTACTGTAGATTAGAGACTTCAGCAGACAGCTGAATTGTATAGTAACAATGATTAATGCTGTGCATAGTAATCGGTTTAATCATGTCTTCCCTTAATGCTTGTAAGCTGAATTTGCTTCTGTTCTCATGCTATTTCACAAATTTTGGTCTTTGATATTTAATTGAGTGTGTATTTTTCCTGGCTTGCAACAAAACAATTTTTTTTACCCCATTTAATGCTTATTAAGCTTATTCAAAATAACATCTTAAAATAGATTTTGCAATATGGCATCTGATCTAGCCATAAGGATGCTGAGATCTTGAGTGGTGTAATCATGTATGCAGACTCAAGAAAAGCTGTAAAGCTTAATTTATTTATAAATGGATTACAAGGGTTTCTTTAAACTGATCTTTTAATTTTATATGCCTGTTGAAGACTGTGATGAAAATAATCATGGTACAAAACATAGATGATTTAGATAATTATGTGTGTCCCACTTATGCTGGTTTCTACCTTACCAGGATTAGCCACTCTCTAGCAAATCCAAAATGCAGACACATACTCATTTTCAGTACTGCTAACAAATGTAGAAATCCCACAGAACAGAAAGGGGGAAATACTTCATCCCAGATGATAATTGGGACTCTTACCTCTGGCATAGAACTACTATAGTGTGGAGTATGCAATAAGGTTTCAACATCACAAAACACTGATGTGTACTCTGAAAACTTCATTTTATGGTTTTCTGCACCACAAGAGTGTCACATTTTTATATTTTTCTGTAGAGTTTACTATAGAGGAGAATCACGAGCAAACCTGTGTGAAGGTGTGGGTACATAAACTCTTTGCCTGTATCTTTTCCACTGAGAATTACTGAGAGGGAAAGCATATTTTCTACCTCAGCTGATAATCTCTTCGGTTTCTGTGGTGCAGCGTAGAGAGGGAGGGATCTCGGGTTTTGCATTCCAGTGCCTCACTTCTAGCTCTGCATCTGCCTGGCAGTAGGCAGAATCTGAGTATTCCTGTGATAAGGAGTCTGTTGAACTTCAAAAGCTGAGAAAAGATCCAGCAATATGTTGACTCCAGTCTCACAGACTACACATCATTGGTATGCACATTCATAATCAGTTTTCTCTATGAATAGGGATATCTGCAAGGTATCCTCTAAGTCATTAGCAATATTAGAGCTGTGATTGTTTCTTAACTTTAGAACACTTATTTTCCTATGACAGTAATGCATGCTGTGGCATGGCCTGGTTCTTCGGACGTAGAGGAATTAAAATTCTGTTGAATTATGTCTCAGTCTCCTGTAAGGCTGTCTAAAATCCAAAGAGAAACAGTGTTCCAGAAAGGGGTGATTTATTTGTAAGTGTATTGAGCAACATTAGCATGCTATGTCATTTTATATAAAAGTCTTTCTTGGATTCTTTCTAGCATACACTTAGTAACAGCACTAGAAAAATTACATACACCAGTATTTAAAACGTGTTGAAGAAAATTGTATTATTCAAGAAGTGGTGTACAATCATATAATTAAACACTATAACATAATCGATTACTCATTATGGGGTAAAATGAAGATTGCTCATGCATTTCCTGGAATGCTTAACCATGCAGGTCTATGTTCTCTCACCTTGACTTTTATATGAAATTTTTATTAATCCAATAGTTTAAGTGATCTTCTCATATCTGATGGTATTCACTGACAAAACCAGTACTGAGTGACAGAGAGCTAATATAAAAAAAAAATTTATTACAAAGCATATATTTTAGTTAACCTCTTTTCTCTATGGAAAGTAGTTAAGCAACAAGTTTCTATTAAACATTTTACCTATATTATTCCTACTGTACTGACATGAATTTGACTAATGCTTATTAACCCACTGCATTGAACAGTGGCCTATGGAACTATTGTAATAAGATTTTATGAAGAGTTACCAATTTAAAATTTCATTCCCTCACAGTGCATGTACATAATTACTATTGACACGAATGTGAGTTACAGATTCATTACACAGTACGCACCGAGAGGAGAAAAAGGCTCCTACAGAGAACGTGGATCTGTTTGTATCTATCTCTCAATTGTTTACACTCTAGGGAATAAGTAAAGGTCATTCTCCCAGGCTTTTCTCCTTTCCTGCCAAAGTATGAGCCAAATTGAAGTCAATTGGAGTTTCGTTGGAGCTTTCAGACGTCATAAGTATTCAGCTTGTTAAACAGGTTTGCTTCAAAACTCTTATAAATAAAAAAAAACCCCAAAACTAAACAAACAAACAAACAAACAAAGGCTACTTTGTAAAGCAGTTAAAGCTTCAGTAAAGGAAGCAAAAGTTTCAGTCATTTTCATGGTTATATTTTATAGTTAGGTAGATACTGCCTCTTCTATCTGGTTGATAGTGTACCTTAACAATAGTTCCAGAATCTGCTATTCATAAAGGAATATATATTTTTCAAAATTGGAGTGATCGACCTTGCTGCTTTGATAGTTATTAATATACAACAGAAGACAGAAAGGAAAAAAAATAACAAACCCAAAGTCTTCCTAACAATATAATCTAAAAGCACTAAGATTGTCTTGCAGTTGTTGATCTCTGTATTAAAAGACAAGAACACTACTGATTTTTTGAAAGAAAGATATTAACCAATTACTAGTTAAAGTTACGGTGTTGTGGAATTAATCCTGTTAGCAACGTAAAGGTTGACACCAATACAGAAAGACAGCCTTCAAGTTTACTTAAGCAAATATAGATCCCGGAGTATTCAGCACCCAAAGCATAGCTACAGAGACTTACTGATACACTTAGACTGTTTCCGTGTTTCAGTTAGAGACGTAGAGACCCTGGACTTCCAGCATCCCAAATATTTGTACTTCTCTCTTAAAATTAAGATCTTCCAATTTAAAACATGTAATCTTCTGTCTAATGCTGAGTGACTGAATCACATGAATTCTACAGTACTTTAAAACCACAGGGAAATGTTTTTAGAATAAAACCAACAAAACCCTACAAATTGTGGTTTTGTTAATGACACTAAAAAGAAGGCACCATTAAAAAATTAGCTAGCTTGGATCAGTTTTTTTGATTTCTTTTAAAGGAAATCCTCCCCATAGCATGAATAAAAGTTCCACTACCGTGTAGAACATCCTTCAAATTTAATCTGGCAAAACAGTATGCAGAGAAGCTTTGAGGCCTGTGAAGCTTTGACTGAGACTCAGAAAACAGCAAGTTATCACCCAGGAAAAGGGAGCAATTCTCTTACATCCTCTAACCTCTCTCTGTTGGTGCAAGCCAAGGCAGCTCTTGCTCCTGCCTGCCAGATCTGATGTTTCAACAATTTGTAAGTACTTCTAACTCTTCTCTCTTGGATGCCAACCAAAAATTATTTAGGAGCATTGTCAAGAAAAAGTGTTTATACTGTAAATGCAGGGGAAATGCCACCATCACAGCAAACATGTAGCTGTTCCATAACATCTTGTTAAAGAAATTGACAATCAAAGTGTCAATTTTCCCAGTATTTGAACTCAGAGTTGCAATTCACTTGCATGTGAAACCTTTGGGCTCCTGAAGGCAGCTTTCTAGAAAACAGTCAGATAACTCAAATTAGTGTCAGCTTGCCTTATGCTCTCCCACCCAAGCCATTGCAAACAGTGAATTCTCATGCACTCCAAGATGCAGGAAGCTCAAATGAAGGTGCATGTGTTCTTCTGACAGCTACTGTTTCAGAGTTGCGGAGCTGGAAATTCACAGTATGTATTGAGAAGGCAATTTGTGTCTTTGAATTAAGCAAAAGCTCATGTGTTTCAGTTAACTCTGTAATCCTTCTTTATGTTTTAAGAAAAATTTGCTAGAATACTGAGATCTTCCCTTTGGTGGTATGACTATATGGAATATTTTAATGTGGGGATATCCTCCAGTACCAATTGTGGGGATAACCAAAGTAATTGGAACATGGAAGAAAGAAAATAATCACAAACTTAGGATAAATGGTAATCAGTGCATAGTTAATTAATCATCTTCCCTGATGTGCTTAACCCAGAAGGATAATCAAATGTGCTTTAGGCCAAACAAAAGTGTAATATACTGTACCAAGTTCTTCTAGCAAGCAGATAAGTTGCTTGCAGACTTTTAAAAACTTAGATTTATCTATCTAGTGGCCCTAACTGGTTCCTTTAGAGTACTCCTGAAGATGTTTCTATGAATTATTCATACAACCTGTTTTGATTATTTGAGGATTTATTATATATGATTGGTGGTGCTTTTTGTACATAAGCAGCACAGAGAATTGAAAATGTTTATTTAGTGTATACTCTGACCACATCCTACTGTTACATTGCTACTTAATTTCAGCTGGAAAAGGAAATTACCTTCAGTTCACAAGGAAAGTTTTACACTGTTAAATTCACTAACATATTCCACATCCAACTCATGATGAATGTTGGCCTATGTCAGTGTTGCTTCCTCCTCCCCACATCCCCCCCCCAAACACTGTGAGAAATATATTTCATATTTATTTATTTTTGGATTTTAAATCTAAATTCTCTTCCCTGACCTGCATCAGTGATTTCTACATCTTCATACAGAACTTTTATTGGTCTTCCTCTTACCTGGACTCTAGTGATTTACTGATTGGGATGCTTAATATTGCAGGAAAAACTAATTTCTACAGCTGATTGTATGAAAAGATTGAAAGAACCAACAACCAACATGTAAAAATAGAGGGAGGGGGAAGAGAAGTCTACCCCAGATTTTGGATCAAACAGCTTGAAATGATCATTAAAGTTTTTTCTGTATACAAAGAAAATAAACCTCCATAACATAACCTGAACTGTCAATGTAAGTGCTAAGCATTTTCTTATTTGATGCTAAGCACTGGAAGTTATTTTATCCACATTGCTGGTATAAGTATGTGAAATGCCAACATTGTGACCCATCTGTTCAGACTAAAATTTTATTTTGCCTTTTATACCCACAGGAGACAGCAAGAGCTTTGTGATCTACATCTCTTTGGATTAATGACTACACAACTATGGTCCACAGTCCACTGGTGTCTGTGAAATGGTAAAAAAATGTCTTTTCAATTACAAGTTTGACACAAAGAGTGACCAGTGGTCCATGAAAAATTGTGGAAGTTGGCAGTAATTTAGTCAAGGACTCTGATGGTCAGTGTTATAGACAACTGATGAGATCAATGGGAAAGTTTGCTTTTGCCTTTGCAGTTCAGTAGGGAGTGCACAGTACCAGTACTCCTGCCATTTGATGGCTTTCCTACTCTCCTTCTTTCATCTGTATACCTTAGAAACAGTATGTACCTAAACCTAACATTGCATGGCATGTCTCTTTTAGCTTAATAATCACATTTTGTCCTTCAGTTCTTTAAATAGCCTATAGCTCTGCATCTTTCAGACCAGGATTCATTAGATGTGCCCCGTTCTGTCATATATCTCTTGCAGACTGGCCTCACAATTCCTTCTGGTCTGTTTCCGTCATGCAGGAAAGCATCCAATGACCACTAATGAATTTGAAGGTCAATATTTCACTGTTTTTTTAAACATAGTTTTAGATAGAAAGTGCTAGAAATGGTTTCTATAAGGCATCATTGTTTTACGTAATCTGAAGTTATCCATCCTGTGCATAGTACTCCTGAGACATTCCTAGAAGCATTAATTTAAGTGATAGTGTTTTGTTGGTAGGGAAGGCAGCATTTCAAGGCCTCCTCATTAATTCTAGATGTCCCTCAGAATATGACTGTTCACAATTGTATTTTGTTGCAGAGGACACAGAATAAAAATTGCAATGTAAAAAGTACTGTAGCTAATCAGGAAATCCAACCAGGCACATAGGAATGAGTAGGAAATTTAATGCAGGCTGCTGTGCTTTCTGATAGCAGATGACAAAACAACACGCAGTATTTGCAATAATTAATTGAAAATACATGCTAAGATACTATTACTTGGGTGTAAATATTCATTGCTTCCTTTCAGAAGAAGTCTTATATTTCTCTAGCACAGGGAGGTGTATAGGAAAGTCCATGTTCACATTTTCCTGTGAAATACATCCCTTCTGAGTACCACAGCATTCCACCCAGCATTCTCCTATAATTTGTTTGCTGCTGTAGAGAGCTGTATCTCACCAAAAGACATAATAATAGCAATGTGATAATTGAAAAATGTTTGAGAACATTCAGATTGAGGATCATGCTTTAAAATGCTTACAGCTGAAGCTGAGTCAGTGATATTATGCTGGTTTGAAAATGGTAAAATTGGATTGCGATCTACAAAGTGGAGGCTCATTGCTAAAACAGTTCAAATAATCTCTTCTACACAGCACTGGGAAGGGCTCGCCTGTAAAACTAGGTCCACGTTGGGGCTTTGTTTTTCTGAGATCCTTGGATTCATCAGAGAAGGTTCAAGGGAAATAATAAGAATGCTCAGATGTCTTCATGCCCTCTAGACTGAAGAAATCTGGGTTGCTTAGTCTAGGGAACAGGAGCCTAAGGTGATGTATGGCTGGCTTCTGCTAGAGAAAAGGTAGCTGCAAAACAAATGATTAATGAACTCTTGTTTGCCAGCAGTGAGTTTAGGGCAAATATAATCAGCTTAAATTACATCAGGGGAGATTTAGATTTGATATCAAGGAAACGTTCAAAATAGGAAGAATCCTTGGATGCTGGAACAGATTTCTGGGAGGCTGTAAAAATAAATGCCCAGACACAGAGGATAGTCCCAATACTTCAGTCTTGGTAAACAGGAACATATGAGAAGAGGTGGCATTGAATAGGAAGAGAAGGGACTAAATGGCTTCCTGAAGCCTTGTGCAGTGCAATATTCCATGTCTTTTTATGTTATAAAAGTATACCTAGGAAATCGAAGAGTAATTTACTTTGTAAGAGATCTTTGAAGGTCATTTGGTCTTATTCACCTGCTCAAACAATGCCAATTCACATTGCAACTGCCTTATTTGATCAGGCCCCATTGGGACATTGTATTTTTTGCTGTTGCTTGAAGACAAAAATGCCCATTGTGGTTTGCGTGGTCTTTTCTGTAATTAATATTCTATCTCCTCCAGCTTTGATCCTGAATTCTTAATAACTTAAAACTTTGTGTATTCTTGTGTACTAGCCCTCTCATTAAAAGGACAGTCATCTTTCACAGTCTGTGGACATGGATACAAATGTAAAAGCATCTTCAAATTCCAGTGTCTGGAGAAACAGCAATGGACACTATTGCAAATGAAGGGAGAAAATATATCAAGGTGCTATCAAGAGGTTAGCTTGAATCCAATGATGTGTGGAAGCAGTGTTTGAAATCAGTGTACTTCTGGAAAATTATTTTTCTGAATACTTCTCACAATGTTCATATCTTTAAACTGAAAGATTTGAACACCAGAGCTGCAAGGGATATAGTTCCAGTGACCAGTGAAGCATCAATTGTTTGACCAACAGGAATGGCTGAGGAGAGACCCATTCTGCTGAGTTTCAAACACTGCTCAGATCTATAAACACCAGAGAGAAAGCACTCTTTATAAGAGGAACACCTCTTATAATTTCCCCTATTCAAATGTTGAATACCATTAAAGCCATAGGAGATAATACAGGTTTCATTTTAGCTGCAAAACTTTCCTCCACAAATGCAAAAGCTGTAACTATTAGTTTCATCCAACTAAATGGTCAACTAGATTGAAGCCTGGAAATTAAGAGCACAATACTATGCACAGCACAGCTGGCATCCAGCAACCAAAGGTTTCCTCAGAGCCTTCCTGTGCCTTTACAATAGTCTCTGTCATGTAAGTATTAAGAACATCACAGAAAGTAGATGTTCAGCTATGGGAATTGTCTATTTTCCAACACAAGCATGACATGTATGAGAATTGTATCTAGTTGGATAACAGCTTTCTGTGTTAGATTAGTTGGGCAACTTCGCATCTTCTCACCATGAGAAAAATAATGTCCTGATTTTCAGTATGAAAGCATCAACCGTTGCCTTCATTGCAATTTTGAGGCACTTTTGGGACTCAGTTTAAACCAAGTTAGTCCAGACCATGTTTTTTCTAGATAGCGCCCAAGCAATAACCTCCATTCTTAAAAAAGATCCAGAGGCAAACACTTCTATAGAATGCCTTGAAATCTTCATCATTACATTTTTGTATACACAAGATAAATGTCAGTTAGGAACAATGAAAGGTGAAAACTTCTTCCTGTTCTTTGGGAGTGGGACTGGACTTCCTGCCTTTACAATCTTTGATGATATTCCCGAAGCATACAGATTTACATAATGTGATATTTACATAATCTGATATTTGCTTCATTTGTCTCATAGAAATAAAAAAAATAAATAAAATTGTAAGGTTATTATTAAATTTTCAGCTTCCTAATTTGATGTGTGTTCTTGGAGTAGTTCTTCAAAATACTCTGCCATTAATATTTTACCTTTTGCAGAATTACAATACAGTCCCAAAGAGACAGAATCAATTTGAATGTACTTATTTTTAATTTGCAGAACACTGAATTTAGGAAGAACAGTTTTGGTATTTTTAAGGAACTGGAGGTATGCCAACACTACTGCTACTGATTTTTTTTTTCCTAATTACAATGTTGAACATGCTTAATTTCATACCAGTCATGAGATTTTACAATAGGTTGTAATATACTGTGAACCTACACTTCCACATTATATCAGAAGTGGTAATTGCATTGTACCAGCCTACAATAATGGTCCAATTAACCCATCATACTCTACTCCTGTAGATCCCATTTTGATGCAGTAGCTTTTTGTAGTTAAACAAAAAAAAAAATTAAAACATTAAAAGAAAAAAGAGAAAATTTTCTTCACTGTAAGCATTAAAGAAGTAGATAATTCCTCACTTCTTATGCCAGAGAGAGCATTACATCCTAAATGAAATTATTATTTTCCTCCTACAATCTGGGCTGTCCAAAGAAGGGTACTCTAGGGTATTCTGGAATATCACTAATAAAAATCTGTCTGTGATGAAGTGATTAAACAAAAATCTTACCAGCAGCCTTTCTCTATTAGTCTAAGGTTGATCCTAAAGAAAACATTTTGGGTTTCTGTAGCTGCTACAAAACATGTTTATTTTGGGTTCCAGTTCTTCCCAACTGAAAGTTGATTTCTATAGACAAATTTCTCAGTATTTTCCCATTTTCTCACAATATAATTCCCTTTTGGGATTTCTGAAGTGCACTTACATTTCAAGTGAGCTTACATTACCATCAAGTTCCCAAAATCTGCTTGAAATAGTGAATCATGTGCAACGTGCGATACCATGAGGATGTTCTTTTGTCAGTGGTCCCACATTCATTTATGGCTATGCTTAAATGAGTGTTTGTTGAGCACGTCCCTTACATAACACCTCTCAGGAACCTGGTCCTATATCCTTGTTAGTGTTCCCGTAGGTAAAGGAAAGAAGAACATTTATTCCAATGGATAAATGTAGTTTGAGAGAGGCAGAACAATTCTGTTCATAAGGTAAAATATATTTGTATTTATTTAAAGCCATTTTACACTGAGATGGTCATGACAGATAAACATCTGTGCAGTGTGGCACAAGAGTTCTGGGGAGAAGTGGTGACCTCAGTGTCCTTTCTGTAAATTCCCCTCATCACTTCAGTTCAAAGTTAAACTTAAATCTATCCTTCTTGACTTGCAGTATTACAACTATTATAACTGTTGTGCTATAGACCACCACTATCTCCATGAATGGGGTGCGTTCAAGGGAAGTCTTCAAAAACATTGATTCTTTTTCCAAAAAAGAGCTTCTGGAAGGAACTAATCCTCCTGCTGGTTGGGAGGCTGAGGCTGACTTTCAATGAAACCTGCTTTTTTAGTTAGCCTTAGTAAAAATGTGAACTTAGTTAGGGGTCAATTTTTTTTTCCTGTAAAGAAAATTAGTGGAACTGTAGGAACTGAAACTTAGAAATAATTGCCATAAAAAGAGTGAGAAATCATTCAGTGAAGATGAGGACTTCTACTAAGGTAGAATAGTGAAAAGCAAAACTGGCATGAACTGGAAATATTTTGGGAAAGAGTTAACATAAAATACAGAAATATGTAATGAAATATTTAAGAGAAAATATGCAAGAATCAAGGGTCACTCAAAAGTAAGTAAATTAAGCTATTGCCCTAAAAAAAAATCAGTCAAAAGACAAAAAGGATGGCATTTATGTCTTACAAATGCCTATGGAAAAAATGTTTTCTACAAAATAGAAATTATACATTTATTTTTCTCATTACTGTCACTAAGCAATATCTAAACTTGAGTTCTCAGAGTATAATTGGCAGACTTCCATTTATGCCAGTTTCTCGTTTTCTTCACATTTCTGTCTCTGGTATCAGCAAAAAGAAGTGTTAATTAACCTTAGCAGCAAAGCAGTGTAAGACTATGCTCTGAATTCAGAATGTCTTCTGACAGGAGACTGCAATCTGCAGCATGTTGTAAGTAATGCTACCATGTCAATTAGAAAGGACAAGACAGGGAAAGAGGGCAGAAGATCATATTGTTTCCTGGAACCAAAAAAAATCAACAACTCAGTCAGTCAGAAATAATTATCTGCATTACTGTCTGCAATTACTTTTAATGGGACTGTGCTAATATCTGCACACCGTGCCTGTGCAGTACTTGTGAGCCAGAGAGGTGAACCAGGGTTTGTTCAGCTCTTTGAAAGAGGTGAATCGAGGAGAGATGTTTCACTGAAAAACTGTAGGTGTGGTTGTCACCAGCTCTTACAAAGTTCATATCAATTAGAACACAGAAAAATGACATTTCTGGAAATACAGGTCCACAATTTGAATAATATTTTCAATAAGTAGAGTCAAGAATGAGTGGGGCATGTGAGGGTTTTTTGGGGTTTTTTTTGGTTTTTTTTTTGTTTTGTTTTTTTTTTTGGTGTGGAGTAAAAGGTCTGTAATTATAAGTCTGTTAATTTACCAAATTAAATACACAACAATTAAAATCTAACAGCAATCTAGAAAAGATGATAAGCACCACAGGCCTCCTTAGTTTTCTAATAATGAAAGTTTCATATACACAAACAAAACTTTATTAAAAAGCACGTGCACAAATGGGTATAATTATGGATGGCATACTTCTCCATGAATTAAATAAGACAATCACCATGAACTTCAATGGATTATTTTTTTCTTGTGGTATTTTCTGCCTTATTCTACTGAGCTCTTCTTGCAGAACGGGTCTACTGCTTGTTGTCCAAATCATCTCATGGGTTTTTTTAATAAATAATAAAAATATTTTTTGTGCCAGTAATGGGAAGAATTGCAGTTCTGAAGCTGCAAATTATTAGTCTCAGTTCTACAGAGATATGCTATTCCAAGAAAGTTAAAAAAATCCCATTTACTGACCAGTGGTATGTTCTGTTCTCTAAAGGGTTTTCTCTACTTGCTGTCAGGGTGAAGTTCTTCCACCTCCTACCACTCTTTGAGGAACCTATTTAATTCCTGTGGGAAGGGTGTTCAGTGTAAACACAATCTGCATAACATCTATACACTGAATTTAAGATTTCTACTATGAAAAATATCCAAAACCCTTTTACAGTTTGACAACTGCCAAAGACAAATTCTGCTTTTCATTATCAACCTCTTTTTACAGGTTGGTATTAAAGGTATGAAGAGAAATTCTTTGCCATACATCAACTGGAAATAAATACCTTCTGGTATTCATATGACCATCCTAATATCTTATGTTTCAGAAACAATTTGCTCATATGTTTTGCAAGAGCAAGGAAGCATGAAATGACTTGTCCCTACCATCATAGCAAAGGCAGGAGAGTCCACAGCTTGAACTGGATCTATCATTTGCATTTCTAATAACTGAATTCTGACACCATCAACTCTTCTTCTGAAATTATTTACAAGTGCCTGCAAACACTTGTGGTTTTCTTTCTCACCCTTAACACAAAGGTGGACATTCTTCTTAATATAATTCCCAAGGTGCAAGTACGGCTGTGTTTCTGCAATCAGTAGGATGCCATCCAAATAATTCTGTGTAGCAGCTGCTCTACAGTGATTCAAAAAAAATCCAGTGCTGCATTTCTGCATCCCAGGGCAACAAGTTACACTGGAATAATCCTGTCAATAACTGATGGCGGGTCAGGGTGACCAGCCAGCACCACCTTCTGGTAAACAGGGACTGAGCTCAGTGAGCCCCTGTCCTCCTGTGAAGCACTAAGTGAAGGAAGCATTGATCCGTGTCTGAGGAAAGATTAATTGCTACTTTATAATCCTCATAAATTTGTGCATTACCATCTGTTGTCACTACAGTACGCACATAGGAAGGAATTTTCTTCCTTTTCCATCTATCTCCCTGCACTTCTATTTCACAGAAACTCTTCCTTTGGAAGCTTTTGGGGCTTTTTTATGGATTGTGGAACCACTCTGATTTTGGACTTGACTTTTGGACTTGACTTTTGGACTTGACTTTTAGACTCGACTTTTGGACTCGGCATTGTTAACAGAGCCTGCTTGTAGGGTGAGCACCAACAATTGCTCAGCGAGCAGATTCCTACTCGCCAAGCACACTCCTGAGATCAGTTTGTGTACCAGAGTCCTGTAAAACCCCAGACCCCCACCTATTCTTACTGCCTAATGCTGCCGTGTCTACTGTCAGGCCCCAGCAGCTGGCAAAGCAGCACAGGAGAGGAGCTGAAGGCTCCAGTCCAACCCAGCCATCTATGCACACCCAGCTTCACCCGGGTGTGGAGCCCCGCTGAGCCCCTGGCCTTGTACTCCCTGCAGTGGTAGCACCAATCTGCCAAAGCATGCTGAAGGTGCATACTTTTATACCATACTTTAGTCATAAAAATTCTAAGAATACTGCATTTTCTGTTTTACTGTATTACTACTAAATGAACTGGGGTGACCAATTTTCGAAATGAAGAGCATGGATAACACATTTCTTGAGAGAACTGAAAAACAGCAGTCGCATCAAAGAGTCAAGTATCACAAGCACTGAGATCTGAAATTGAAAAACCCAGATGGTGTGGCAAACTCTTTCTCAGTTAGCCAGAGCAAAGGCGTTACTGCCAAACTGATGAAATTGCATGTTTAATGATATTCTATTTTGCAAACCCCATTTCTAATGGTTTTTCTTAGGGTTGCAACAGACTCTGATATTCTTTTTAGCTACAACAGTAGATAAGGAGTTTTTGTTTTGGTATACTTAGAGGTCTCATGAGCTTTATTAGTAAAAAAAAACATCCCTAGCTTTGAAATAAAAGCAGCAAACTTTCAGTGTGCCATCATATCTGTGTATTTTATTTTCAAGTTAGCTGATCCCACCCTGCAGAGATGAAATTTAGTTACAATTAACTTTAATAAAAGAGAAGATAAAAACCAACAGCCTAAAGTAGAGAAGTCTACAGTTTCTGTGTCTCAAGTAAGAAGATATATGCAATCTATACCATTTTCCCCACCAAAATATAAACACACAAATATGCAAACACTAGAATAAGCATTGCCTACTTAATACAAAGTAAAATTAAAAGTGAAACAAAATTAGGCAAGGTAACTTGGTCTGCTGATTTTGGCTGGAGGAATTTTCTTCACAGTGGTTAGCGTGTGGCTGTGTTTTAGATTTATGCTGAACACAGGGTTGATAATATAGAGATGTTTTGGTTGCTGCTGAGCAGGGCTTAGACAGATAATAAAATGTATTTTTATACACAGATAGGAGAGAACAACAAGTCAGAGGGCCAAATGCACTCTGCACTATGTTGCCATATAAAGCACAGTGAAATTTTATCAATCCTGCTACAAAGTAACAAGATTCAGTCCCGGTTACTTCTAGAAATATTTTTCCTCTTTCTACTTGTTTTGTTGGAAATTTTTTCCGTTCTCTACATACTTTAACAATAAACTTCTCTTCCTATTCTCAGGACAGGAAAAATTGTTCACAGGTAGAAAGCAAATGCGTGAGACAGTGAAGCCTGAAATGCAGTCAGCAAGCCTGAGAAGGGACTAGAGCTAGGAAACTACTGGAACTATTTGTGCAGAGAAAAACCTTTAAAATTACCCAATCTTAAGATAAACCATTTGGAACAGAAGTCAATTTTACCCTTTTCTCTTCAGTGGTCTGGAATTTTACTTCCACTCTATACAGGACAAAATATCTATACATTTTACTTATTACCAGAAATAAAAGAACACTGTCTCCATGCCATAGAGATAGGTGTTCTGGCTTACTCTTCCCTGAACTAGACACTTGTCTATTAAAGCAACATAAGCAGTGCACATCTATGCCAGCCCATTTTCGTCAGCCACAGGACAGCTTGGATCCCTGTACCTCAGCTTCCCACCCCACGGAAACAAAGCAGTCTTATCCATATCATGCATTAGGAATAGTCCATGCTCTGTGCTGTTTCCTAAACCACCTTTGGCCTTGCAAAAAGAGTGTTTGCTGACCACTGAAACTGTACCAGAGAACATATTTTGACATTTTTGATCACCTTGTCTTTATCCAAGATAAGCAAGAACAGGTGACCACACTAAATGATTCATCATTCCATCTCTTCAGATTAACTGGATAACTGACTCTTCACCAGATAACACAGGAAATCTTGATGTCATTTAGCAAAGGTGGTGAAAGTTGTGGGGATGAATTTAGGAATTTCAGTGTGAAATAGAAAAAGACTTGCCTCTAACAAAATACTGGGAAAAGAAATGGCAACGAAAATCTCTTTCTCATGCCTCTGCATGCTGTCATAAACCATTGCACAATGAAAGGCATTCAGAGTCAGTTTTTAAATGATTTTAAGCTTTATTGCATATTGCCCTAAAGATATCTTAGCATGACATGGCATAAGTTTGTTGCCCATGACATTTATTTTAATTCCTGCAATGTGACAGCTTGCCATTGTGTCTGCGGTGCAATTCAAGATGGAACAAAGTGCAAATTAATGTTAATATGCCGTATGCAAACAACAATTAAATTTGCTGTTGGCAGCATAATTTGAAGCATTATACAGGAAACTTCTGGTCTTGGCCCTTATTAAAAATGTCAGTCTGCAGCAGGTTAGTTGCATGTATATGAACAGCACTAAAATGGCAGGCTTTTTAAAATTACCATTGATTAGGATATGCTTAAATTTTTTTTACTTATTGCTGCTGACACCAGCATAGACTTTCTAATGTTGACAAAACCTACCTTTATTAACAAAATATTGAATTATATACTTTATGCTGAGAACAAGATGGACTTCATCCGTTAAAATAGTTCAAGAACCAGAATGTTAATTTTGATTCTAATTTCAGAATTTTACATCAAGTTGAGAAAATTTAGCTCAAAAAGAGTAAGTTTAAATACTCAAAAAAAGTACCTACAGTAAGTTTAGCCACAATCCATGTAATAATTTAATATTAAATGGACTTTTTGTCTAGAAAGTATCTCCTAAACAAACACACTAGTTGATGTCTGGCTGGTTGATGTCCAACTTCTGATGAAAGTCCATTCCAAGAAAAACCTTCTTGCAACTGCAAAATATGTCTTGAAACAGAAGAAAGACCTAATGTGCTAGTATAGCAACCAGAATATACACTCTTAAATGATTTCTAGTAAGACTGAAGCAACTTGTTTTGTTAACCTCAAATAACAATATAAACCAAGGTTCACAGTGTTTAATATATTGAATGCAAAAGTAATAAGGGTAGTTCCTGGGGAAAATGTAGGGGAGAATGATCCAGCAGCTGTAGCCCTCCTTTCATGTCGAGCAGAAATGGAGAGGTCCCCAAAATGCTTAGCCCTGTCTCCTCTAACAGTGAGGGTCTCACCACATCCCTCATATATATCCTACTACTTTAACTACTTTAACTGTTGTAATACACTGCAGTGATCAGATATCTACTTTTTGATGTTGTCAAATCAAAAGTTTTCACTCTTGTCAAGACAGAAGTAAATATTTACATTTTTCTCAATGGCTTTTGATGGCCCTATAAACGTAAATAGTGTCAGCACTATATATATATGTGTGTATGTGTCCTATGAGTGTCTGTATAGATGTATGTGTTTGTCCAGGAAACTCTCTCATCCAAGGCTTTTCAAGGAGCAATAGCAGGACATAATTATCTCTCTTTAGTCAGTTTCTTCTGATGTTGTTTTGTTCTAACTAAAAGCAAATGCAACCAGCAAGCTTAGATCTATAAATATACATCAAAGGTGTCTGTATAATATTTATTCCTAACTGGCTATGTTTATGGGGTCTGTATTTATCAATGTTGTAGCATTATAAGTTAAAATCAGTCTAGTGCTATATAGTTCAGGTGGGTTTTGTTTATTCTATGATGGTACTCTAATTACAATGTAAGATATTCACTATACTGGTTTCACAGAATCACAGAATGGTTGGGGTTGCAAAAGACACCGGGAGATCATCTAGTCCAACCTCCAGTTTCACTAGTGTGATTTCTGTTTCAGAAAAAAATGGTAAACCAGTGTACAGTATTTTCAATCCAGTTAAAACTACAACATCCTAACAAAGATAGTCTTTGATTTTTGAGTCTTGAAACACACGGTGTTTCTGGGACTGTTGTGCCACTCATTTCTTAGAGTTTCCATTCTCACATTTACAACAGTAACACTGCACCTCTCTTTGCTCACCTGAGCAGGCAGGCCCATTGGCTCTGCCCTTGGGACTCCCCTGCAGCCAGGCCCACCCCCAGCTATCAGTGTGACAATTGTGCCCTGCCCTGATCCCTTCTGGGAACAATGGGACATCACTCAGCTTTCAGGCTACTGAGCAAGGGCTCAAATAAGTTTTAGATTTAGGAGCCTTTGAAGCTTTGTGCAGAAATTGGAGGGTGTGTCAGTGAAAAGAAAGAAGTGTGACCTCCTTCCATCTCTCTCACCCTGTGGGCATCAAGGCAGAAAATGCATTAACCTTAGAGTGTATTGAATTAATTTGTACAATTGCAGCTCATAATGTTCTCATGGTGCTTTATATACATTGTTCTTGAGATGCCCTAAAGCAGCACATATGTTCTAACATAATCTATACCTTTAAAGGCAGTTTTAAAGTACCTTTAAAGTCTGTGGTGTGTGTGCTCTCTGTTGTTCCAGTTAGACAGTTAGGGACAGATAGCTGGAAAATGCAGGGGTTCCTTATGGTGTTTCATCTAAGCCATGTCCATCAGATGTCACTATTTATATTATAGCAACAAACTGTCACAGGGCCCAAATATCTTTGCCTGTAACTTCCAAGTTTATTCAAATAGGTGAAGAGTAAATCACAACTCAGCTGTCTGAGGCTGTGACAGATCTCATATCTCATGATGTATCATTTTTCTAAGTGATCTGAGACCCCTGCAGACATGACACATGCCCATTCTGTGATCCCTCAGTCTTTGGGAAGGCTGTTCAAACAATCCTTTGGATTTTTATTTGCATGGTGTGGTAAGCAAAGTAGGGTTTTTGGATAGTCATCTTTCATTAGGCAAAGAAAGTAGGTGTTTCATGTTCAGTGGGTAGCATCCTTTCTATTCATCACCCATGGAGCTCACCTCAAGAAATGTGGAAGCTGAAAGTGTGGGAAGATGTTCTCACTGCATGTAAGTGAGCAGGTAAGGCCTTTCACTTCTTCAGATGTGGCCTGTGCAGACTGGAAGACAAGTGACCTGGATCTCATTCACTCTGGCCATATTTGGCTGTTGTTCAGACCTTGTACTTCTGTCAAGTGTTTCTTTTTAGCACAGCCCAGTGATTTTGTGGGGGTTTCATGGAACTTCACATTGAACCAACATTTTGGTGGGTTCAATGTGAAGTTTTATCTTCACTTTCATCCCCACAGGATATATGAACTGATGGATTGATCACGGAACAAAGTGGCACCTGATTTTTCTGATTGGCAGAGAAGAAGACCTTTGAAAGATTCACCTTTTCACCAGAAAATAGAAGCAGGAAAAAACCTTTTGGTTAATTAGGCTGGGGAAACAATTACTAAAATTAATGAAAGCAGTGGAAAACTTCCAATGGACAGCTGTCTTTTTGCACCACTTCTCATGAAATATTTCAATGCACTTATTTTGTGTCTATGAAGGAAAAGACAGATACCCAAAGCTTTCTGCTCACATTAGAGAATTTGTTGTAGAAAGGAAAAAAAAATCTTTCTGTTTCTCACTTGTTTAGTTCAAGTTAACTGTTTGGAAAAGCCTGGGTTTTACTTCAGATTAGAGCCTCCCCAAAGTTCTAAATCAATCTGACTATTTCTTTCTTCTTTCTGCTTGAATTGCAATTACTCTTCTCCTTATTTAAAAGAAATTTATTTAAAATTAGCCCCCCATTTCAGAAAATAAAAAAGATTCTGAGATTTTGGAGATCAAATACCTGAAGTGAAATCCTGTCTCTCTGAAAGTTGGTGGGAATTCTATAGTGGTACAAAAGTTATCGCAAACAGCAAGTAAATAATGAATGTTTTAACCTCATCCCTCCAAAATATCTAGAGGAGATCTCTTCTGAGCCTGCTTTTCAGCCTTTAACTTCAGAAACAGAGGCTGACACCCTTAGACACAGAATCTCACAAGTCTCTTTAAGTGAACATGATGGGAAGAGATACTACCTTATGATTGCTGTGTCTGACATAAACAATATATTTGTTATTTCTGTTCTAGGTAGTCTGAGATTACAGATTGCACACTTTAGTCTTACTTGGTTCAATTTTTGTTACTTTAACGAAAGTTGCTGCCACAATAACCTACCATAAAAATTCTTATTTCATAAAACCATATTGCTTTGCTATCTCTCTTTCATTTCTGAGGAAAACGTTGCATGTTATCTCCTTCAAATCTGTGCAATGGCACAACCCACAATGATGAGAAAAAGTCAGAAAATTACTTGTGGGCCACATCCTCAATACACATTCAAGAGAGTTTCATATTATCTGTAAGAAAGACAAAGCACAGAGCAGATTCACCTCACTATCAGAGGACTAGGCTGCGATGGTTTCCAAGCAGATTCCTATTTTACTGAAAAAAACAAGGAATTCAACCAAAATAAGTAATATAATCCGTAATAAAAAGATAAAAATTTACTGCTTATGGCATTACTTCCATTTCCTTTCCAGCAGGCCTTAGGGTTTTGGCCCTTTGTTTCATAATGCTGTTGGGTTGTATGAATTCATTTTCACTTTTAAAAGGAAAAATTCTGCCAACAGTGTCAATCAAAAGGTAATTTGAGTGGTTCTGTTCTGCCTCTGCCTCTGTTCTGCCTCTTTAAAACATAACCAATCAAATATGCACAATCCAGCACATTTTTTTCTTATAATTTTCCTGAATTTACCACTCATGAACATTTTTAAACATCTCAAATTTTCTGATATTTCTAACTATGAACTTCCCGTTTTGGAGATACTCCAACAACAAGATCCTAAATCTAATTTGTGTTTCTTGCCTTGTCCAAAAATATTGTAAACAACCAGCTTCTTCTCAAGGGAAATCAACTCAAAAGAAACAACTGCATCCTTTTGAAAGTGTAGGAAGGTGTTCTCCAAAAAGAAAACTGTAACCTCACTTTTCTCTTAGCTGGAAGGTAGTGGAGTTTGCAACACATGAATAAAGTGCTTGTGAAGGC
Organism: Sclerurus mexicanus; assembly: GCA_013396755.1. NCBI lineage: Eukaryota > Metazoa > Chordata > Aves > Passeriformes > Furnariidae > Sclerurus > Sclerurus mexicanus. Next base: position 838,904 of record VWZF01005544.1, on the reverse strand, counting down.
TCAGCCAACCGAACTCATATTCTCTCCTTCCCAGTTACGGCTGTGTCTGAGGGAAACCAGGTCAGCTCCCTCTGTTCCTCTGGCAGGTGAACAACTTGTTCCATCCTTTTGCTGTTGTTTGTTTGGAAATCAAAAGGAACAATTTTTGGAGAGGAAGCTGATCGTGTATGCATTAATCATAGCGGTTTGTGAGGGAATCTCCTCTGGGGCTGTACAAGGAGAGGAAAAGCAAGTTCCTGCTTCAGGAAGCAAGCCCTTTGGGAGACACTGCAAAGGCAAGGCAGGGCAAACAGTTGCCTTGCTGGTGGGGGCTGGCTGAGAAAGACCTTACTGTAATGCACACCAGCAGCAGAACTTGGAGTAAGCTATATAGGACAAGAGTTTTCAGAATATTTTAGCACATAATAGATGCAATCAAGGGCCACTGGGATTTTCCAAAGCATTTGAGCAAGTCTGGTGCTTTACACCCACTTTTTGGAAATTCCTGTCTTTTTCTTCTGGTACTTCAGAGTTTGCAAATTTGGCTGATCATCTGAGCATTATATACCCACAAATTCCCAGAGCTAAGTGGGAAAGAGATGGTCCTAGAAACCTTCCTTAGATGCAGCCCCGTGTTAGCAGGCCAAATCGCAAGGCAGCTCACTCAGCCAGGTGCCCTCTCTGAGCCCATGAGCCCATTGCCACAAACACTGGGTGCTGTGGCAGGTGAGAGGACAGGTTGAGAGGGTTTGAAAAAGTGCCATCAGTTCTGCAGGGAGTGAGGGGAGGGTACAGGACTAAAAGAAATATAAGTCTCTAGTAGGTATCCATAGCTTACATGTTAAAAATTGAAGCTAAATGAAAACTGAAAGCTCAGTATATCTCGCTAGGCTCAAGAGGTCTGGGTATCCTACTCTTTCACACATGACACACAGTTGTCATATATGTTCTAATGGTGCCTGAGGACATGGTTTAATGATGAACATGGTGGGGGTACTGGGTTGATAGCTGGACTTGATAATCTTAAATGTCTTTTTCAACCATAATGATTCTATGATCAGAGTGGACCTAAGTGGTGACAGTCTCATTTTTTATCACCTGCACAGTTTTTTCCATTCATTCTTCCGTATTTCTGTTATGTCATTCTTGGTCACCTTCATTTTACCCTTTGGCTTCTGACTATGTTTTTTTGCCAGTACCATAACAGAGCCAGATGGCCCTAAGCTTAGAATAATGTAGTGAATAATATTAGTGTTAGGGGCTGGTAAAATGATAGTTCAAAATATGTTCTCTGGGAGCAAGAAGAGGTGTATTTTCTGTCATCATAATTGACAACTACTTTCACCTTAAAGCTCTTGACTACTGAGAGAGAGGCCACCACATTATACCCTGCAGAGTTCCCTGTGGCGGATGAGTGATTGAGGGTTGCTCAAAGAAACACTGTCAAAGGTATCAGCAAAAGTGGTTTTAATATGAATTTGTAGAAGTGTTACGTTAAAAAGTTTGATGGCAAGGTTCACTCTGTTAGTTACTACATAGATGAAATGTACAAAGGAAAATTGAGTTAGAATTAAGCTAGAGTAATTTACACAGAGACTGAAGACTCAAAAAGGTTCGGGAGACTCCGTCTGAGCCATGAGTCTCAGAGTGGTCACCCTTGCTTTCTAAACTCCTGATGGAGCTTAGGTGCAGCTAGGTGCAATCTTATTCTTAGACTTGGACAATGATTTATGTCTAAAGGAATTAGCTACATGGATTTCATTGGTATTGATTTAGCACACTCTCAGTCACATCCTAATGATTTGTTGTGAATAAGACATCTCTCCACCTTGGTTAAAGAGGGGTCTTTCAGTCTCAGGTAAGGAATCTTGAACTTTCAGAGATATCCCTGCCCAAGGAGAGAGTCACTAAAGTGCAGGCCAGTTGAAATTTAGAGGGAACTCAATGAAACTCATAAAAATATCTGTCTGTTTTTACCTGTACCAAACTGCTGCTTATTTGGTTATGGGCTCAAGTGTATCTGTCATATCCCCTTCCCACCATCCTGCACTGACCGCATCAGCACTGCTGAGAAACCACAGAAATGGAGTTTTCACTTGGACTTCAAGATACCTTTAATCCATCACCACTGCAGCCTGAAACTCAGATCAAGTCAGGAAGTGTCCCAGGCACTCTCATTTTTAGGAGAATTTCATGTTCCACTGGGTTTTTTTGTTCGTTTTTTGGTTTTTTTAAGAAATATGTTTGAAGGTGCCCTCGTAATTGTGCCTGGTCACATATAACTACTGTAACCACTGTTGCGAGGTTGCTGTGGTTTCATATCACCATTAATCAATGCAACACATATTAACTAAGTACTTAGTTCTGCTCTTGCATGATTTATTAGGTCTTCCCTCATTAATGTGTTTGATCAGAAAACTAATTAAACAATGAACTGTGACAGCAACACATACTTTGCATCCATTATTAAAAACAGGTTTCTTGGAATAAAAATGTGGTGATGAATACCTGAGTTACCACAGGCAACACCTTCTTTCAAATTATCTGAACTGTTATTAGCACTAATCCTTTGCTTTTCCATTTATTAGCTAACTAGATACCACACAGTACTAAAGGCAAGTATACTAAGTTTGTTTCCAATGCTAATACTTCAAATATGAGCAAATAAGGAGTAAGTTTCTAGAAATGAATGACTATACAGGCATATTCTATATATTAACACCTGCTTTTTGAAAACAATGTAAGGCCTTATTTTTATCTTCATTGCCAGTCTCTGAGTGCACTTATAACGCATCTGGAATGTGCTATGTTGAACACTGAAGATATTAGTAATGTCTCCATGAATAAAGGAAGATTTAGTTCCCCTAAAAAGAATTATTAATTAAATTTCAAAGCTATTTGCTTCCTTACTCTTCAGAATGCATTCTTCCTGCACCACTGTGGTTCATTTTCACAGGGTTTATTCAGCCTGCTTTATGCCAGTCAGACATCTGTTAGCTATTCAGATCTCATGGACAGCAGAGCCGCTTACCTGCCTGACATTCATTCCACTCACATTCCACTTTCACATACTGAGAGTTACGCTCATGGGGCATAGTCTGTATTTTTTTCCTCACAGTTATTTCTGAGGAAAGTCTCTCATATATTTGTGAAGTGGAAGAATAAGAATAAATAAACATAACTATCCCACACCCCTAAAGAGGGAAGTACTCAGTATCACTTTTCGTTACCTGCCACACAGCTGTTCAAAGATTTCCCTCTCTATCAAAATTGGGGATTGAGACAATAATCCAGCAAGTTTCTTTGATTCCTCAAGCCTGGGACCCAGATTGTTTTGAGAAATACAGCAACCCTGGAACCATGCATTTATATAGGCTTTATTAAAATGTACAGTTTTGAGAAACAGTGTCCCCTTTATTCCCCTATTCATCCCACTCTAGCTTTAGCCTTCTACACCATCATCAGGTACTTGGGAGTGAATTTCCTCAGTGACAATTTCAGATATTGCTCAGATCATCTCCCAGATGTGACCAGCCCTGAGTTGATTAGTTCCTCAACCAGCAGGACATTTGGCGCAATAAGTTTCTGTAATGGGTTTTAGCTTGTGCCAGGGAAAGTGAATATTTCAGCGAGTGGGAGTTTACCATCTTTCCTGAAAACAGCTTACAGTGTACTGTTGCCATCTGACTTACAATATGCACACTCACTTCCATCTGGCTGAGTTAGTAAGTTACCTGCCTGCACCTACCCTTCAGTTCTAGCTGACAACCACACATTATGCAAATCCCTGCGCTCTGATGAAGAACAAAGATAAGCAATAAGAAATCAGAGGGGTTTATAATCAGTGCACATTTCTCACAAGTTTTGTGTTCCTGAACAGACCTCCACCTTCCCTCCTGCAGTCAGTTGAGTGTAGCAATGATCCTCCTCTAACTAACTACTTACCCTTTTGTTCTTACCAGCTACTACTCTTTACTAAATTGGTGTCTTACTAACAAAAGGATGCATGTCTTCTTTCTGCCTTATGCAGAAGCCAGAGATCAGATACCCTACACATGAAAGAAGTATGTAAGAGCCCATACCTGCTTCTGTGTGTGCTGAAGCAAAATGGTCTGTTGTTTTGCATAAGGAAAGGATTTTCAATTGAAATTTTTTTGAAATCCATTGATCCATCTCACTGCTACTCTCATAACTTTTAGGGTTCTTCTCATTATGAATTCAGAAATATGTATATTCTACACATATTTTCAGTTTCACATTAACATTTTAACATGGTACAATCAGCAACACAGCTCAAGCATCAATTTTGATTGCACTAGAAACAGACTTTTATGCAGGATTCTCTAACGGATTTTATTTCATTAGACTACAGAGTGCAAGTACCAGAATGTTTTGAAGCATTCTAATGTTATACTACAACATGCTTAACATTTATGTAATGCACTACTGTTTCAGTATTTACCATACTGCAGTATGGGAAATACATAATACAAGTTTTGCAGAATGACCAGAGCTTGATACAGCCTCACAGCTCCATGATTTTTCTTATTCTAGGAATTGTCATTAGTTGTGAGATAGATAAAAGAACACTACTAACTGTAAGGAGGAGGGAGAAAAAAGAAAAGAAAAGAAAAAAACACACAAAAAAGCCCTAACCTTTCTGCATGCAAGACACACAACCCTTTTACTCAGGCAAAGATAATTTAAGGACACCATTAGTTGTTATCTGAGATAAAGATTTAAATGTCAAGCTGCTATGAAAAATTAACTCTGATAAGTAGGTAGACATGCCTCTACCCAACCCATGGCACTCTCACTTGTTTCACCTTCCCCACAACTTGCTGTGTCACCAACTAAACCTTATTCTGCCATATCAGCTCCCAGCCTTGGCTGAGCATTCAGGCCCTTGTGCAGTCACACTTCAAAAAGGTGCCTTCAGTTATCTCAGGCATTTTGTGGAGGTCCAATTGCAGATATTTTTCCGAAGTGGATGCTGCAAACTGAATGCTGTATTTTATCAGATGCCAACTTAGCTGCAGCCCACACTGTCTGTGCAGACCTCTGAAAGGGATTTTAGCTTGTAATAAGCTTTAGAGCTCATTCAGAGTTCAGAGGCCACAGATCTGCACATATGCTTCTGTTAAGGGCAGTGCTGGACATCCCTTTGAAGTGACATGTATTTATGCCTTTAGTGCAGCCCAAGGCATGGACCCTCAGAGTCAAAGCAATTTCACAGTCCTGACATTGTCCAACCTCACTGAACTGTTAAAGCTTACTAAGCTCTTCTAGCTGCCTTGAGATATGGCACAATGTGGTGAAAAGTGTTTCAAGGGAGATTCTAATTATGAATATTTAATGAATATTTGTCAACAAGTTCTCAAGCTACAGATCAGATTAAGAATGACATTATATGGAAAAAATGGTCACTTCAGAGAAGACCCCACATGGAGGTCAGATCATGGCAAAGTGTTTCTGCCCTGCCAGTTGCCCCAGAAGAACATCTTCTCCAGAACTGTGTCTTCATGGGAACATTCAGCTCTTCAAGCTATTTTAACACAGCAGCTTTTTGCCCTAGATTTTGTATTTCTGCCAGGACCCAAACTGACCATTGAAGAGCTGGCCACCTAAAGCAAATAGAACAGGTGATTTATCCTATTGCTTTCCTAAAGAGAAATCCCCAACTTGTTGATAGAATACTACAAGTGGAATGTGGTTTACGTTTCTAGCATTCTGCTAATTACTACAGCATATTGCAGCTGCATGGGTGGTGAAACAGAGGAAAGAGAAGTTTTAAGGCCCATTCACTATGAAGAGTGGTTGGAGAGACACCACTTCAAATGAAAACACAGGAGCTACTAGTTTGGTAGGCATTGTTTTAAGACAACTGCTTGATAAGTCCTTATTTTTTGTCCCATAGTGTTTGCTGAGGAGGTTTTAAGTTATGGTACTTCTACCAGTTATAACTCACTTCCTCTCCCATGGAGGGGGCTACTTGTTGAATATCCCTCCAAGGTGCCAAATTAGCTGTGCAACTGCAGATCCATGTATATCGAAGATCTCCCAAAATCTTCTGCTTCCATATGCAGCAGAAAGGGAAGTGTCCACACACTGTATAGTACTTACCTGTCAGGCTAATCCATTGCCTCCGAAGACAGGCAGTTCAAACCTACAGAAGTCTCACTGTTTCTCAGAGTTATTTGGGTAGCAGTCGTTCCTGTGGTTTGCAACAGGGTGTCAGAGCAAATGTCTGTAGGGTTTTTTTCCACTCATAAAAAGTACTGATTGAGCACAAAGACAGACAGCCTTCTGTCACTATAGAGAGAACTCTAGACTTAAAAACAAACAAACAAACAAACAAAAAAGCTCAGTTTTACATGGCAGAGTTATTTGCAGGAACATGAAGATCCCATAGTTATAAAACAGCTGCTGTATGTTGATATTTCAGCCTTCAAAGAGCTCTTCTTTCTATATTGAGCCACTCCCCATGCTGGGTAGCCTTAGATGGATTATTTATGCCTTTCCAATGTCACGTTAGAATTCACACCATCATGTACTACAGGAAGGAAGAAAATGTACCAGTTTTGTTTTTTCTTAAAAGATTGAAAAAATAATGTTCTTCAAGAAGAGCATTTTCTCACACATTGAATTATCCTGAAGCATTTGTGCTGCAAACATGACTCTAATTAGGCTTTGCACTTTCTAATTTATTACCTCTCTGTCAATTACTCAAACCTCATTGAAGGCACAAAGGAGATGTTACTGGGTAATGCCTGCATTCTTCTGTCCAGACTTGATCCCGTCCTTCTTACCATGGTGCAATCAGCAGTAGCATATGCTTTTGTATCTCAAGTAAAACAGTCAAATTTCATCCCAATTAACAGTGTCAATACTCAAACAATATTTTTATTTTTATTTTTTTTGTGTTACCATCAAATGGGCTCTGCAGAGTAATAGTTGAAAGGACAAGCCACCTGAAAGAGTCAACTGATCCCAAGCTTACTACTCAAAATGTTTTAATGTGTGCCTCCTTTGAGAGTATTCCACCTCATTTTGGAAGTATTTGTGTCACATAAAATCCCAATATTTTCTTTCTAAATATTTGTAAATTTTCTTCGGTATATAGAAGAATATAGCTTTGTCTCTGTTACTCTATTTCACTGAGTTTGAGTGACTAAAAAAATTCAAAGCAAATGTAAAGTGTCTGAAAGCATTTGAGTTTTTCTGTACATATACTTTAAGGGAAAAAAGTGCTTATCCAAGATTTACTCAGGCAATTAAATCCAATTATCTTCACCAGGTGCTTCTAACACATACTTCAAATTTTCTTTAAAGTATCAAACTCATAGAATTAATTGAAGACATTCTAGACAGCTTTTCACATTCAATGTTCAAGAAATCTGTATTTCTCTGAGTGTTGTACTTCAGGTATAGTCCTCAAAGAAAGAAAGGAGTCCTTACAGGTTTTCAGATGTTGACAGTTCTACAATGTTAAGTGATGAAGTCTAAGCATAAGCTGTAGAAGAAAAAAAATATATATTCTCGTCAGTACTTTCTTCACTTGTACCTCTACAATTTCCTCTAACCATTCCATTTGTAACTGTACTATAGTTACTTTAATAACTCGCCAAAGAGTAAGGCAAACACAAATTAAGAATAAAAGTTTCCAATGAAATGTGGCATCAAGAATTTCTCATGCAGGCTACTGCCAAAGGTAATTTTGAAGGCTCTTTTGTCAGTATATGCTTCAGAGCACAATAAAATGAAATCTTTTAAGGCAGGCAGTCACAGGCTGTAAGGATATCACATATAGCACAATGACATATAAAGAGGCTTCAGAAGTTCTGTTAAGTGCAACCTGTATCTAAGTCAAGGTATTATGCCTCAAACTTGTGGCTGTACATTTTAATATTTTGCTTCAATGTGACATTAACTCCCTTTGGCATCTTTCGAAATCATAAATCCATAGAAATCAAAAGTTTAAGTATTGTCAAGATAAATAAAAGTATAGTGATGGGCCTGAAGGGACTCTTAAGGTCTTTGTTTCTTTTTAGGAACTCTGTCACCAAGTTAAGGAGAGATTGGGTTGATTTTCCTGCTTCTGATGGAGATGGCTCAGTTCTGAGCACTGCCAGAATTTAAGGTGCAGGAATGGGAAATGCACGGCAAAGTTTACTGCTCTGGTTATCACACTGTATGCCATTATTCCACTCCATTCATATCAGCTTTGTATATTATTTGAATATGAGCAGTTCTGCACAAGACAACAAGAAGGAATGAAAAATCCTAATGAGAATATCTGTGTCCATAATCTCGATGCCTCCTGAGCCAAGCGACTAACTCAACAGGCTCAGGCTTTCCCACCTTGATACTGTTTAGTGCTGAGGTGGAGGAGCTTGCTGCAGAACTGAGGAAATTGCCTGCACTTTAGCCTACAGAATCAAAAACCTAGATTCAGAATGGCAACTCTTCTTTCACTAAATTGACAATTTTTTTTTGCTTATACTTATTTCCAGGAAAAGGTGGAACATCTTCATAACCAGAAACAGAGGGAGGAGGGATTACTAATCAGCTCCAAAGGTAGGCTCTTGCTCTAAGTATGCTGTGCTGGGGAATAAAAAAAAGCTGCCCTCTTATTTATATGTAAAATACATCACAAACTTTTCATGCTATACTGACTATTAATTAATGCAATTAATTAATAATGACACACTGACAAGTCTACTGCTTTTACTATCTTACACAGTTTGCAGCTTCATTCATGTGCCACTATACTCCAGGGACACCAAACAGATTTGAACTAGATCATTAAGTATTGTTGATTTTTAATGTAGATCAAATAGAAGTAAGTCCTACCCTGAGATAAAAAGTTGTAGGGTCTTGAAGGAGTTACAGAGTTTTATTTCTTTCACGGACCCCCTCACAGTATTAAAAAAGGATGGGGAATCACACAGGTGTGCACAAACACACACATCTGTGTACAACCAATGCATATTTTCTTCTGAGTGTAAGAATTGTGAGTGAGAGTGAGTGAGAGTCTCCATCCATGGAGATATTTTAAAGTCATCTGAACATGGTCTTGGACAATCGTCTGTAGGTACCCCTGTGTGAGCAGGGGAGTTGCACCTGATGACCTTCAGAGGTCCCTTTCTACCTCAGCCACCCTGTGACTCTGATTTTGTGATTTCTATGACTAGTAATAACAGTAAAAAACAAAAGGCTACATCTTCGTGTGCTGAAATACAAAGTAAAAAAGTATTTTTTTTTTACCTCCTTAACAGTGTTATTAGTTTAGAAGCATGAAAAAGACTAAATGTGGAACACATTAGGAGTCCATCTCTCCATCCATCTGGAAAGTGCTCTGTAGCACTTGTCTCAGAACATGGTGGGAAAAGTAGAGATGTCAAGATGACTTTTTTGTATTGCTTTTCCTGCTTGCACCCCTGAGTTAGGATCTATCCTCAACTGCAATCTCATGCTTGTTTTATTTTCTTCTCTGCTTTTGTGCGAGTGGAAATTGAGTCCTTTGTCCCAAGCTGAAATGTCAGCCTTCCCATAGCTGCTGTGAACATCAGAGTCTGCTGACTGCCAGTCAGTGCCTTCCGTTGTGACTTATTTTGATGCTGTAATTGTCTCATGAAATGCCAAGGTCTACAGTGAAGAATTAAAACTAAAATTAGTGGGTTTAAAAATCACTTTGCATCTGTCCACACTTTCAAAACCCAAAAGTTCAATTGGCAACTTACCAAATACAAGAAGGAAAGGATCTAAAACTGAAACAGGAAGATCCTCTGAGAGTGTCCTTGCAAATATGACAAAGTTTGTTGCACATAGCCATTAGAGCTGAAGACTATATAAATTCTAAATGAGCCCACCTGTAAACTGGGAGTTTGTTAGCAAGTCTCTTGGGCATCATACTAAGTATTAATGTTTTCCAGTCCCACAGAAGAAAGGCAAAAAAGCATCTGCAAGAAAAGCAAATGAGCAAAAATAAACAAAGGGCAGAATGGTTCACTGGTGATGCAGACAGCTGCTTGTGTTAAAGCATCACAGAGAAAAAGGTCATGAGTGAGAACAAGGTCCCTTGGCCCCAACACTGCTCAGCCTTATGCATCAGCATTTCAGAAATAAGATGTTTGCTTTATTTTGCTTAATGTACCTAAAGGTTAGAGGCTAATAAAGACCATATGGCTGATTTAATACAGTGTGTAGGGATGGCCAAACGTAGAGCAGTGATTAATGAAGTTCAATACCCTATATCCAAGAGCAGTAAGTGGTGCGTGTTTCAAAGAATGCTACAAAAACAGCCTGTCATGGACAATTAAGGGAATTATTCTTCATGGAGGAAATAATCTTTCATGCTTTGGGTCTTAATCAACAGAACCAAGGATTGATCAGTGAATCCAGTCCCGCTATTTTAAGCAACCACATCTTGTAATGTCTTTCAGGAAGTGAACAAAAAGAATTGGTTAAGCCCTGAAGTGTGAAAGTTTATCTCATTACTTTAAGTGGATCTGTCTCCAATGTAACATCTCCAATGTAGATACATCTACACATCTCTTTTTCATCCCTGAATTCCTCACATCACTAATGTTTTATGACAAAATGCAGCATATGCTAATACCTTATTTTTGTTGGCAGGCTTTAATTTTACAGCATTTCAAAGCAGCAGGAGTGGAGTTCAGCCCAAGTTCAGGCACCAAATGTACATGCTGTGGCTGCCTTAAATTTGGAGTCTGAATTGCTACAGTCCTTGAGGGAAATGGGATTACTAAGTCTGGAGAATAGAAGGATCCAGAGGTACCTCATTGGTCTCTACAACTACCTGAAAGGAGGTTGTGGTCAGGTGGAGGTCAGTCTCTTCTGCCATGTCTCAAGTGAAAAGATGAGATAGAATGGCCTTAAGCTGTGCAAGGGGTGGTTCAGATAAGATATTGGGAAAAAAATATTTCACTGAAAGAGTAATTAGGCATAGGAACACAGAATAAGTCACCCAGGGAAGCGATGGAGTCACCGTCCTGAAAGTATTCAAGAGTCCTCTGGATATGGCACTTGGGATTGTGGTTTAGGGGTGATTATGGTTCTGCTGAGTTGATCGTTGGACTAGATTATTCTGAAGGTCTCTTCCAACCTTGATGATTCTGTGATTCTGTGACCCCAATAGTTGAGTTAAATGTGAGGAAAATACAGTGTAAAGTAACGGGAAGGTCAAAAGCTGTATTCCAAGGACCCATTGTGAACGTGGTCTAAGCCAAGACATTTGACTCCAGAACTCAAAAAGACCAAATCCACCCACATATTCAAGACACTTCAGTTGGGCTCAGTGGGAGCAACACATAAACTCATTGCTACCATTACTTCCCAGTTCTCTCAAAAGCTAACCAGTTGCCTCAACCACCACTCAGCATGCTTTTCTCACATTGGCATTTTGAAACATTGTCAGGTGTTTATTGAATTATTGTGGCATTCATTTATGTGCCACAACATTTTCTATGCATTGACTATGGATGCAAACATGCTGTGGGTGTGCCTGAGCACATGTATGATGTTTAAGCTGGGGGTGGGTCCTTTTCTTCCATGAGTGGCTACCAGCAGATACAGCTATGTTTTGGTGGTTGTCAACTCAGGTGACTGCAGAAGAGAGATTTAGTTTAAAATTAGGAAATAGTAGATAATTTCTAATGCATCTACTTGATGTGGGCAATTTAATATTAAATGTTGGACAACTTTAACACTGAAAACTTTTCACTGAATTTTTCTTAATTTCTACATCTCAGAATTGTGAAAATAGGGCTCAAAAAGCTTATTTTAAAGCATTTTCTCTATTTATCCAAACACAAGTGTAAAAGATTATAAACTATAAAGACTCAGAAAACTCATTTGATTGCACTTAGTTTATTTTAGAAATCTTCACACTGAGTAGTCTGAAATAATAATTAAAAAAAAAAAAGCTAAGAGAAGAAACTAGAATCTATAATTAAATCTCTGAGTGTAAATTTCTATCTTCCATGGTGTGTATGTTGGCCCCATACAACCCCGTGATTTTCTTGAGAGAGGTTTTAAAACATGAGAATGGAGTCACTGGTGAGAAGAAGAGAGCAACAAGCCCTGTTGTGAGTCTGGAGTCTAAATACCTGATGAGTGTATCCACCTGCATGTGTTTGTGGGGTTGCAAATCTCAATCTATTTTCGGTACTCAGCACAGTTTTGTCAAAATATATGTTTTCTCCTTAATCAAAAAAATTATTGCAATTGTTGCAAGGAAATATCCTTCTTCTAGTTCAGATAAGTTGTATTTCAGTAATTTCCTGTACTAATTCTCCCCTACTGGCTGCTTTCAATGGATAAACTTCATTTTCAGGTCATCGACACAATGAAAAACAATATTCTCTCACCAGAAAGGTGACTCTTGCTTCTGGTTACATGTAGTACATAGAGAGGAATGGAAATTTAAGGCAACCGAACTACAACCTCCATGAGATATCGTAGAATTACTTTCAAGTTGAGAAGCTAGAAGCTCTTTTTGGGTTTGTTTTTTTTGGGTTTTTTCCCCCCAAAATATTTGAACTTATGCTTAAAAAAATATCAGCACTTTTAAATCAGTTTTATTTTCATATTTATTTAATTTATTTTGGTAACATCTTGAAATGTGTATGAACGCTAACAGGAGGATTATGTGTAGCCCAACACCAGACAGGTGCAGTAGGCATTCAGCTTTCTAAGTGCAGCTCTTTAACACGAGCAACAGAACAAGGTGTGACTCTGAATAACTAGCCTCAGATTAATAAAAACTCACCCAGAAATAGAGCTATAGCTATTGCAGATATATGTTATGTTGTAGCTACGTGTTGCCATAACACATAGCTCTGATAGCTCTGCCTCTAAGTAATATCAAACCAGCCACGAACAAATGCACTTTTCTGTCATTCGCACTCAGTCACCATGAGCACATGTATATCCAGGTACCCAGGCCAATTTAGCCAAAGGGCTGAAAAGAGCATCCTCTCAACCAGCAGACAGGCATACACAGTTATGGGTGGAACTGGGCTGTGATTTTGCACTTCTTTCATGGCTACAATGTGCTACGGTCACTGGCAAGCTCTGCTGTGTTTACACTCCCCCAGAAGCACGGAGCAGCCATCAGCCACGCTTAACTGGACAGCTTTGCAGTTGTTTGGTGTTGCCAAAATGATGTGAAGACATAAATTGACCATGGGAATCAGACACAGGAATTTACCTTTCTCACGGTGTAGTAAAGAGTATAATCACTTTACTTGTGTTTGCTTACAAAAGGTCACATTTCTTGCCCTTTCTTGAGGAAAACCATCGTGAAGGTAATACACAGGCCCTGCTAGGGGCCACTTATTTAATGTGCAAAACACATGAGATGTAACTGGCTGCTCCAGCAGGCTTCTGACATCTTCCTAAACACAGAGCAAAGCAAGAGTTAACAGAGAGACTGCACCTTTTACATAAAGGTTCTTCCATTCCTATGTATTACATGCAAAACTGAGGTCAGGGAATAGTAAAAGATTCTTTTCCCTCTCAGTCATGGTCCAGTCTCAAACTGAAACTGCAGTGTTTCAAAGCCATTTCTGTTTACAAACCCCAAAGACTTGGGGCCCATAGCAATGGAAAGGACATATGTCAAAATAGTAACAAGGGTCTCAGAACTACAATATCTGTCAGCTCCTATGGAAGCTGGGCAATTTTCTCAGCATAGAAGCATCAAATCTGCAACCTCAGTTCACTGCAACCTTATGGTCTCTTGGTTCATAAACCTGCCACTATGGCTTACTTCCATAAACTCAAATTGAAATTGCTTTAGTGCAATCATGTCTAGTCTATTAACTCACAAATTGTCTTGATCCTTTGAAGATGGCAGTAGTTACATGTCTTCAACATAGAACAGTAAAATTAAAAAAAGAAAAAAATCTCTTTCCTCTTGCACACAAAATGTTAACCTACTGCAGGGTGTCTGATGTGAACTCTGCAGCAGAGGGAAGGAAATCTGTGTTTGGTCTATTTGGTAAATAAACCCAGAGCACAGAACATGTCAGAGCCACAGGGACAGGTTTATAAATCAACAGATTGTAAAGTTTCAGGGAACAGAGGTGCCAGGTCTGATGATTACCTGATAAGAAAATTGGTTATGGAGAAATAATTCAAATTTGCTTTAAGTGAATGTTTGAACAAGTAAGTTTCATTTTCCATAAATGCTTATGGCACAAAAAAATTAATTACATATGTCTACCAAAAGGGAAAACAAAAAAGATTATGAGCGATTTTCTCTGAAATTACAAGTTAAGAACCAAAGGTCCTCTCAGTAAATACTGTAATAAGTATATTTTCTTCAGTAGTTACTTAGAACTTCTTGAAGGTACACAGTAGGCAAATAAGACAATTAAAATAATTTGCATACACCTGTAGATACCATTCAGCCACCATAACACAGGAGAAATCAAGCTATTACTCTCTTTCTGTATTTTTAATACAATATTCATAATAGCAAACAAATACCAAAAAGAACAATGATGAATATAACATGAAAAATTAGATTAAAAAAATTTAAGTAATACAAGAATACCAGAAAAATTTTAAGATACTTTCCTAGCTGCAATTTCCAGAGGAGAAACAAAACTGGCCTATGTGCTCTCCTCCAGACTGATTTCCATTTCTTTCTCCTCATAGAAATTCTTTCCTGTGTATTCCATGAGCAAAGACAAATTCTCCCTCTTGCTCTATAGACCTGCTGGCATTTTTACAGTTGTTTCAACAGGGAGAAGAAAAAGACGGGTTTTTCTCCTGTGACCATGCTAGGTTGCTTTCCTTTCCTCTTCCTTCTCAGCATGTGATTGAAGCCAGTCTGCTCTTCTCTCACACAATGCAGCTCACAAACACCAGCACACAGAAACCTCCTTTGCAACCTCACACAGAAAACTGTCACACCCACTCCTTGAGGGTGGCCACTCAGGTGGCTCTGGGCTTGCAAGGCCACCTGCCAGCAGACAAGGGGAGAGCTTTCCTGGCACTGGTGGACACACAAGCAGAAAGACAAAGCTCAAAGCACCAATATGGAATAAAACTTAACAGGGCAGCTCAGCCAGCAAGCAGGCTAAGTGTTTCAAAGTGAAAGAAATTACAAAGCTGTTTGCTGGAAAACAAACACTGAAATGCTACAGACAGACTTAAAAGGCTAGATGCACCCCTTTGTGGGTATTTCTGTATGACTTTTGAGAATAGTGTCACATGCTTGCACCTTTTCAAAAATGGGAAATATGACTTGTCAAAAGTTCATTCATTTATTTTTCCCTAGTCACTGTTTGTTTTCTCTGCTAAGAATCTGACAATGGGACCTAACATATAATGTCATTCCTTACACATCTTGGAGAGATTTTTTTTTTTTTAAATTTTAAAACAGGTTTTTTAAAAAAATAATTAAAACTATTTTTGTCCAGTTGAAATTTCCCCTGGACTTCAAGTTGGACACCAATTAAATTCAAAAAAGACGTCATGGATCACATCACTACACTTTTAGGGACATCTATTGGCATAGCAGGCACTTACATCAGCTGAACAAAGGAACGATAAACTGTAGTGGCTAACTTAAAGTGAAAGAGTCCTTGCCAAGATATGGAGTAAGAAATAACATTTTTTTATGCCTCTTCTTTAGTTGTATTTTCTTCTCTCACAAAACTTTGTACCAAAGCATACATCAAAGCCAGAACCTGTGATGATGGATATCCAGCATGATTCTCCTAGGCACTCACTGGGCTTTTCCTAACATCTCTTAGTTGCTTCTTCCTGACTGTACTCATTATCTGCCTTCAAAGCATTCCCACAGACCTCCCTTCTCAGGAGGATCTAAGAGTTCTCACACAGCCCCACTGTGCACTGCAAAATCTGCTCAGGACTGTCTTCACCAATTTGTGTGAGCAGTTTCACTTTATATATTTCAACAGTTTTTAAACTTAAATAGCAACTTTGGTTTATTCAGCATACACTCATAATTAGTTTCCTCCTAGTTCCTTTTTGCCTTTCATTTCCAGGTGGAAAATTGTCACTCAGAGACATTGTTTGTTCTAATTTAAGAAACAGGTTCTTCCAAATCACCTGGAAGGAGTCACACTGAGTCCAGATGAACTTGACTTGAAAGAGAAGACATTCCAGTTTTCTTTCAGCTCCTTGCCAACTTATTCTGCATTCCTGATTGTTTAAATGTGACTATTGACTGATTAACACCAATGTACAAGGGCTGAGTTCCCAGTCCGTCAGTGAGGTGTTCAAACCCCGCCACGTGACACCCCAAAGTTTCCCAGCCAGTCAGCCTTCCAATGAAGGGTTAGACAAACCAGCTCCGTGAAGAAAACCCATCCAACTGCACTGCTTTGTCATTTTGTACCTGTAAAGCTACTTGCCCAGCTGTGAAAAGCTACAAAGCATTTACTTTATGCAACTATGAGATGGGTTGCAGAGCAAAGTGCCAAACTGCAGAACTAGGGCTGCCATCTCACTCACGATGGGAAAGCACATTGCTATGAGATTTTACATGCTGGAAGTGTGTGCAGTGCAGCAAAGCTCTTGGAATAAAAGGGTTTGAAGAATTTATCAGCTTGTTTTGAGGCATGTTGATGGCAAAGAATTTGACTCGAGGATGCTCATGTCTGACATTGTCTTTGCTTGCGCTGAAACTGTTCACATGGAAAGCAGCATTTTGCCCAGTGTAAGCAACTCTAAAAGACAACCAAGACCAGGGTTTCTCAGTCTGAATTCCCTTCCCTCCTCCCTCATCCTTTGAATAAATGAACTTCCTTACACTCTGACAGACTAGGAGATTAATTCAGAATGTGTGTGCACAGTACACCTGGCAGACACGATAAAGCCTGGCTCAAAGAGCTAGGATGGAACAAAGGCATAAATAATACTGGAGAAAGACAAAATATGGGCAGCCATTTGGAGGTGACAGTAATTACTTAAGTAAATGTCAAAACTCTTCAAAGAAACACGGGGGAACATATCCATGAATATTTAAGGCTGAAACATGTGAGTATGTAGATTTGCCATTTGGAAGGTTACATTCCTGTCTTATCTTCCCCATGATAGTTACGAGAATGGATATTAAAATCTGTTGCAGGACAAACTCTTACATGTTAAGGGCCTATTGATGCCTAGATATATGGAAACCAACAGTCTTTTAATTCACTCAGGGCACCTAAAAAGGTTTATACTATTACTGAGCCAAGCCACAAGGATGAAAATGAGCAAATAGGAAAAAGCACTCCAGATACCTGTAAACATGCACAGTGGGGCAAAAGAAGCTTAATGAACCTAAACTGGAGCCTACAAAGACTGAGCAGCATCTCCAAATAGATGCGTCAGCCATAATGATTGCCAGAAGACTCATATAAAGTTAAGTGATTGTAAATAAAAAGGCAGATGAAACCGAGTATATTGCATTCTATATTCAAGGGATGCAAAATCACCTGTTATAACTGTGGTTAAAATTATGGGCTCTGAGATGTCTGTTACAACACAGGAGAAACATCTTGAATTTATCATAAACAATTCAATGAAAACTTTAGTTGAATATCTACCAAAACAACAAGTCAGAAGTAGAATTAATTAGGAAAGGAATAGAAAAAGGGGGAGAAGAAAGAAAAAGAACTTATTATTGCCCTATGTGAGTGCATCATTCCCTTAGTCTTGCTCCTTGGATATCAAAGTGATACAATGTAACTAGAGAAGAGCTGAGGAAGGGCAAGAGGAGTGATCAGAAATAAGCAATGACTTCTACATGAAGAATGACTTTGTGAATTAAATTTCTTCAGCATACTTAGAGGTATGGCTGAGGGAAATATGCAGAGATCTACACAATCATAGCAGGAGAAAAAGGGACAAAGTACTACATGCACTGGTGCACTTCCCTGGATACCTGCTTTTGACTGATGTTGGAAACTGATTATGGGCCAGGAAACTTGGATTTAATTTAATTCAGTCACACTTAAATTTTTACCTAACATATTACATAAAACTTAGCAGCTATAGAAGTTACATAGCCTAATCTGCACAGAAGTGTTATCCTGTGTTGGGGGTTTTGTTCCTGCCTCTTTGATTAGTTCATATTTAAACGTAAAACAAATCAACTCTACCTGAATCCAGAGGAAGATGTGAAAGCCATCCTACGTTGCAGCTAAGTCAGTCTCTGAGGCCATTCTTGACTGGTATAAATGACATAATCCTCAGTATTCTCTTGTTTGCACTAAAGACAACAGCAGCAGCCTCACAGATCCACACTTAGTTGGTAATTTTATCTCTCTGCTTTTCATTGAATTGTGCTGAGCACATACATATCTCCAATATGTCTTGTCTCCAATAAAGGCCACCAAAGATGACCTTTAAATCTATAAAGGGTTTTAGACTCCTTTATACAGCAGACTTTTTTAAATATGATATAGACAATGCTGACAACAAAGGCATCCAGCTAGTTTCGCTTAATGCAGTGGTTTGTATCAATTGCAGCTTTTACTAAGACTAAATTTAAACAACAAAATAGCACTTACTCACTTGACATGCCTTCAATGGCCCTGATAAATGCTGAACAGCAGGACACAGGGTACTTGCAGTTAGCCAGAAGGTCTCTTTGTTCTCACATCTGACTAATCTGGATTTGATATCAAGGGAAATCATTTAAGTTATTCAATGTTGGAGAGAGAAAGCCTATTTTAAGTAGAAGTAAGTGGGAGAATTCAATCTGATGATAGTTGAATATTAAATCCTATAACTTGCAACACAGGGAAGTCAAAAGAAGGTTTCACTCTGAAAAACAATGACATATGACATATTTTTACTCTAAATTATCACAAATTATTAAAGAAACCAGGATTGATTATGAATTAACCATAGTTGATATGAATATATATGATGTTAGCTCAGGATGTTAGTAATGCCAGTCAAACCTACCAAGAATTTACAGTATCATAGAATATGCTGTAATGGAAGGGACCCATGAGGATCACTGAGTCCAGCTCCTGGTCCTGCACAGAATCACACCATATTCCTGAGACCGTTGCCCAAATGCTTCTTGAACTCAGGCAGATGTTGTGACCGCTTCCCTGGAGAGCCTGTTCCAGTGCTCAACCACCTTTTGGGTGAAAAACCTTTTTCTGATATTCAACCTAAACCTCCCCTGAAACAGCTTCAGGCCATTCCCTCAGGTCCTGTCAGTCATCACAAGAGTAAAGAGATCAGTACCTGCCCCTCCTTTCCCCCTCATCAGCATGTTGTAGACTGAAGTGAGGTCTCGCCTCAGTCTCCTCTTCTCCAGGCTGAATAGACCAAGTGACCTCAGCTGCCCCTCATACAGCTTCCCCTCCAGACCTTTGCCATCCTTGCAGTCCTCCTTTGGACACTCTTCAATAGCTTAATGCCTTTTTGTATTGTGGTGCCCAAACCTGCACACAATATTCAAGGTAAGACCGGCCCACTGCAGAGCAGAGCACAACAATCCTCTCCCTCAACCGGCTGGTGATGCTGTGCCTGATGCCCTCCAGGACATGTTTGGCCCTCCTGGCTGCCAGGGCACTGCTGACTCATTCAACTTGCCACTGACTAGGCCCTGAGGTCCCTTTCCACAGTACTGCTTTCCAGCCTCTCATTCCTTAGTCTACACACACATCCCAGATTGCCCCATCCCAGGTGCCGAATCTGGCACTTTCCCTTGTTAAATTTCATATGGTTGGTGATTGCCATCTCTCTAATTTGTTGAGGTCTCTCCGCAGGGCTTTTCTGCCTTTGAGGGAGTCAACAGCTCCTCCCAACTTAGTGAAGTTGACAAATTTACTTAGTATTCCATTGAGTCCTGCATCCAGATTGTTAATGAAGATATTGAAGAGAACTGAGCCTAAGATGGAGCCCTGTGGAACCCCACTAGTGACAGGTCACCAGTCTGATGTCACCCCATTCACTACCATGCTTTTTGCCCAACCTGTGAGCCAGTTGTTCATCCATCACAGAACATGATTATTCAGCTGTGTGCCTGACATTTTGTCCAGAATGATACTGTGAGAGACAGTATCAAAAGCTTTTCCAACATCCTAAAACATTGCATCTATTGGTTACCTCACTTCTATGTTGTCATTATGAGGAAGAGAGCATAGGAACAGGGGCAGTCTTAGTGCAGAAGAAAGAAACCAGTAACTTTGAGAAGAAAATTTCTTGGTTTTATGATTCAAAAAGGCAATATTTTTAACTTAGAATAAAAAAAAAAAAGTTCTTTAGGAATGAGAATTAAAGTTCAGCTCACCTCCATCATAGAAGGACCAGAAGTCCAATTGCCAGCACCATCTCTGACACCCTCTACTGCTTCCACTTCCTATATAATTCACAATGCTTTATGTCAGTCTGGCAAGATCAAGCAGAAGGTGGATTATCTCAGTGATGATGTGTGAATGGTGATTGTGATCTGAGATATCAATGGTCCCCGTTATTTCCTCCCTGTTTTTCTTATGCCTTTAATGCTTGAAAAGAATAATTCATCAGAGTCATAACCAGATGAGAATACTTATTCTCTTGCATAGGTAAATGCTGTTTAGCTGCTTTCACACAAGAACGTTCCTTATTTCCTCAATAATGCAAAATCCAATCTCTTTACTGTAAGTGTTCAGTCTGATTTTTTAGGGCTGTTGGTGTCCTTGTTCATGCTATCTTTCATTTTCATTCAAAATCTCCAATCACAGTGGGGGAAAAAAAATAAAAATTTAGATATCACCATCCCCATCCATCCCACTATCACCGCAAATCCATCTGAAGGACTCCAAGGAAACCTGCAATTATTTTCTGGAATCACAGAAAATCAATGAATTGCTTCTTTATGTGTGTGGGCTCTTTTAACCCTAGAAGCTCCACTTTTCTAAAAAAAAAAAAGTAAACAAATAAACAAAATCACAAGAGGGCTATTGATTCAGTGAATTAAGTGAATTAAGATGCTAAGCACAACTCTCAGAGAAACTGGAGTTTCCATCAGTCTGGTTTCCATGGAGGTACTAGAGCTATTAGGCCCTTGCTTAGTCCTGTAAGCCCTTCTAAGCTTCTGCTTCTCTAGCAACAAAGCCACGTGAAGCTTCACAACTCTAGGAATTTTCTGCACACTTAGAGTCAGACTGAGCTGGACCAGTGTTCTCCATCCCAGCTAACGTCTCTCACCCATACTGCTACCAGCTATTATTTTAGGTCCAAGTGTGCACTTGTGTTCTCAGGCATTTGCCTTGTCTTCCATAAACTGTAACCTTCAACATGCTCTTCATGTGTGTATATGGACATGGGTAGTTTTTGTCCATGTTTTTCATTCTTTTTCATGAGAAAGAAAGACATGTTGCTAATATTCTGTGTATATGGAGACATGTCCTTTCTTCACAGAACCTGAGAGGGACTGAGTACTTCTACATGGCTTCTGTAGGCTACTCTAAAGACGTTACCAGCTGTAGTAGTTTAAAAGACTATTGGATGGCTTACTGAAATTAGATCATTAACACCTAGTTATTCCACACTTCTTCACTTTACCATCTCAGTATAGGGCAAGACTGGAATCCTCGAGGCTGAAAAGTATCACGTTATGTTCTCCTGTCACTATTCAGAGTAGTAGGACTGTCATCACCTTCAAAAGGAATTTAATTCTTCAGCTATGTGAGATTACCACTGCTTTCACTCAACTGTCTCAGGCTGTACAGTCACCTCTGAAGAACACATCCAGCTTCATTTGATGAGAACTTCTTGTGCCTTTTCTTTTGTATGTACAGTCATGCTCCAAGACAGTCAACTCTATATGTCCCAAGAGCAACTGGTTTGAGCACATGTCAGCCTCAGCTTCCTTACATCCTGGTGCTAACAAGAATTTTAATGTTGTTTATTTTTGGCCTTTCATCTCACTGTCAATCAGCAAATTTCTGATAACTTACTTTTTCTGTAGAACATATAATGGACTTGTAATAGATGATCCATTTTACATTAATATACATTTATTTATTTTACCTGAGTCTCAAAAAGTAACAATTGGTACTTTAATGGGATTTAAGTGGTCTACATTTAAAATCATATTCATTCGCTAGAATTTAATAAGTTTTTCTACTTTCTGATCTGTGCACTGATTCCACCAACTCCTGCAGCTTTGTTCACTTCTGCATTTTCTCCACCATTTTTCATAGTAGCACTTAAAAATGTATAAATCAGGCCTTCTCTGATATTGGAATATATTAAATTCTTTCTTTAATCATATGAGGAAGCAGAATAAAGTCTTAATAGTGTTTGCCATAACAAATTGTCTCGTGATTCACATAATGCCCAAGAAGCTCTTGTAGTGCAAATACTATCCCTTTACTTATGTAACACCTACCACTATCTAGTCACAGACTTGATGCATGCTGTTTGTAAAGAAAAGGCATCATGTCTTCCACACTGGCTATGAAGGCACATGATAGAAAGATATCTTGCTGGTTTTTACAGTAGGAGTGCATCTCCACTGCAAAGAAAAGCTCACATTTGGGTTCTTCCTGTCCAAGTTAAAAACTGCTCATTTGTGAGGACGTCAGGTGAGACCTGGTCCTGTTAATACAGTCTCAGACTAATTCATTCATCTATTCTGTTTCCAGAACGATGAGCAAGCTCCTTGCACAGGTTCCTCAGGGGTATGCAATTCCTCTGAGGGAAGTTTGTAGACAGGACAAAATAGCATCTGTGTCTCTTGGGGTCTGCAATCCTCTTCAGACAGAACACAGGGACTCAAATGGAGATCAATGATCATAGCACAGGATGTCTCAAGAAAGCCAAGTGGGATACTTCACACTCACTCTTTTGTCTAACACATCATTTTTGCAGTCCTTGTAATAGATGCTGCCTGCACAAGGATGAACTCATGGTCAGTGAAGGGCAGAATCACACAGCTATTAGTGGGAGAAGGTGCTTCTCAAAATAATCAGCCCACCTCTAGGATGGTTCAGCCCTGTATCTCAAGGATGATAGACAATTGAGACCAAAAGGATGAAACTGGAAACTCAGTTCATCATTTCAATGGATACTCAAAATCACAGACACAAAAAGACTTTTAGCACACTAGTAGTTACCCCTACCCTCACCTGTAATAACCTCCCACTTCCACTGGTAGTCACTACCTGCTTTTCTTTTTGTCCTGTCACAATGATTAAAAATATTAACTTTTCTTTCCCTTGCTAGCATATTTCTCTGATCAAAAGGTGCCAATCATCCTTTTCTCTCAATTTTATATATATTAACATAATTAACTTAATTGTTCCCGGCCCGGTTAGCTCTTAACTTGAAGTGTGATGCTGCTCCTCCTTCAGAGTTCAAGAAGGGCTGTTGTGTTCAAAAACCTGGGTGTTTCTGCAAATTCAACTGGGAAAAAAACCCACCCCAAAACAACACAACCTGTCCCTTAAAATTTTGCCTCCATAAAACCATGAAAGTCGTTAGTAACATGATATTGATATGGCTGACCCTTTGACTAACTTCTCTGGATTGGTCTCTGAAGATCTTCTCTTGGCTATTTCACATTGCTGCAATCATATAATGAAATGCAGGACGCTCATGTTGACAAAAGCCATGACAAAGTTTCTAAGATGAGTTTTCTAAGGTAGGAGCTGTTCAAATAGAAGAAACAGAAAAAGGAAAAGGATTTGAAGTGTTTGTCCCACAACACCCCATAAAAAAAATTCCTTGACTCAGTTGTATTTATCACTCAGGAAATGGCGATACATCCCACAAACTTCGATTCTGCACAACAGTGTGTCAACTATCCCATGGATACAGATAGGCTGTCTCCATACACATGGCACACGCAATGGGGACAGACAGGGGATGGGTCCTATGATGGAAAGTCTAAGGTTAGTTAACAGAGGAATAGATATATAACTGTACAAGCACAGCATAAGAGATGGCTAACTAAGCAGTCCAGAAAATGACAAGACTATGTTTTGGTTCAGGTCGATGCAACATAGAAGAGTGTGTTAGTAATATTGTTACCCGTTATTATGGCACTGACCTGTCTTTCAGTAGCTGTGAGAAAATAATGTTATAAGATGCTGAAAAACTGTGAATGCAGGTGTTAACCCAATAGTGGAATTAAAAATTACTGTAGATGAGAATTTAGTGACAGACAAAATGCTGTTATCTGTCCCTAAGGCTCTACCTGGTAGCTGCAGCACGTGAAAAGGCACAAACAGAAGAGAGGAAACAAGAAATGTTTTCACTGTAGACGCAGTTGGTACATTCTGCATTGGGTCTGCTGAAGTCACCAAATGTCTTAGGAGGCGATGAATGGGGATATATTTTCAAAGCCACTACATTTGGCAAACTGGAAAGCTAAGTTTACACAATCAAAGCTGCCTGAAGCATAGTAGCAGATGGCATTGCAGACAGATGCTAGGGAAAAAGTGTTATTTTCTGCAAACATATATAAGCACTGAAAAGCTGTTTAGATTAAAAGGTTACTCCCTCACGTACTAGTTGTTAGCTGCTTTTTCAAAAACAGAGACACAAACTTTTTCTCTTTCCGTGACAAATGGATAAGGTGAAACAAAACCATGTTTTAGTTTATGCACTAAGGTATTAGGAGAGAAGAATGAACAACTTTGAGTTCTGTTTCAGTTCCTCTCTCTCTTTTTAACCTTAAAATATTGTACTAGGAAGACACACTGACTTCCCAAGTTTTCCCAGTGCTGGTTTATGCTTTTCTTGAAGATTGCCAAGGATGTGAAAATGATTAGATCTGTAACATTACAGAATATTTCTCATTCTAGGTAGCAAATCCATCTGCTACAGAACTTTATTTACATGTAGAATTGTTTGCTGTTTATCTCCTGAAACAAATCTTTCAATTAAAACGAAAATTGTTCACAAAATGAAACTCAGAATGCCCTCAGCCCAAAGTACCAATTTTGTTTTTTAAAAGTTGAAACACTTGATTGATACCATATTATACATATATAATCATGTTAATGTGGTGTGTATTTCCAATTTACTATTAACACACAGAATACAAAACTGTATACTTTTTTAATTGGAAATTAAATTTAAGCAAATTTATTTTCATAACACTCTTAATGAAATCCCTGTGAAATGCTTTTTATTTAACAATCTCCATTTTTTAATGAAAGACAGTTCCATACGGTTGTCTGCTGAACAAGATGATTCATTGTAATATTGTCATGGTTATTTTTCACAGCCTTATTTAAAGACATCTACTCTTCTCTTCATTTCCTCTCTCCCCGTCTGTGCCTCCCAAATTAAAAAAAAAAACAAAAACAAAAAAAACAAACAAACCAAAAAACAAACCAAAACCAAACCAAACCAAAACCCAAAAAACAGTAAAACCCAAATAGAGAATGTAAGGGAAGAAACTGAATTAACATTATACTATGCTGCTATCCAATCTCTGTTCAGGAAGCAGATGATTTTAACATGATTAGTTTTAGAACTAATTCTTCCCATGAAATACATCTCTGACCTTCAGAAGAAATCAGTGCTGTTTTCAACAACCATATATTAAGGTGCACCTGTAATTGAAGACCACTCTTTTAACTGGAGATCACAATGCTTTATAGGAAAGGCATGAAAACTTGGGGCCCTCAATTTTAGGGTCTTGAGGGAGCACGCTTTTTCCTCTTGCTCTTACTCTGTGTAAGTAATTAGTTACTGGCTAAAGGCTGCTCAGTGAAAAAAAAAAGCCATCATGAATGTTTTAGTTTGTTTTTCAAGCTTGTCATTTTAAAATACTGATGAAAACACTGTCAAGTTCTTTTGGTGGGTTGCTGATTTTAATAAAAGCTGAAGTAGTACAGTTGAGTTTCCCATGAAGTAACTAGACAATTTAATTATAAAATGCATTAATTGTACTTTCTAGTCACTGTAATCAGGAGAGATAAAGTAAAAACTTTCCTCAAGCTTTATACATTGTTCAGAAAGACCAAGGATAATAGTTCCTGTCATTAGTAAAAGCTATCACCACTTAGGGTGTTAAGCTTTTTGTTTCAGCAGAAAAATCAGCCTGACCTTCACATTCATCTACTCTGTTGGCATATTTTAGTAGTTTTCTTGCAAATACCATTGCAAAAAGAGAATTTTTGGCAGTTTCCAAATATGTGGGGAGTTTTAAATTGTCATTCCATCAATCAATGCCTCTTACTCTGTTAGAAACTGACAGGACATAAACTGGTCTTAAATCTTTCAAGGGTAAACCTCATTAAGCAATGGTCAAGAGGATTCAATCCCAGTACTATTAAGCAGAGAAATTATTGAGATCTACTCATTCTAGAAGAAAAGCAAACTATCGGGTTAATATGTGCAAGATGATTCAGAAGTATAAAAGACATTTTTAGACTAAGTGACTTATGCATGTCAAAAGTACAGTTCTTGAGAAGAGCTGTGAATTAAATGAGAAACAATCAGAAATTCTGCATTAAAATATCAATATACATTTTTGTTTATTTTCCTTAAGATACATAGCAGCAGGTCAAAAGCATATTTTAAGGTATATATTTTAACAACTTTATGGCAGATGTTCAGTTTTCATAAATCAAGCATATGGCTTACATTTTAAATAAAGCAGGTGTGCATCATGCACAGACTAATTATACTGCAAAGCAAAACCAGCATGTTCCTCTACATAGAATTACCAAAGCCATCATCCTTGAACTAGATCTGGCTACTTAATAGTGTTCATTAGTTGGGAACAGTTCCCAGAGCAGTCTACTAAGGCAATTTCCAAACCACCTTGTCCTAGATTGGGAAAGAAAATTAGGACATGTCCAAACAAAAACTGCAAGAACTTTTTCTGTTCCCAGAATAAAACCCAAAACAAATGCACTTGAATTTTCTTATACATGACATAAGAATACAATAGAAATATAATTAACAAAAAAAGAAGAAAACAAGTTTTTTTTTTTACCATGAACTGTTCTGTAGTGAACATTTCCTTTAGTTGGTTCTATCAAGTAGAGAATATCATCATAAGAAGTCTATCTTTGACTCTTTGTCAGTGCGAGGATTAGAAGAAACAGTAAATAAAAATGTGTTTAAATGTATTTTTATGAATAAAGGTCATTAAGTCACTTCAGTCTTTACAGCACAGTTACCTACAAAGTATCCATGTCTTGTGCTCAAGCTTCGTCTTCTCCAGATCACAAGTCATGCAGAGAAAGGAGCGTGTTTTCAGAGCTAATGTGGTAAGAACAACTTACTTGCTGAAAGACACACTCATAAAATGCTATGTAAAACATCAGTTTCCTTATCAGCAGCTGTAGGAGAGGTGTGGGACATCTCCAACCTGCAAAAAACATTCTAAGAATATATGTGAACTTCCCTTCTCTTTGCCTTGTCCTTACTACCACAGGGTACTCAAGTGAGAGGTGATGTAGACAGAAATCTACCAGACATAGAACATCTTGTGTCAATTAAGTCTCCCTAGTTCCACTTGGACTACAGTTTTCTGTCTAAAGGGGTACAGATCTCCTGCAGCCTTATGAATGTCTCAGGTGTCCCAAGGCATCTCAAATGGTACTAGACACTGATGCATCAGTAACTGAAAAATGCCCCATGATTTGCAAGGTAAAAATCTCGGGAGTATAATGAAAATGCTGTCTTGAAGGAACAAGTTTTGGTTCCTCTCATCCTTTCACTTATATCAGTGCTTCTTGGCCAGGAGGAGTGAAAATCCTCCATTTCTTAGCCCCTTGGGAACTGAATTTCTAGTACAGATTTGAGAAGTCTTAGTGCAGCTCTTTCCAAATCATACACAGCTGCAATTGTACCAAAGGATGTCCATCCTGCACCCAAGAGAACACAGAAGCACCCTAGATGGGCTTCCTTTCTTTTAAGCCAAAAGGGCAATATTTCTTATATTACGATGTTGGTTGCAACCAGAAATAGCATTGACAGCTTCCATGAGAAGCCAAGCCATATAACAGCAGCTTGAATTATGAAACAAAACTTACAAGAGAGGGAAAGTGTAACTGAAGGTTCCCTGATATTCTAAATGGATCCCTAGAAACAGAAACAAAACATTGTTAGTACAAGGAAATCACATTAAAATAAGTGCCCCAGAATTTACTCCCAGAACCTTTATCTTTACAAAAGTATGTGTTGCTGATAGGACAGCTTTTGTGGTGGATCCTCTTACCTCTAGATTCAGTTGTTAAAGAGAGAATTAATTTATTCAGGAATTGTCATCAATGGTAAATAAAAGTAAAGTAAATGATAGCCTAGAGTTCATGAAACAGAACAATATTTTGTCAGATAAAGACCCTGCTCAGCAAACCAGTAAAACATTTTTTTAACATGAATAATCATTTGAGCTGCATTTATATAACATATGTGCTCTAGTGATTATAGTAATGTACAAGTCTACCTGTATACCCCAAGGAGTCAAACTTCTGGAAAAGTGATGGACTGTGTTTAATGTAGGAGGCATTTTCCCAGTCACATTTGCACTGTATCCTTCCTGCAATAGTGAGTTATGAAAGCATTTACCTCGATATTTTGAAATTCATTTGCTCATGCCAAGCAGCACTGTGAATAAAGATAATATTAATCAAGTATCCATTCATTCAAGTGGCAGCCTGTCAAGACATATAGAGTTCATGGCTATATTTTTTTGCTGAATGTGCATACATACTCTTATGATTTCATCAGAGCTGTCGAATTACGTCAACTTTAAATTTTTTAGTATATCCTGGCTTCAAGCTGCCAGAACCAGAGCTCTCATTCTTCCTCCTTTGTGCTGCTTTGTCTGTTTTATTACATCATCTCCTTCAGGTTTGTTTGTCATTAGTAGGAAGAGATTGGCAAATCTTTGTTCAATTCCTTTAATAGTTCATTCAAAAGATAAATGGAATGTACACAGGAAAATAAATGTGACTGTTAATTACTTTCTTCTGTAGTATGAGGTTTGCTCAAGCTTTCACTGAGAAATAAACATTATTTACCTATAGTAGTAGAGTTATCTCCCTCAACTTCCCTGTCAATATGCCAAGCTCTCATTTGAAAAAAACATTTGGAAGGTCCACTTACATATAATTCACAAGCCAATTCTGTATTAGACTTTCCTGCCTGGTAATTGAAATGGTGGCTTGGAATTTGGGTGTTTCTTCTACAAAGCTAGAGTGTGTACCACAATAATCACAGTAAACAGATACTTTGGTAAGCACTACTGAAAAAAAAGAAAAAAAAAAAGAGCAATTTGGAATAAAAACTTGTTCCAGTTCTTAAATGCCCATGTTATGAGGTCAAGTCCCTCATTCTAAACAGTCTGAAGGTAGGTCCCTAAAAACATGAATGAAAAGTCGCTTTTCTTCCAGGTGTCAGTCTGTCAGAAAATACAGCAACACTCATCTCCAACTGGGGATTGGACCTGACATAGCCTGACCATTCACACTGTGAATTTACAAAGCAGGCATGAAAAACTACACACATAACATGGTAGAGAAAACTCACTGTAGCAACAAAATGCTGAATAGTTAAAATGTTAGTACTAATGGGAATATTCTGAGTGCAAGCATTCACTCAGGCTTTATCAGAAGGAATATTTTAACATGTTGCAAACATTCAGCCCAAATAAGGAAGTAAGAATCAGTCTAGAACACAGAAAAAGTTTAAAAAAACTCCTAATTTTATCAAAAGCAGCGACACTGGAGACAGGAATTGTTTGTAAGTTACTTCTCAGAGGTCATCCTCTATTAATATCCACACAATGTATTCCATTAGAACAACCAGTTTCACAATTATGTGTAAATTATACTCCATATTTCTGCCTACAAGCTATTCCTGACTATTTGGTGTTCCATTCATTTTTACACTTTCTTGAAACTTGGCCTTTTAGTTAATGTATTCGTGAGTGCAAACACATCGTAATTTCACTGTGAATATTTCTGATTGTAGTTGTTTGGAAAGATTCATGTCTAAGGTCTGTGCTTGGGCAAGAAACTCAGTTTGGATGTAGGAAGCAGAAAACAAATGAAAGCTAGAACAAGGTCGGGGGAGGAAGACTTCCTGTGAGCAGGGTGGGAGGACCCTGAGAAGCTGAGACAGGGTTCTGGGCCATGCACAGGGTCAGGGAGCCCAACTAGGTGATCAGGAACAGTCAATGCCAAGACATTTCTGCTCTGTGAAATATCTAGAAAACTTAAGCTTCGACATACCTTTAAATTGTTGTAACCCATGATTTGAGTTGTATGTTATAGGAAGCACTATATCAGGAAGCACTCCAACCAGTGAAGGATGAACCTCACAAGAAGTTAGAATTCAGGTAAAAAAAAGAGTGTATGACCTTTGAAAGAAGGTGCAGGTAACACAGGTGGGCTACAAGGATGCTGTGAGGTTAGGCAGTGATAAAATGAGAAGGAACAAAGCCCACCTAGAACTTAATCTGGCTACTGCTGTAAAAGACAATAAAAAATATTTCTATAAACACTTTAGCAACAAAAGGTGGGCTTAGGAGAACCTCCATCCTTTATCAGAAGCCAAGGCAAAACATGGTAACAAAGGATGAGGAAAAGGCTGAAAACTTCACGCTTTCTTTGCCTCAGTCTTCAATAATAAAAATGATTGCTTTTCAGGTACCCAGCACCCTGAGCTGGAAGACAGGTACAGAACACAGCCAGGACTGCTTGTCTAAACTGACTGAAGGGATATGCCATACTATGTGACATTGTGCTTAGCAATAAAGTTTGGAGAACTGAGGAGGAAGTGGTAGGTGTTTCAAGTTATGTCACCTGCCTTCCCAAGTAACCATAATGTAGGCTGTTGCCCTGTTTTCTAGGAAATGGATAAACATCTGCATGCCACTTGGAAACAGAGAACAAACCACTTTGCTTGTGCATGCAGATTTCCTTCACTTATTAAGTTGTTTTGATCTTGAACCAGTAGTTGTTTGCATTTTTGTCCTTCCAATTCTTTTCCCCCATCTGGCAGAGGAGTGAACAAGGGATTGGGTGGGGGCTTAGCTGCCAGTCAGGGTCAGCCCACCACCACTCTCAAAAATGCCTTTTTAAATACAGCAAAACAAATAAAAGTCTTTTCTGTGTGGCGTTTCACACCATGCTTAAATAAATGTCGTGAACTGGAAGGGAGGAGTTAAAGGATTCTTGTTTCCCTGTGTTTCCATGAATAAACACACTGCCTACTGATGTGAAACTACATTGGACAACAAAATCCAGACTCAGTAACACCATTTGTGAACATTCAAAATCCATTTGAATCAGCCACAATACCATCAGGTCACAAGCTACACATGGTTTCCTCTGGATAAACCACTGTTTGAGTAGCCTCTTAAAGCTGTTGTTTGCAATTTGGGATGAAAACTAGTCACCCTGAAGAACACAGTCTGCTCAAGCATCCCCAGGAAAGTACAGAAGGACGTCTCTCTCCATCTGTGGGTACCACTGCCCTTCAGAGGTGATGCACAGGGCACATCAGAAGGCACCAAGGGGTGACTAGAAGGGGGTGTTTTGCCTCCTGTTTAGGAAAGGAGATACAGAAGGAGGAATGCGTGCAGCTTGTCCTTGATAGGTCCACCTGAGAAATCACTGGTGGCTTCTCTCCCTCTCTAGGCTTCTCCTCCCTGCCCCAGGACTTTCATTTTCTCTAGCCAAGATTGTACTTTGTCTTTTCTCTTTCCAGATAAGTATCACCACTATCCTAGTCCTGGACATTGTTTCCTGACTGAGTTTTTAGTAGGAACATTTACATTCAAAAAAAAAAAAAAGTTTCACCAGTTAATAAACAAACAAAAATAACAAACAAAAAATCCCCTGACTAATTCACAGAAGGATTTCCAGTCAGATCTTGTCTCTCTCACTGTTCCCCATCTATGTAAGAACTGTATTGGCAAGACATTTTCAGAGCTGCCCTTGCTGGGGTATCATCTCTTCATACACACAAATGAAGAGCATCAAAAGTTCCTAGCATGAGATCAAATGTGTCAAAAACAAGGAGCAAAATTTTGCTTTGTTTGCAACCAGTTGTTCTTTCCTTTGAATAAGCACATTACACCACTGAGCCTATATGAGACAAAACAGTTGTCACTGAAGACTAAGTCTCAGGTCACATAGAACAGAAAATGTGGTGCCCCTTTGAATTAGGCCAAGGAGAAAGCTTGGTAGGGAATTTATCAGAGAGGGGAAGAAGTCATTACTAGCAAGAGAAGGCCATGTATAGGACACAGTGTAAAGGAGAACAGAGATCTATATAATGTCACCTCATTGGTGTATGCTATTAAACTTTCTGTTCAGAAAACATTGCAAAAGACAAAACACAAACTAGTAAGACATTGACAAAGTATATTCTAAAAACTGATGTTCAAAAATAGTTCAACTCCAAATTTAGCTGGCTGGTGTTGAACAAGAATAAAACCCTGAAAGTGATGAAGAACTTAGATGTTTAGTGTCAGTGGAGCCAGTACAAGCAAAAATGTATAACAGTGCTCAGGCACCTTCTGAATTAGAGGAAGACTTCCAGGCCAAGCTGGTCTTCTCTAGGGGTGATTTGACCATGTCAGTAGCTGGGGACTGACCCTGTTTTCTCAGAATAAATCCTCTTGTTGAGCAGGTCGCTCATAACCGCGTCTCAAACACATTCAAGTACCTTGTTATCCACTTGTTAAGATGTGTTAGCATCTTAACAAGTTTCCATAAGGCATGCCTCATACTGTGATCAGGCATGTCTCTCATCTTACACAACTGCTTCTCCACACCAATGTTACTGTGATAGCCAATGGGACACTGGGTCCAGAAGGGAGCCTCATCTAAAACAGCTATAATGTCACTAACATTCAAACCCATAAGCAACCCATAGAACTCATATAAATCAGAATGAAAGGCATTTATTTACTTCTGTTGGAAATTATTTTTGGTAAATCTTATATACTATTGATCTTATCACTATTGATTTTATCACTTGCTGCCACCCATTTTACTACAGTGTGTGTAACTGAGCACAGGACTTTTCATCTTAGTAATTTTTCATCCTAAGAGGGAACTCTGTTTTTATGGATTGTTTTGGGAAGTCAAGTTTCGTGCTCTGATTTTGTTACTTCAGGCCAGCATCTCCTTTTCTTTCAGTGGCTGTGCTTAACATGCTTGTGCTAGATTCTGTGAATCAGCACTGCCAATTTCATCCCTTGTCAGTCCGGATCATGACCTCTCCTGGCTGAGCTCTGCTCCTGAAATGGGATTTGTGGCTGAGATTACAGTTTAAGATATTTATCCCCAACCTGACTCTATTCTCATTTCTCAGTAATCATTTTCTTCCCACTGTGTTTATAAGCCTGAAATGCAGTTGAGGACTTTCAGATCACCAAACAAATTTAATTGTTTCATGAAATAGAGCTGCTCGCTTGAGAAAACACTGGCAGAAACCCTGCCTGTGATATTAAACAAGGATTTGGGTGGGAGATTCAGAAACATGACTGCAATATGATCTCAGTTTTAGTACAAATAATTGTTAGGCAAAGGAGGAAAATTTATACTGCCTTCAGAGTGCAACTGTGTAGCATGAGAAGAGGTGGACTCTTTGTTAGACTCCTAATTTCAGCAGCTCTTTCAAAAATGGTCCATTTTCTACTTTTGTTTATTTGTTTGTTTGTTTTTTACTGAAATTCTTTAGAATTCATCCCAACTGCTTTGCCACTATTATTCCTAGCTCTAGAACAGATTAAGTTTAGCACCACCTACTAGGAGTTCAGATATGAAGATGTTCCTTAGCTCCCCATATTTCTAGTCCTGCACTCAACATTGCGCCATGAAGAGAAGAGACGTAAGTTGTCTCTGTCATCCTTCAGTCCAGTTCTAGGAAGGCTAGAAACTACTTCTAGGTCACAGAGCACATCTCCCATGAAGACAGACACCTTTCCCCATGAAGTGAGAGCACAGAACCGGTCAGACACGTTATCCAGTCTTTAACAGTGATGATCACAAGGGCAAGGGCTAGCAAGGTTAGCGAGCGCTATCTTCATAAAACTACTCTTAGTTTGGTACCTCATTGTTTTCACTTTCTGCCATTTTCTGTATCTAAGTTGGAACTCCAGGAAGGAGATGTCAGTGCTTCCTGAATTATAAGAGGAGTTTCCTTCCCAAGGCAGGGCTATTGAACAATCTTTTTTTAACCATCTCTGTTTATAAATGTTTTCAAGCCTCACCATCCCCTTAATCTACACATTTTTCTTTCACCAGCAGTCCCTGATACACACTGTAACACCGCAGTTAGTTATAACTGAATAAAAGGTATAGCTAATTATTTTGTACAAGCACATGCTGGGATATCTTAGGGTGAGTAATTCACACAGCCAGTTTGTGTCAGGACTCTGTTTTGTGAATTTCTAGCTTTCCACATAAGTTATTCTAGTACAGCAGTTTCATCCATGCATACCTGGCAGTTTGCTAGACTAATCTCAGAATGAGACACTATAAACTGCATAAAAACAGGACATGATTTCCACATGGGGGACTAAGTTGTGACAGAACAAGAACTGGCAACAAGCTAATATGAATGCAGAGTTTAACTCAAAAATGCACATGATAAACATTCCCTGAAACTGACTGTGGGATAGGAATAAGGCTCAAGCTTTATTTAATCTTCTCTATTTATTTTTCTTTTCTCTTCTGCCTGTAACTTAGCAGCAGTTCACTGCAGAACCCATGTATTCATGGGAGACCAAATTATAGGTCCTAGTAGCTGTATCTCCACCCTCAGATCATTTATTCTGACTTTTAAAGCCACATAAAGGGACCATAGAGAGAAGCAAAGGCTGTTGGGATGCAGGTTGCAGATGCAACAATAGGTATCCACCTATGTAGAGGACCCCCCTGACTCTTAGTTTTGCTAGAGGATGATCTTTGTAAATTCCTGTTATAAAATCTTCATGGAGAGTGAGAAAAAGAATAAGTATTTGAGCTGGTCTGCACCTTCCTCCTTCTGATTGTCTGGTATCACCTGCAGTCATCGCCATTTCAGATCCAGCCTTCTGCTCTGACTCTTCTTATGGTCATATGAATTCCTGTCCGGCGTCCTAAACAATCCTTCTGGCAACATGATCTGCTGTAAGAGAAAAATCCACCTGATACCTTTTCTGACACCCTGGATATGTCTCAACTCTCTTGCAATCTGTACCATTTGACAAGTGTATACCGGGTCAAACGACCTCTGGAAAGGGCAGAGGATGAGGAAAATGTGCTGTTACAGCTCTATCTGAAAACAGCCTGCCAGCTCTGGGAAGTGAAAAGCAGACTCATTATCCTGAAAATTGGATTCACATGCTATCTTCTGCCTTCTTCCATTAGCATCAAGAAAATTCCTTGGTTTGGGCTCGGGAATCAGCCATCCAAACAGAGACTGCCCCTTTTAGTACAGGAGAAAGAAAGGTGACCCTAATACTTATTATTTGAAAGAGAGTGCAGCTATTTAAGCATGATATATAGGCCACTGATCATAAATTACAGTTTATCCACATCTAGCAAGATAATTCATGCTACTCAGTTTTGCAGCAACCTGTTTCTTAGTGAAGATTTTTCTATGAGGTGATCCTTTGGAAATTCTGATTAAACGTAGGAGTTGCCACTTGGAATATACTACAGTATCTTTTGCAGAGGACATAGCTTTCATTCTTCCTGATCAGCAAAGTTAATAATAATTCTTTTGTCAAAATCAGGATTTATTTCATATTAAGATTTTTTTTTACAAGCTTCCTGGTCTCCAGTGTCGTGTTATGTTGTTCAGCATTGAATAGGCACACAAAAATACATGCTTGCTTTCAGCTTGCTTTTGCATAAAGAAAGGCAAAACTTGAGTTTTCTTTCTTTCTCTAAAGATTTTTGTTAACCAATCATTTCTTAATTCTGAGGTATAATCTGCTGCCTTCTTCAATTCTTTTAATGCCTTTCTAGGGCACTGAGAAACTGGTCTGTGGACTTTTTTCAAGCCTTGAGTCTCTGACAAGTGCTTGAATAAATTAGAAGTTGAAAAAGCAGATAAGAGAAAGAGTTTTAAGTAACCTGGCTAAAAATCCATGTCCTCTTTCTCACTTCTCACTGCTTTTGTGCTTCTGATGATAAAAAAATCTGAGTTTTTCAGTTATCCAGAGTTGTCTGGGGAAAAGGGAGTAGACAGTGTCTGTATTTCTACTGAGAAAGGAAAGTGGAAGGAAATAATTTAAAAGAAAATAACAAAATAAATATTTCAGGCTTACTTTTTCTAAATAAAGAAACAGAAAGGAGATCATATGACTGAGACACAGTGTCCATTTAAACCTTTTTAAAATTTGAAATATTCAAAATAAACTGCTCTTGCAAAGATTCTCTTGTGATGCACACTCACAGCAGCATTCAGCAGCAAAGCCAGCTTCCAAATTGTTAAGAAGGGCCTTTTACCCATACTCCCTGGAGGGCAGAAATGGGAAGGGTGGGGTAAAAGTGTACACGGACTGTTGCAGACATGGCACCATAGTGGTTTGTGTGGCCTGTGGTCCTGACCCGTGATGAATGGGGAGCAGAGACATTAGAAATCACAGGGAAGAATCGCTCCTTCAGTGGCTTACCTGGATGTGTTCTGGACATATTTACCAATAACTGAGCCTGACTGCAAAGTCTCACTACTTACTCCAAAATTCACTTTTGACTGACTCAGTCCAAAACCAGGTTGACTCTCCTCTGAACTAAACCCTGTGTGGAAAGTGATGCACCATTCAGAGAATCATAGAATTGTTTAGTTTGGAGAACACGTTTCAGGTCATCAAGTCCAGCTGTAAAGCCAACACTGACCAGCCCACCACAATATAATACAATACATTAACTGCAAAAGGTATTCTAAAAAAAGTTTGAGATTTCAGCTCTCAGTCCTTGTGGTATCAATCCTTTCTTCTTCCAAAACAATGCTGCTGAAAGGGTTACTTGCAGAGAGCTCAAATATTGTTTTAAACAATCTATGCTATGGCTGACTACACATGCAGGGCCTGCCGCAAAAAAAAAAAAAAAAATCTTTCAGGAAAATTTCAAGGAGAAGAACTGTGAGAATAATTTTTTTTCTTTGACTAATGAAGTAAGCACCCTGGCAGAGGAGTTGTGTGCTATATTTATTCCAGCAGTGCTGAGTTATCTTCTTTAATACATGAAGCAGAGGGGAAGGCAGATAGCAGATAATACTGGAAATGGTAATAGGATGTGGAGTAAAATGACAGCTGAACTTGTGGTGCATGTTCCTCATGGATCAGCTTGGAGCCCGTTGTGTGTCTGCCTATCAGGGATATGGACACGGACACGGAAAGTCATCAGCCCCCCTTGAAATGCTGTAAGTTGAAAAGAGACATGCAATCACAGCCAGCTTAAGCTTTTCAGAAAGATATGAAGTCATGTGTCTCCACTGCATTGAAAATCACCATGTGTCCCAAATAAGTATAAACATTTTTGGCTCCATGGGATAAAAGTTGTTTTTCACTTACCTGGTGCTTCAAGGTCTGGCACAGCAAGATAGTGGAGAACAGGGGCACAGGGCCCTCGACAGGAGCCCTGTCTGCCTCTAATTATAGAATCACAGAGTATACTGAGTTGGAAAGGCCCAGAAGGATCATCAAGTCCAACCCTTAGCCCTGCACAAGACCATCCCCAAGTGTCACACCATGTACCTGAGAGTATTGTCCAAACACTTCTTGAACTCTCTCAGCCTTGGTGCTGTGACCACTTCCCTGGGGAGCCTGTTCCAATGCCCAACCATCCTCTGGGTGAAGAACCTTTTTTTAATATCCAACCCAAACCTCCCCTGACACAACTTCAGGCTATTCCCTGAGGTTCTGTCACTGGTCACCACAGAGAAGAGATCAGTGCCTGCCCTTTATTTTCCCCTCATGAGGAAGTTGCAACTGCAATGAGGTCCCCCTTCAGTCTCCTATCTCTTCCTGGCTGAACAGAGGAGCAACTCCTCATATGCTCCTCAGCTGCCCCTCATATGGCTTCCCCTTAAGGCCCTTCACTATCCTTGCAGTCCTCCTTTGAAACTCCCTAATAGATTCATGCCTTTTTATATTGCAGTATCCAAAACTGCACACAATATTCAAGGTGATGCTACTCCAGTGCAGAGCAGAGTGGGACAATCCCCTCTCTCGGCCGGCTGGTGATGCTTTGCCTGATGCCCCCAGGACACATTTGGCCCTCCTGGCTGCCAGGGCACTGCTGAATCATATTCAACTTGCCATGGACCAGGACTTTCAGGTCCCTTTCCATGGCACTTCTTTCCAGCATCTCATTCCCCAGTCTGTACATACATCCAGGGTTGCCCCATCCCAGGTGCAGAATCTGACACTTTCCCTTGTTGAAATTTATATAGTTGGTGATTGCCCAGCCCTCTCATTTGTCTGGGTCTCTCTGCAGGGTCTTCCTGCCTTCCAAGGAGTCAACAGCACCTCCCAGTTTTGTGTCATCTGCAGACTTGCTTAGTATCCCTTCCAGTCCTGTGTCCAAGTCATTTATGAAGATGTGGAAGAGCACAGAACCAAAGATGGAGCCCCATGGAACCCCACTAGTGACGGGTCTCCAGTCTGATGTTACCTCATTCACTGTTACCCTCTGTGCTCGACCCATGAACCAATTGCTCATCCACTGCGTGATGTGTTCATCCAGCTATGGGATGGACAGTTTGTCTGGAAGGATACTGTGAGAGACAGTCATGATACACTGAAATGTTGTTAACGTCTCAAACATTGTCAAAATCATATAAAGTCTTTTTGTCAAACTGCCAGCCTGTGACTGAAACACTGCCCCCTCCCCCAGTATGTCTCCTGACTGAAATTTGGACTGTGATAGGAACTTGAGATATGAATATTGCCCAATTATCTCAGGTCTAAGGAGAAGTAAACAAGGTTCAGCGGGTGGAGGAGGAAAAGGGTTTTGGGGGTGTGATAACAAAATATCTCCACATTAAACATTAGAAGTAAACCCCCCTCTCCAGGAAGACCACATACACATGGGACATTCATATGAGAGGCAACTGAGAAGGGATCATAAACCATGAAAGACTCCCAAAGCATCTCCTAACTCAATTCTGAGACCTTTCACCATCAGAAGACTACAAATGATCCAAGTGATGTAACAAATTCGGAGCCTGTTGCAAGAGACTGCAAAGCTCCTCCCTCCAGGAGAGATGCCTGGGCATCTCCTGAGCTTATTTTAATCCATTGGACTCCAGATTTTCTGAGACCTTCACCACAGAGAAGACCAGAAGAAGAGGACCCGTGGGATGCCGTTGAGTTCCATGGAGTGGTGATACATTTTCGAGTTAGTCTCTCTCTGTGGCTCTCTTTCTCCCCCCACCCCCTTTTCCCCTATTTCTTTCTATCTCTCTCTCTCTCTCTGCCTCACATTTACTGTTAAATAAAATCCATAGTATTGATTTTGGCATATGGTCTCATTTGCACCTTAATTCAGGCAGAGGCATTTCTAATAATTATAATAACCAGATCATAACAACAATATTGAAAGCTTTATTGAAATCCAGAAAGATTTCATCAACTGGCTTCCCTTGATCAGCTCGATGGGTTACTTTGTCATAAAAGAAAATCAGATTTGATAATCAAGATGTTCCTCTCATGAAGCTGTGCTGGCTGTGATCAGTGACTGCACTGTCTTTCAGATGTTTTTCAATACTTCCCAGAATAATGTTCTCCATAACTTTACTTTACAGGCACTCAAGTGAGACTGACAGGCCTATGGTTTTCAGGATCCTTCTACTTGCCCTTCTTGAAAACTGGGCCAAGGCTCACCAGTGTTCAGTCAGCTGGGACCTCTCTGGATTTCCAATACCATTCAAAAATCATTGAGAGACGTTTTGTGATGACATCATCCAGATTTTANTCCATGGAGTGGTGATACATTTTCGAGTTAGTCTCTCTCTGTGGCTCTCTTTCTCCCCCCACCCCCTTTTCCCCTATTTCTTTCTATCTCTCTCTCTCTCTCTGCCTCACATTTACTGTTAAATAAAATCCATAGTATTGATTTTGGCATATGGTCTCATTTGCACCTTAATTCAGGCAGAGGCATTTCTAATAATTATAATAACCAGATCATAACAACAATATTGAAAGCTTTATTGAAATCCAGAAAGATTTCATCAACTGGCTTCCCTTGATCAGCTCGATGGGTTACTTTGTCATAAAAGAAAATCAGATTTGATAATCAAGATGTTCCTCTCATGAAGCTGTGCTGGCTGTGACCAGTGACTGCACTGTCTTTCAGATGTTTTTCAATACTTCCCAGAATAATGTTCTCCATAACTTTACTTTACAGGCACTCAAGTGAGACTGACAGGCCTATGGTTTTCAGGATCCTTCTACTTGCCCTTCTTGAAAACTGGGCCAAGGCTCACCAGTGTTCAGTCAGCTGGGACCTCTCTGGATTTCCAATACCATTCAAAAATCATTGAGAGACGTTTTGTGATGACATCATCCAGATTTTAGAGGATTCTTGGATGAATCCCATCAGGCCCTATAGATTTGTAGGGATCCAGCTTGAGCAGCAGATCCTGTACAATTTCAGAGTCAGCTGGGAGTTGATCATACTTGCAGTCACAGTCCTCCAGCTCAGGGCACAAGAGCCCCTTGGTTCATCACTGGTGTTGAAGACAGAGGCAAAGAAAGCATTAAACACCACTGCCTTGTCTCTGTCCCTGTTGGAAGGGACCTTGAAGATTGTCAAGGTTCAACTCCCCCACCATGGGAAGGGATGCCACAAGGCTTTATCCTTCAAGGCTTTCTCGAACATGCTGAAGCACCATGGCTGCCTTCACAGGCATGCTGAAGCCATACTCCAGGAATGTAGATGAAATGGACTCCTCTGCCTCTTCATGTCTGCAGCTGAAATCAGTGATAGAAGAGTGAATGATGTAGCTAAATTATTCAGGTAAAAAAATTTGCCTGAAAGGGGAAAAAAGTAAAAGGCAAGTGTCAGATCACAGTGCATCAGGTCTGTATTGATGGTGGCCTTTGAGGGCTGGAAAAATTAGAGAGTCAGGTAAGGGAAGACATGATGTCTTCTTCCTATTGGACTAACTTATGTGCTGTAGCCAAGGGTTAGCAAGGGGTCTTATATGCTGGCTGCCTCAGCTCCAAAACTGTCTCTGCCTGAGGTCATTGCATCTATGCCTACAGATACCACATGCTACCAGAGCCAAAACAACAGTATCCTGGGTGGAGGGCAGTGGAGAATCAGATGATCTTTGGCAGTATAGCAATTGAAATAGTTATACAACAGTCAGTGTAACATTGGATGTGTCAGAAAACTGAGGGGTTTTCACCACAGATAATTTCTTAAATCATCCAAGCTCCAAAATTATCTCATGGCAAAGAGGAGAAATTTGTCCATTTTTTGAGAACAATGCTGCACTATCAAGTCTAGAAAGGTAACC
The DNA here is from genome assembly GCA_013396755.1 of Sclerurus mexicanus. NCBI lineage: Eukaryota > Metazoa > Chordata > Aves > Passeriformes > Furnariidae > Sclerurus > Sclerurus mexicanus. The sequence goes on along the minus strand of VWZF01005544.1, from coordinate 797,486 downwards.
TAATGCTTCCTTTTATTCTCAGCTGGTCTTCAGCCATAGGCAAATAGAAAAATGGCTTCTTTTCCATCACAGTGAGTGTCTTAAAGGTCTTTTGAACTCTCCCACACTTCCCTCCTCCACAGAACTCTGCTAAATTGCTGACCTCAACAACTGCTTCACAGAGATATCATATGAACCATCTCACACCATCCTACCATTCTTCCAGAAGTTCCCTTCATCTGTCATGTATTGCCGCATTACTGGAAATGTCCTTGCTGCTTTCAAGGTCAGCTTTTCCTCTACAGTGCTATTTCTGAGAGTTGTTTGTTCCATGAATAGCATCCTCCTTTTCAAACAATAGACTCGTATCAGGAGGATACATGATCCTACAGAGAAGGCGGATTTATTTATCAGTGAAGAGATACACAATAAACCTCCTCACATTACTTATAGCTGGGAAGATAGATTATTGGGGCTGTAGGAGAAGAACAGCTCTACTGAAAGAAAATGATGCTCCAGTTAATTTGTTCTAGGCTACTAGGAAGTGATTCTTGGTTTAAGACAAATTCCTCCCACTCATTTACAATATAATTCCTCTATTATACATGCTTTCAAAAGGTTTCATTCTAAGAAATCCCATGGACAAAGTTACAAGAACAGATTTTGTATGATGTTTCTAATGACTTAATTTTCTGAGAACATCGCATTTTTTCTGAGAGTAATTTATGCTATTTCCTGCAGGTTTCTAGTTCCGGTCTATGGCTGAAACATATGGAATCCATCTGGGGCCCACAATTCTGCCTTCTTTCTGATTAAGAGGTGTCCCTGAACAATACTACCAGAAGGACCAGATGAAACCCTACCTCCCAAATGGCTGTGTGTAGAGTTGACTGAGGTTTTTCAATAAATGCTTTTTCCAGATCTTAGTTTTGTCTGGGCAGAGTTGCCCATCCTTGGTGTGAGTGAAAACAGACAGCACCAATGCAAGGTTTCTGCATTTGGGAAATAGATTGTTTATGAGATATGTGGTGATTGGAAATGGAAATTGCTGAAATGATCACAATGTGTGAACTTACTGGAAGCCTCACAGCGTAATCTAAATTTTTCTTCCAAAGGAAAGCTCCACTCTTGCAATTACACAGACAGCATGTCTGCACAATTGTACAAGGACAGAATAAAAAATAAACCTTAAAAGAAACCTAAACCATAAAATATGGAGATCCATATTTGCATTTGAATAGAGTGGCATGCGTGTGATAAAACCTGCATTCCATCATCTTTCCAAAGAAATTGCATTGCATGTGACTACACCCCCTGGTGCACCATGCCATGAGTTATACAGGAATACTGCTGTGATTCTTCTGATCCCTGAAACTCCAGCCCTTCTGCAAGTTTCTTTATAGATTTCTAAATCTATAAAATGATCTATACATGGAACTGCACAAACTTGTTTTCAGGCTGAAGTGACAATCAGAAAAATAAAATGGCAGGGAAGTTGACTCTGAGGAGTGCTAAATAATTCCATCTTCTTATAGGTCCAATTTTTCTTTAAAGATGCTTTAAAGTGAGTAGCTCCTCTCACTTTAAAGATGCATTCAAATCTAACAACACTAGGATAATGGAGACTGAGGACCATATGACTTAATAAGCATTGAAGTACTCTTGCTGTCAGCCATTTGGATAGCAAATCCTATAGACCAAGTACCCTGTTGGATCACCCTGACAGACAGGGGCAACTTTCCTTGACATCCTGCAGGTGATTTGGTTGTGCGTGCACTTGTGCAGCAATGTTTCGTCTGAAGAAGGTAAGATAGAAGCTTTAGATTCACAGAGTAAAAATGCCTTTCAGAAATATATAAAACATGAAAACAAGGCACATCCCTTCAAATTTGTTTTAAAGATTTGCTTATTCAAATTGGATTTTTCCAGAGTTTAGAACTCAATTCTTTTTAATGAGCATTTTAACATGATCGATTGACTGCTCCGTGCATCTGACAGATAACTGAATTCATAAGGTATTGTTCTGATCCCCATATTTTAAGCTAAAGAATGATTAATAACAAATAGCAAACCTTGTCTGTGGATAAGTAGGCAGCTTCACACTAAATCTATATGAAACCAGCTATTCCACAAATGCTACACAAATAGAACCATATTCTCTTCTTGTTTGCAAATAGAAAGTTGCAAGATATTACCAAGTCTGGTAGGTATCAGGCATTTAAGTGAAGTTGTTATAAACTCTACTTTAGGTTTATCAATGCACTAAAAAGTTCCAAAAGTTGAAAATTAACCATTGGTGGTGGTTTTATGAGCTTTAGTTCAGAAAAAAAATATATTCTAACACATGCTTATCTTCAGGTCTACTGACTTCTGGGCCATGCTCATTGGTATGATGCTAAACTTCCCGACATTCCCTTTTCATTTCTCTGAATTAAATCAGGCTCAGGAGCAATGTTATCAATAAGGTAACAACATTCAACAGGAAAATCTGCAAGAGCAGAGACAGTCTAGATATCTGCTGCTACTGAGAAAGCTTTTCTTCTGGACAAGGTTTCTACACAACCTCTGATAAAATGGGAGCTTGTATTTGGTATGATCCAAACTCCTTACATCTTCCTTACAGTAACACAGTAATAACTAAGTTACTTGTTTTTCATCTTTTCTTAAAACACAAACATGCTGATATGTTATTTCAAATATCACAGTATTGCCCTTTTCAAGCAGCCTTTCCTGTGTGGATAACAATCTCAGATTTTGCTTTCTGGCACAATTGCTGTTGCACCACATACAGTGACAACTTGTTATCCCTGGCTCAAGGGACATCATCTTCCTTTTTTTTCTTTTGTATTCTAATACACCACTGAGTCACTGCTGCAGTCCTGAAAAAAAAGAAAGTAAGCAAGATTTTAATATTTGTTCTACAATTTTCAATCACTGCATGGAATAAAAAAGCAAGGAAAAAATGTGTAAGAGGTGAAAGTTCTATGTTATACAACATTATATATAGAAGTCACGTATTTATGGTCTTATATTGAATTTTATACAGCTATGTGGGAATCAGCCAATATAAACAAGGTACAACTTATTGTTAAAAGAATCACTATGGTCAACTGCCTAAGAGGAAGCATACAGTCATAGGATTAATACCTAAAACCATCTTCACTAAATCATTCTTGAGGGTTTTATTCTCATATGTGCAAAAATAAGCAAGCAGGCTTCATGCTCTTTGCTATACTAGATTCCTTTGGGATACTCAGAAGCTTTGGATTTGCCTTACATCCGGTTGTATGTAGGGTGATCAGCACAGATCTCAGAGGCTTCTTCTGCAAGGCACAAGATTGCTTGCTGCACCTTAGCCTTAGTGGAAGGTGAGAAGATACACTCCCTGAACTCTTGAGCATCCCAAATGAGGGCACAGAACTAGCATACGTTAATTGCATGTCCTCAACTGCCTGACATTGCTATGGACAGAGTTTCTTCACACAGGACAACAACCAGAAGACTATTCAGCCCAGCAAACTCTTCCTTCAGTCCATCATTCTAATATGCCCTCAGGCCAGAGACAGTATAGAGAATGACAGAGAGATGTATGACTGTATTACCTGTGAGAATGCTCTCTTATATTTTCAGAACAACAACAAGAAAAAGCAGCAGGAGGAACAAAATGCTGGCACAAAATGCTTCTTTGCACACCTTCTGTCTTTAGCCTGGCTTTTCTTCTCCCACTTGAGAACTTCAGAAAGACCACTCTCAGCAGCTCGCAGTTTCCACTGATGGGAGTTGATAAATCAGAAGTATTTGTGGTGTTGAACAAATGTTTGAAATAGACAAACCTTCTCAGCTACAACCTGAGCATAGAATAGAGCTGAACTATGACTGTTTCTCTCTCTAAATGATTTTTTGATCAGTATATCTCAATCTCTGAAGGACACATTTCAGATCACAAAGGTAACAGTGGTGTTCAGAGATTCCATTTACCTTTCATGTGTGGAATCAGTGAGACCAAGTCCATGAATCAAGCTACTCTGAAGAAATGACCTGCTCCTCTTTCTAATGCCACTAGGATGCTGCCCTGCAGGCAGCACCTGCTGAAGGTTTGAAAAAAACATTCCTTTGGCTAATCATGTTTGAATATGTGTATTCAGCTTCACTATGTCCTTGTGTAAGGATCTGGATTGATTTCCTGGTGCCCTTGAAGCTCTGCAAAAAGCAGGGAAAGACAGAGACTGGGGGAATACAGAGCACTGAGGAAGCATGGTTGCTGCAGGGTTTTTTTTTTCTTTTATTTTTTCTTTGTTTTTGCAGGTACTTCTGAGCATATGTCCTGTTGCAGGTATTCAAAAGAAAGATGAGACAAGGGACTATTCATGGTTTCTGCTGAACTCTAATTATTGTATTGCTCTCCTGAACTTGGCATGTGATCTGGCACCTAATTCCAGTTCCTAACATTCTATAACGATTAGTGACTTACACCATGTCACTGCTTTGCAGGTTTCTGATTTGGCATATTTTTGATACCTGAAGAAAATGACCTCTGAATTCTGCTTCAGTCAGCCTTGCTGTCTCACTGGAAAGCTACGCCAGCTACACCCTTACACGCTTTTCAATTCATACTGGTACTTTTTCAGATGAGATAACTTGACCTTTAGGAAACCCATCTACAGCTGAATGTGCAAGAAGTGACAGCCAGAAACGGTATGTACTTGTCAGGATAATAAAGCCAAGCTCAAAAAAAGATCTAATGTATGCAGATTCCAATTCTTTCAGGGGTGACTGTAATTTCAGGGAAAAGGCAAGCAAGTGATTGATTTGTTTATAGTGAGTCAGGAGATCACATTGGAGGTGAATTTCAAGTTTGCTCTCTGTTACAGCTGTGGAATAATACACAGGTTAAAAGGTCCATCACAGTGCCTGCGACTCAGATGTAGACCTGACTACCTGTTGGATTCAGAAAGATAGTTCAGGGTGAAAGGATATAAGGAACATTTTGGGTAAAAAGATGTTGTAAAAGATAATGCATAAGACATGTGAGGATTGAGTAGTTAAAATTGTAATTCTCCTTTTGAAAATTTTCAATAGCAATGATTAAAATGACCATCCAAGATTTCTGAAAGACTTATATATAGCTAAATAAATGATGAGAGTTTCTTTACCATGGTAAGTACTCAGAGATTTTACAGTGATTGCCCACATGTTATACATCTGCATTTGCTGGTAATAGCTTCCATTTGAAGAACTTGCTCTACTGGCACAGGTTTTCCTCATCTGCAATGCAATTTTCTGAACCTGTGAGAAGTACTTGCTCATCCGTCAGCTTTGATCATAGCTTTGTGCCTGTGTATGCCCATGATACGAAGAGTATATTGCTAAGTGCATTGGACACTGAGTAACTGACAGGTATCAGTCAGCCAACACTACCTCAAGTCAACATAAGAGTTTTTTTTCCTTTTTCATTCCAGAAATTATCATGAAAATTGAATAATTCATTAGAGAGATTGGTTCTCTGTTTCACTGAAGGAAAAAGTCAAACAAACCCATGACTCAGGACTTAGGCTCCCTCCAGAGGAGAAATTCAGACATTTCTTTTAATCCCTGATAACATATAAACCTGTCATAGGGGATTCCTACAAAGCATAGACCCTTCATGACTGGTCATAGACAAAGTGCTTAGCAGTTGCTGACATGTTGAAAATGAGGGGAATAACAAGAATTTTCAAAATGTCTATGCTATATATCACGATGGTGATGTCACAGTGGCACCCATTTTTCAAAACCTTCCTTATGTGTTTTGTTGAATGTAGCATGTGAATTCTGCCCAAATTATCCTTCCAGGCAGACAAAGAAAGAAAATGAAGAATGTCAGTGATGCAAGCACAGAAACTGTAAGGGTGTATTTACACCTATCCGTGCCCTTGCAAAGGACTCCTACAGACATCCTGCTTGTTTGTGTTTCTGCTGATAGTGCACCCCACAAAATGTTGCCTGGACATTCTGAGATAATGGGAATAAGTAAATTATTAATTCCAAAGGGACATCTGCTTGAAAAATTCTAGAATGATGACTTACTTGTAATACCAAGTAAAGTACAGATCTTTTGTCTAACTGTCATCTCAAAACGACAGTGAACTAAACCCTTGGTAATGGGCTCATTTATCCAGACCAGTTAAATTCCAATTTATCTTTCTAGTTTGCACTAAAGAATCACAGAAGGAGCAGTTGTTAGGGTTTAGCACATTGCTGCGAATTACTGAATGTGAAGCTGCCAAAGTTCTTTGTATCAGATTCATAGTATATGTTTGGCACAATTCAGTATTCATTATTGCCAGAAACAACAGGCTATGCAAATTAATCAGATTAATTAAAATCAATTTGTGCAAATGAAAGATGACCTTTGTTCCCTTTCATAATTTTGGTAAATGTTTTGCACATTGCTGACAAACAAAATATTACTGTATGTTTTTATTTTTATACAGCATTGTACACTTATTACTTAGGTACACTCCCAGAATCCAACTACCATAATAATGGATTTTCTCAGATTATTTGCTAAGAAGTATATATAGCGTAGATCTGGGACTGCTGTTCTGCCACAGATCATATTCCTAAAAATAGCTCATGCAAAGAATCATACTTACACCCAAAGGGGTGCTTGGTTAGGGAAGACTCCCTGTCGCTGTTGTAATCTGACATTTCTCAAGCCTGCAGTATTTTAAGTGCAGGAGAATGATCTAAAGATAAATTCATAATCTCAAGCTCTATTTTGAGTATGATAAAACCATATAATACTCTGACCATGAGGCCTCAAATCAGCTGAAAAATATATCCAGATTCTATAGAACAGAATAAAGTCCTGCAGATTTGGGGCTTGCAATACAGGCCATGTTTTGGCCCACAGCTGCTTTATGTAAGCTTTTAAACAGGTGCTGTTGTCAGATCTTCCATCAGCCTGTGAGAGGCCTGAAGAAAAATCTCAGCTTCACAGTGCCTCTGTTTCTCCATCTCCTACTGTGATTCATACTCCTCCTTGCCATTTTGTCACTAGCCATGACAAGCAGCCACAACTCACTGTTGTAACTGTGAAAAAAGCTCTGGTTGTACAACAGTGTTTTGGGCACAGACACAGTCCTTATTTATATATGTTTTATAATAACAATATTTTATTTAAAAATGCTCAGTTTATAAGCTTTGCAATTAAGATATGGTAGATGCCCATTAAAGCATGGGGATGTTATTATATTTTTAATAAAGTTGCAAGTTTTCTGACCATGTGGAAGTTTCTTGCATTGGCAACAGAACACAGGCAATGTCTTGCTCTGTAAATCTCAGCTGAGGAGGGCTTTTGCAAAACTGTGTAAAGTCCTGTTTTGAAATTCTAATCCCAAGTATGATGACTAAAATCAGATTTTTGATTTAAAAAAAAAAGACCCAGTTTGCCACTTTGGGAGAGCCATGTAATATATCCTTTCATATATAAAATAAAATTTTTTTGTGAAATCCATCAGATTTGGGAAACAGTCTCTGACCAATTCTGTAGAATGTGCTTTCTCTGTGCCTATTCTTATAAACAGCATTTTTAGTGGAAATTATGTCCTGTGTCAAATTTCAACACATGAGGATTTGCATTATTTGTGGACTATCCACTCTGGAATATATTTATTTCTCTGGAATCTGTCCATATTGCAACTGACAAGGTGAGGAACAAGTTGTAGCACAAGCTGAATTACACATATCTTAAGCAGATGATTTACATGTACAATATTTTGAGAGATGAGGGATAAACTGAGATCTGCGAGGTTCCTATGGATTATGAAATAATTCGTAGGGTATCTACTTTCCTCGAGAAAGTAGTATTTCAGTCATCACAGCCCACTTCTTTTTCCCACACACTGTGCTATTAACACATATTTTCCTTTCACTCAATGTCTTAAATGTAATCCAGCAAGGTTGACTGATACATTGTAGTTTCTGTCCACTAAATGTATGAACACATTTTCAAGCATACCTGTATGCACACGGGTGTAGAGCACAAAGACCCCTCTATTTAAGATCAGCTGGAGAGACAGCTAAAAAGGAAATAAATCCTGCTCACAGCCTCCTGTACGTGTAGTTCATTGGTTTAAATGAGCTGCAACATCTCACACTAGCAGGCCCAAAGTGAACCTGCCCCCATCAAGGACTCAGTATCCAGGGAACAGGCAGAACCAGTATCAGGTGTGCTGGGAAGCTGGTTTGTTCCCTCACAGATGACAAGGGCCATCTGCAGGGCTCCCCAGGGCAGAGCCAGACCGCAAGAATGCTGGGATCTTGACAAGATTCATTTTTTCTTCCACTCCAAAACACGGTGGTAGGACAGAATAAGTTTGCAGCCTTCAGTACACAAAATGCTCTAAGTATATATTTAAATAAACTGAGCACAGGCGTTTGTACATATGCCAGGCCTGCTGTCTGGCTTTTCCAGCATGAGTGACAGGGAGAGCATCTGTGCAGAACTGTAGTAGAGATATCATGCCTGCGGGCTGGAGCGCTTAGTCCTGCCGAGCTCTTACACTGGTTCTTTGGAAAGATATTCTTCAGTTCCCCTGGTCTGTAAGAAATCAACAGACTAAATTTTTCTCCCCCTTTTCCTTGCCAAGTCCCTCTTTGATTTGCTGAAGGAAGCCAGATGTATCAAATCTCTTAAGAATAAAGAAAGTGAGCATTTAGAAGGCTATGCCCTAAAAGAGCTGGTTGTTCTTGCCTTCCCTTGGTCTTGTGCCATTACAATGATGTCTTCTCCAGGTGCCTTCACTCCTGCAAATAGCTTGTCTGCTACCATTCTTTGACTCTCCATCTGCTCCAGCAAATGGCAAGACTCACAAGGCTTACCCCAAAACACATTTTTGAAGTCAGTATTTCACTTCCAGGTCTCCTGCCTTCCCACAAATATCCACAGATTGCAATGCCTATTTAATTCAGGGACATACACACAATAACTTGTTTGGAAATACCACACACAAATGCTTTCCATGACTGCTAATGATCTACCAGAGAGCTTCCTACAATAGCCGCTTTTGCCACGATATAATCAACTCATTGTGAGCTGGAAATGCTTCATGGAATGGAGTGGGATACAATGCTATCAGTAAGTATTAAAATATTGAACTTGATTGGGTAAGATGTAACATGGCAAAATGAAACACTGAATTGAAATGAATTGCAGCCACAGCAGAGCAAAGATGCTATACAATTCTAACTATGGCTTCAAAGAAAAAGACTAGGAGCCATTGTACTAACAAGACAATTTCACTGTCTCTGAAAGGGAATGATTTGGCGCTTTCTTAAATCAGCTCTTGTGTGCATAAATAGCATTAGCCCTTTATTTTTCACCTTGCATTTTGCACAGCTCACTCTTGGATCTGTATTCTGTTGAGTTTTAAATTGTCAGTCTGGGCTTGATTGCTCTTCATTGGCTTGTAAACATCACTAATAAAACACTCGGAAAGTTGTCTGTATTGCATGTCAGGGAACGTCTAGGTTCCCTTATTCCTGCTGACAGACACTCATCTGTCTTTTCACCAGATTACCTGGAATGTCTTGTGGCACAGAAAGGAGACTGAAAAAACAAGAGATTAAAAATACTGAAAAGGCCAGTGAACAAATGATGTTTAAGCAGTTGATGGCATGCAGAGATGTTCCCTTACTCAGAAGAGGCAGAGTTCTGAAGACAAGACACTGCAAAAACTGCATAGGATGGAGAGTTTATTGTTTCAGTTCCCAGAAATTATGAACTCAGGCACATACTGAAACAGCGAATCTTTATACTTCATGTTGAATGCACACACGGATCTGACTGGACCGAAGAGTGTCCACTTCAGTTATGCAACTTGTCCAGTTAAATACTGGAATACTGCCCAAAACATCAAGATGTGCCAATACGAGCCTTCTATTACAAAAAGAAAAAAAAAGGCCCACACAAAGGCAAAAATAGTAAGCAAAGTCTGTCCCAGAATTTACCTACTAGTGCAGGCTAATTCCATGCTGTTTGTTCTTGATCAGTGCTATAGATATGTGACACAGCTAAAAACTAATTGATTCATGAATTTATGTTAAATTAAGGCAAATCAGAGTCTGAGTATGTTAGGAAACCACTAATTATATCTGCCAGAGGGAGAGCAAATAATACTTAGAACGCATTAAATCAAATGTGCTCTTGAGGTTGCTGTTGTAAGCCCTTGTTCTTACAGAATGCCTTAAATTAGTTGCATAAAGGCTCACTAACTTCTACAGAATTTTATTTTAAACTAAAATTAAATTAATTTTAAAATTGAAGAAATTTATTCAAAACTAGATTTGATAGATTAATATTACTTTATTACTGTTACTAATATTAACTCTTATTAATGAAGTATGTGGCATCTGCTAGGGCTAGCAATTAATTTCTTGCTCATACATCTCTCTCCTGCAGCTCCTGCCAAAACTCCACATCAGTCTGCCACCACAGCCTGCCATTCAGCTGATAGCAATGTCTCCACAATCTGTTCATTCTTTGTTTACTGTGTGAGGTTGGCTGTGACCACAGGAAAACCAGGAGCACTTATTCTTATTTCAGGACATCAGGACCATGCACAGTGCAGAAGTTACTAAGGCAGACCATGCCATCAAAAGCAGCTCTGTGCCTGAAGTGGCTGTGGATCCATCCTGGTCCAGCAGTATTAAGATCCATCTTGGTCCTCACATGGACTGGTGGGCACAGAGCAGATCCAGCAAGTATGCCTAGTCTAGGTAAGGCTAAAGCCAACAGGCACTACAAGGTGTCTCAGTAATAAGAGTACATATGGGCAGGTTGTCTCTTCTTGAGGCCACTGGGCAAGATTTAGGGCAGTGGCTGGCAGCATCTTCTGAATGAGCACCAAGTTTCACGGACCAGAATTGAGGTAATTTGTCCTCAGGAGAAAAAAAGATGTAGCTAACGGCATCAACCTCAATGTCATTTCAAAAAAACCTCGCTCTAGTATCTGTGAGAATTTTGCCACTGACTTCAACAGCAGCTGAGAGACTTGCCACTGTACCTGTGAAAGGAAATTGAAACTTTACTCTGGTTATGGAGAAGCTCTAATGTAAGATGGACAGTTCTGGTTCTCAGAACCCTTAATATGCTAATTTCCTGTTGATAACTTGATAAATCAATAAAGTAAAAAATCCTTACTAACCCTCCCCTTTTAATTATCAAACAGTGACATATTAAGTCAATTGACTTGCTGTAGTGGGTTGCATAATGGAAATGCCCTTGGAAATGCATGCTTTTGTACCCTTCATGTTTCTCCATCATAATTCCATAGATTTATACATCATCAACTTGCTATTTTGGGCTAATATATTGCAAGGACATAGGGGTGGTGGCAGTTTATCAATGACTTTTTGTCCTCCTCTTTTTCATTAGTGCTATTTAAGAAGGCAAGCTATTTCTGTCAGGAGCTTCCTATAAATGTAATGGATTTTGCAGTACAACCATAATAGCGCAGTATTATGCCTGTCCCTTCCTTGTATTAATTAGGATCATATTTGCATTCAGGAGGCAACCTTATCTGAATCCAATGCAAATTACTATCTTTGAAGGAGAAAGGCACTAGCACAGCAATTGTTCAAGCCATCCCTGGAGGTAATATGACACTAATGCATGTGCTACCTAAGGGCAATGCCAGAGCAATACCTTTCTTGATCCACACAAAAATATCTCAAATAACGTTTCTCTGGAAATGGAAAATATGCATTGTAATGTAGATTTGAAGGTTAGTCTGGCTTTCTTTTCTTCTTTTTTAATTTTTTTTAACTATATATTACCTCATTGTCATTCAGTCAGTATTATATAAGACCATAACCAGGTTCACCTCAACATACTTTCAAGTCAGTCAAAATAGGCAGCAATCCATTTTTCATACATATTACTTTTACTAAGAGAGACTTAACAGTTCCTCCTTTGACTGGGATCTGCCCAAACCAGCCTGGTATTGTTCATCTACCTACTTTAAAAGTGAGAGGTCAATAAGCTTTGGGTTTTTTTTGCCTGGGTTTCTAAGTCAGCAACATTAATTCTCAAAGGCTTCAGGTCTGAGTACAACTGGAAAGGCACTGAAGTACATTTTTAAAACACACATATTCAGTGACATTAAAAGTATGGCTTATGTTCCTTTCAATAAAGATATTAACTTCATCTTCAAGGCGAGATAACCATGCATGCTTATGTATAGTCTCAATTAACAGACTATTTCTCCAGTTTAAAATGCATGCACAGGAGCCCTGTTAAAGCTTGATCTTTGAATTATATGCATACCAGAAGAGCAGTCGCACCTAGAAATGTCTGTCAATGGTAATAACTGCTGAAATAAGCAATCAGAGTTCACTGACTTTAAAGGTACATAACTTCAACAATTTTTTTTTCTGTTTCATAAGAGCAAGGTGCATAGGCCATACAAAACTTCAAAACATTCAGTCTTTCTGCAGTCTTGACCCTTGCAAATGAAAAGCCAAAAAAAATCTGAAAAAACCCCTCCGAAACACAGAAAGTTGCCTTAACCAGAGGAGATTGATTCTTTTCTTCACAGAGACATTGTTTGGAAAGGGAAATTTTAAAAGGGTTTAAGAGCTTTTCTTCTTGAAACTGAATGGCAGATGGAGGTTCTCAGGTAAGATAGTGACATGTAAGTGTAGATAATAGGCAGTCACAAAGATCCTTACAAAATAAATCTGCCATATCTCCTGGAGCCATCAGAGCCAATGTGTAAAATTTAAAAAGTGCAGATTTGTCTTTATTTTCCAGGTGAACCCATTCAACAGGTATTGGAAAAGCATCTTGTACATCAACAACTAGAAAAAGTCCTTATAATAGGAGGTTCCCACTACACAGCACACCACTGGCTTCAGTGAGAGCCAAGAGGATTTCTCAGTGCGCCTTACTAACCCCGCAGCCTGTGGGACTTCCCCTCCTCTGTGCCCCAAAAGGATTTATTGGTGATATGGTCTTGCTGAGGCACCATTTGGGGCTTCTCTACTCTGCACATGTAAGAGATGGGAGTAACGATATGCAATGGCTTGGGTTGGAAGGGACATTAAAGATCACAGAATTACAGAATATGCTGAGTTGGAAGAGATCCACAAGGATCATCAAATCCAACTCCTGGCTCTATGCAGAACCATCCCCAAGAGTCACACCATGTGCCTGAGAGTATCATCCAAATTCTTCTTGAACTCTGCCAGGCTTGGTGCTGTAACCACTTCCCTGGGGAGCCTGTTCCAGTGCTCAACCACCCTCTGGGTGAGGAATCTTTTTCTAATATCCAACCTAAACCTGCCCTGACACAAGGGGAGACAACATCAGGCTGTTCCCTGGGATCCTGTCACCACAGAGAAGGGATCAGTGCCTTCCTCTCCTCTTCCCCTCACAAGGAACTTGTAACTACAATGAGGTCTCCCCTCAGTCTCCTCTTCTCCTGTTCCAACCCCCCTGCCATAGGCAGAAACATCTTCCACTAAATCAGATTTCTCAAAGCCCTGTCCAGCCTGGCCTTGAAGACTTAAAGGAACTTACAGGATCCAGAACTTATGTGGTCAACCTGGGTCAGTGTCTCACCACTCTCATAGTAAAGAATTTCTTCCTAAACCAGCCCTCTTCCAGTTTAAAGCCATTCCCCCTTGTCCTTTCCCTACATGTCCTTATAAATTGTCCCTCTTTAGCTTTCTTGTAATCAACAGTTCATCAAAGAATTATGTACTGAGATGTTCACAGGGCAAATTCTGAGACTAAATATTAGAATTATGTCCAGTGATGCTGATTTGTGTAAGCTGATGATCATCCCACTACAGCTCTCTGGTTTTCAAGAACAGTGATAGATCAAGTGTCAGGGCCCTGAGGACACCATTAGAGCCTGAGTACCTGCTCCCCATCACCACCACCACTTTCATGAGCTCAAAGTCCCACTTCAACCCAGCCTGGGACCACCCATTTTTGCTTGGGTGATGCTGGAGCAGTGCCAGTCCCTCAGGGAGCAGGCAGCTCTCACTCTCCCCTAACAATAAGCAGGCAGAGTTGGCAAGAATTAGATCCCACAGGTGTATGTGTATCTGATGCGTGCTGGACACCTGTCCGACACAGAATGTTTCCCCTGAAATGGCACCTCTCTTTCGCCATTTTCATCATGAAGCATCAGAAAATGCCAAGCTGATGAGGACCTCATGGTGCTCCTTTATAAGCTGCACACTGTGGGAATTAAGCATGAGAGACAGACCCTGAAGACAGTAATTTAATAGCTTCAAAGTATCATTTGTGGTTTCCGGCTGCTTTTCAGCCATGTTTTCATTAAGTATCCATTCAGAAGTTTATCACTTAGGGAAAGGAAACAGTCAAATGGAAAAAAACATTTTCAAAAAATTATATGTATGTATCTGTACTCATAAATAATAATGGATTTGGAACATTTTAAAGAAAGAGCTCTCATTTTCTCATATTTATATACAGGAAAAGACACACACAGAGGGAAATGTACAAGCATAGGCAAGTGCTCTCAGACTTTATTTTCCAAATAACAAACCAGACTGCTTGAGGCTATCCAAATTCAGTTAGATGCCCTTTGCATTACAGAGCTTCCCGGACCCATCTGTACAAGCTTCTGTCACACAGCCATCCTCAAAGTGCATGTATTAAAATTTAAGCTAGGTTGTTTACAAAATAGTTCCAAGGCTGTCCCTTTGTGGAAGTCCTGGTTTGCAGAGCATCTGTTGCTTTCGATAGTCAATACAGAGCCATTTGTTTCATCTGAAAGCAATGGCATTTCCCTATGCTATAACCATGCTCCCATGAATCAAAGGAAATATGTTAAGGCCATTCAGCCATTATTAATCTTTTATCTGGGGACTCTGCCTTTCTTTGATCACATATTTATCAGCACTAATTTTGGCTTGGTTTGTAATAGCATGTTCTCTGTGATGATTTTCACAAAAAAGGAAGACATTTGGAATCTGAATGAGTAGAATAGCTCAGTGTGGATTTATCAGTGGTTTTGGCTTAGTTTCTGTACATCCAAGTTGATCCTCTGTGTTGAAAAAGCAAGTAACGTCCAACTGTGTCAGCTTCCCATTGGCTATCCTCAACTTCTCAAAAAAGGAGTATGAACAAGAAACGCCAGCCCCACACATAGTGGTTTACTTCCCTTTTTCTTACGATTTGACCTTTTTTGTTTCTTTCAAGTTCTGTTGGTATTGGTCAGAATTCAGTATAAATATAGACAAAGTTTCTGTTAAGTAGTACATAAGCTACATAGGAAGGCAGGCTAAGGGTCAGATGTATAGAACATGATTCAAATGTATAGTAACTGAGATGTTTTATTCACAGATTTCTTTTTCTTATCCATACCACATCTCTGGAAAGCAGTAGGTTTACTGAAGATGTCTGAAAAGCATTAAAATAAGGGCTTCTTTTTTCCCTCAGATGGATTTGGAGAGAAAATATTGTATTGGCCCTTTCTGACTTAGAATACTCTCATCTAATAGATCATCAGGATGTAAAGCAGTGGGAGTTCAAGTAAATCCCATCTTGAAATGGTATCTTCGGTAAACTTCTCATTGTAAAATCTACTGCAACTTCTAAATTCAAAACATTAGGGCTAAAAGGATGTGAAGATGTACAACATTGGTTAGACAACAGAGACATTTCAAGTTCATGTGATTCCCTCAAACTCTGTGCATCATATAAAGATCATCAGAGAAAGTCCTAATCATCATTTTAATGAAAGTTTTAAATTTGAAATTTAGGAATCAGTTGGGGTTAATGAGTAAACTTATTATATGGTAATGCCCTCTAGCTTCAGAGAGGCATTAGTATACTCTGCTGTTTGCCCTTTTCAGGGAATGCATTACACTCAGGGAATAACAAATCAATAAAAGAATCAATTTTCAAGAAGCATTTGAGAATCTGGAGAATTCCTCCTGATAGACTGCACAAGCTGTAACTGGATATCCTATTTCTTAGGAGGTATGGCCACAACATCTTAAACAACAGATGATAGTGTGAACTAGCTTGCTAATTTTCATCACAAAAGACAAGTCATTGGAACATGTTTATGGTAGAGTTGCCTGCAAGTAAATGGTAACAATAAGTTTGAAGGGGTGGGATACTGATCTTACCTATCTCCAATAGCAAAATTCAAAAATTAAAATAGAAATAGATCTTTTTAAAAGAAGCTTTGAGAAATCCCTTTAAAAATAAATAAAGCTGGACAACATTAAGCATTACACTGAACTATTGCCTTCCCTTTCTGATTGTTCTCATTGTAAGAGATATTTAAACTGATATGCACATATCTCTTTCTGGGTTTTGTACAAGATGTGAAGTTGATTTGAAATACTTTATTGGAATATAAAAACAATGTATAAATTCTTACACTAATAATATATGCCTGCTGAAGAGAATTTAGAGTCTATGAAGCTTCACTGGAGAATCAGAAGTATATTCAAACAGCACTGGTAGAATGGATGCAACATCTGCATGTGTGTTCTCACAGGTATTTCAGCTCTCCACCCCTCTTCCTCTTTCCAGAGAAATCACAGTTGAGTGTTTTTCCACTACAAAGCAGTTTCCTCAAGTATTCAGTGAACATTGCGTGAGAACACTGTCCTGTTGTGCTGAAATATGGTACTGCATTAGACATTTTAGATTGTGCCTAATAGATTGTGCCTAAGTACCTTTCAGCTTTTCACAGGCCTAGACCATTAAATGAAATAAAATGGAATTAAGGCAATGGTCACACAATTAGAATAATTCAATAAGGGCCTTTAAAGGTTACAGTTCCAGTGCTTGCCTTCATTTGAAGGATTCTTCCTGTTGTAGTATTTTCAGATTAGTTGACTTCACAATGGAAATCCTGGTGATCACCATTCATTTCTACCATCCTGGCCATTTCACCTGAAGCACAGAAATCATTCTGCTTCTTCTCTCACACACACATTAGATTGCAGAGGCTGTTAAAGGAATGCCGTGTGATTCCACCAGTAAATGAGGAGAAATCAGACATCTGGAAGGAAACCTGAGTTGCTTTTTGATTGGAACAAATGCTCAAAATATGTAATTTCCACCAGCCAATAATTTGGAAGGTTCTCTTTCAATTTGTGATTTTTTTAAAATCTGTGTATAAACTGCTGCACTTTTAAAAGGAATAAAATAATTTTTTCATTTAGGAATGTTAAAGCAGGAAGACTGGTGTTTCATAAACGTATTTATTCAAACATATTTTCCAATATTTCTTCAAACATGTTTACAATTAGGCAAACTATCAGAACCAACTCATTCTTGTGGCCAGCATCACTCTTGAAATACCAGCAGAAAAAAAAAATAATCAGGGAAAACACATTTGCTGAAAATTTTTCAATTTATTTGGAAAAAAACCCCTAGCTGTTTTCCATTCTTGACAGTACCTGTATTTCCAAACAAATAAACAAACAACCCAAACCATTAGTAAATAACATTTACCAGAGGGAAAAGATGAATCCAAGAGGGATGATGGGCAAAGCAGAATCCCACTTTGAGCAGTGTATATAGTGATTGGCTCCCAGTGTATTCTCCTTTTCTCATGAGCACAGATGGCATCTCACATGGATGTGAGGAGCACTGAGGATGCAACATAACGAATACTGGCACATTCATCCTTCCTGAACAGCAGCCATTCTCTGACTGCCTGGAAAATGATTCAGGTTTTGCACTTTTGCAGGGCAGCACCTCTCAGGCATCATACAGGCCAGCACTTATCAGATGCAGTGTGGTAAGCAACACTGGGATCAGTGAGCTACTGAAAACAGTCAGGCAAAGTCCCGAGGCATAGATTGTGGTTCTGGCCGAGTTCAACACAGTTAATTAATGAAGCTAAGAGATGCAAAGGTTCAGCATTTCAAAATTCTGGAAAGAAAATTAGCAGAAGCTCTTTTACTTCTGCTTATCTATTGAAAAAGTTAAATTTTTCTTTCATACTTAGAAATGTCAAAAAACTCAGTGGCTTTCTACACCAAGTTTTATTTTTCAGCTGAGACCTGGTGGCAGAGGTGCAAACTAAATTAAAGGCTAGGAGGAGGAATTAACTGTCTTCATGTTATAAGCATTTGGATTTGTAGCTACAAAGGCTTTTCTGAGAGAACAAAATGTAACTTAATTTATGATATTATGATGAAAATGGTGAGAGAAAGTGATAACTAGTTAGTTTACAGACTTCCATTGGCAATTTTATTTTGTTGTAAATATATCTTCTTCCTACATCTGACTCAGGTACTAGCTCATTAAATACTCAGAAGTGCTGTAGGGAGGGAAACCTGTAGGTTATGAAGAAGGAGTCCCTTGTGGATTTCTGTTCTTGGTAGCAATAACAATGCTACAAAAACAGATCTCTTAGGGTTGGAGTTCACAAAGAATTCTCTTCTAGGTATAAATACAAGGTTGCTGTACTCTTAAAAATCACAAATACATGTGGATTTTGGAATAATTATAATGAAACATTATAAGTAATCTTTAGGAAACTTATCTAATATTTCACACTGTAGAGGCTCTATACAAGGATCACTACTGATTCTGCATCCGGGTGAACTGTTTCACTTAGAAAGGTTTACTGAAATTGAACAAGTTAACCACCTTCAGTACCCTGTTGCAATCTATAAATCCAGAAACTGGTTTTATATGTGTGTGGTTTGGAATGAGAGTTTTTTTTAATCCCTCATTATTCATCCTTCACCTTAAAGGCCATTGTCATGTGCTTTGAATTTTTTGCTGTCTGTAGGATTATTTAAAGCTGACTTCAGGGTCACTGCTTTAAACACTCCATGCTGGAAAAGCTCTCATTTCCTCATCTCCTGATATTTCCCCTCCAGTCTCCATCAATGAAGTCCATTCTGATCCTTAATTAACAGAAGTGCCTGTATTGGGCTGAGCAACAGGGTTTCTGGACAGCTAATGACAAGGTGGGGTTCCCCCTGAACATTATTTGTAGCTGAATTCTTCTTGTCATGATGGAAATACCTTAATGGATAAAATTATGTGATGAGTAGAAAAAATAAGCCAATAGCCAAGGAAATTAGCTGGGTAAGTACTAAGGTTAAAAATCTACTGAAGTGCAGTTGACCTCATTCAGAAGAAATAAATCTGACCCAAGAGAAGTCAGTTGGAAAAACAGCAACCCACCACTGGCAATGTGCAGAAAAGAAGATAGAAAAGAGGGAATATGGAGACTAATTATCTGATTTAACAGAAGTCTCTAGCAATTACAGAAACAGAAAGGGAAGTGGTGAAGTCACTATCCCTGAAAACGTTCAAAAAAGCTCAACATGACACTAAGTGCTGTGGTTTAGTTGACACAGTGGTGTTTGGTCAAAGGTTGGACTTGATGATCTTGGAGATCTTTTCCAACCTTAATGATTCTATAAATTAGCAAATCTCAAGACAAGATGAGCAAAAACCAAAAGGAAGCAATAATGGAAAAAACTAAAGGAATTATTTGAATAATACTTTCCCACTATTTGACAACACGAGAGAGGTCTCCTGCAACGTAAATTATTCCATGTTTCTGTGATTAAAATTGCTTTCAAAACTGTTAACCACTAGTAGTCATGAACCTTCCTTGGAAGCATCTGATACCCAGCTGTGTAAGAGGTGGAATAGCAGCTATTTTACACCTTTTAAGATCCCACATCATCTTCTAATTGAGTGAATGGTGCAGGGAACAGAGCTGTGCTAGCAGTTGGCCTGCATGCAGAGGTAGGCAGGGTATGCAAGGTGTCTGTGACTGAACATGAAAGAGTCCACATGGAGCAGAACGCTGAAAGTAAGATGTCTTTAAAGTTTACCTCAAAAGACAGTAAAGGCTTAGCTTTAAGGCATCTTCTGTCTAATCCCATAGGACTGTTTCTGTCTGTTTACTAGAAAAGCTCTCCTAGTGGGATTTTTAAACAAACAGCAAGAGAGTTTGAAATAAAGGAAAAGAAATAACCTGGCACAAATAAGTTCAGACATTCACCATTTTGTCCAGACATCATCTGATGGCCTTTCTTTGATGAAACTACTTTTGTTACAGCATCTCAAGTTGAAAACATATTCATCCCATTATGAAAAAACACATGTACATTATCAAAAGTATAGATGGTCAAAGGGAGAAATGGCTGAACTTAATAATGCAATTCAATATATAAATATATATTTGTAATTCCTTCAAAGATGACATCTCTAATTGTTGTTCTGATATTTCACATATAATAAAGTTGCATCAACCTGGAGAGGTAATTTAGAGCTTTAACATTAATTCCTGATTAACTTGTAATGCTTCCTTATACTTTTATGAACTCATTTCCACTGATATGCAGCTGTTTGTCTACTTTGGTTTCTGTAGTGACAAAATACAAAATGTCTCTCTGTTTAAGAATACAGGGTGATAATTTTACTAAACAGTGAAAATTATTATGGCTTGCTTTGCATGGGATGGCAGGCTAGAAGAATAATGAACTCAGTGACGGAGTGTAAGCAAAAAGAAGAAATATTGGCAAGATGCCAATATAAACCAGAACAGGGCAAAGGCATATTCCAGCTGGTTTAAGAAATGTTACTCCGTTGTTTGAAATCTTCCATAGCTAGATGAAAGAGTCAACAGCATGTTACTAGCCATAGTAGAATAGAAACATTACAATCACTAATAAAATGGAGGGAGAATGAATGAAAAAAGAATAAGAAACAAAAAAAAATAGGTCAGGATTTAAATAGGTAGACTGTGAGGAATATTGTCTGGAATATTTTAAAATATGTAGACTTAAAAATATTCCAACTTGCGCCTGAAAATCAAAATAGGTATCTGCTTGCAATGCAATATTGCTATATAAACACTGTGATTGCAGGGAGTGATAGTTTTGCAACACATGTCAAGGAGATAAAATCTGCTATTTATCACAGTGGCAAACATCAGCTACTGCACTGCATACATATCCAAGCCCTTCTGCAGAAGGAAGGAGTCTGTGAAAGATTTTTGAGAAAAGGAGATGATTTGGATGTTTCTATTAGATGAAAAGCTGCTGAGAGCAAAATAACATCAATGTATTTTACAAACCCTCCTTTGTCTTAGTAACTGGAAGACATGAGAATACACTAGAAGACAACAAAATCTGTATTGCAAGTAGGGCTATACAGCTTGATGTGTTTGAAATAAAAACCCTTCTCTCTTTCTCAGAACTCTGTTAAACGTAAAAGCAAACCCACACTCCACATGTATTGACATTTAGTTCCATAACCAGTTCCGTAGTTGATATATAGTTCTGTAATTAATATTTCTTAAACATATATTTAATCTTTTATTTGACACCTATCAATGACCTTCCTCCCTTCCACTGCCTTTCCAAAACCTCTTTATTTATTTTTATGCTACTATCTGTAGAAATATGTAAGAGAGTTTGAGATAACTGCCTTTGATAATTTTGAAGATGAGAAGGCTAAGGGTAGGAACTTACTACTGTCTTCAACCACTTAACTGGACACTAGAAAAAGAAAAGTCACATTTCTCTTGAAGTTGCATAGCGGAAAAGAAGACATGCCAAAGACATGTTGCAACAAGGGGAATTCTAATTAGGTATTGGATTTTAGATACTAGAAATTAGAATAAAGTCTTCTGACAGGAAAAAGCAGTCAAACTCTAGAACAAATTCTTCCACAGTGGGTGTGGAACCTGTTTCCTGAAGAACTATTCAGGACCTCCCTGGTAAAGGCCATGAGCAGTGTGATTTAACCTGTATCTGACTTAAGCAGAGGCTCGCTTTGAGTCTCTAGACAGTTCCCTTTCATGAGTTATTCTGTGCTTCTAACAAGCATCTGGAGAAAAAATCCACACCCTGCATAAGCCAATAGTGTTCACAGGGTGAAAGCGAGTAACATATCTGGGAGCAGGTGCAGCCTCAGTTCAGCTGACAAGGGTGTTGATCACTGCACCTCACTGCCAGAGTCCGCATGTGCCATCGTTTTTCCATTAATGTATTCAGAGTAGGATTCTGTTTTGCATTGTTATGGCAACAGGATTTGAAAAGTGACAATCAAAAACTATACTATCTTCACAGGGAAATAAGACTACTTCTCTTGTTGCCCATCTTCAGGTTTATTTCACTCATTTTTAATAAGAGCTTCTTAACTTAAAAAAAAAAAAGAAATAGTTTCTTTAACACATGTATGGTCTGTTTTCTCTTTAACAAATGTATGGTCTGTTTTCTCAGCAAGGACTTCCTTTACTTATAGCTTACTTTAAAATATTCATTTCTTATCCTTTCTTTTTTCTTCTACTGATAACGCCTTGATTTGCAGCGGCTAAGTTGCAAAAAGGTCGTATTAATAAGAGGATTCACAGTGCACATCTGAGATACTTTTGCTGATTTAAAACAGCTTATGGCAGTAGCAACAGCAAGTTTAACTCATATGTCATAAGTTTAATATATAACCATAAAATTAGCCTCTCCTGCCAAATGGCAAGGGCTCTGACTGGTATCAAGTTAAATTCAGCACAATGTTAAAAAGGAATTTTCAGACAAGTGGTCCAAAGAACAAATGGTTATAGATGTATTTAAATAGCATTCCAAGTGTCCCTTGGAAAAGTGGATTTAACAAAGAGGAAGAAAAAGCTCACAACTCTTTCCGACACTGCATTCATGTGCAAGTTGTGCCACTCACATATGAATACAAAGCATTACATGAAAGTAAGGGAAAGGTTGATTCACAAGCCCATGAGGATATTTGTGTTATATTAGAGCTTTCCTATAGGGATGGGTTGGGTTTAAAGCAGTAAATAAAGTGACTTCTGTGACATTTTTCTGGCACAGTAGGGGATTTGGTTTTGTTCCTTTTTGCCTTGCGAAGCTGTAACAACTAAATCCCTTGTTGTTCCCACCACCACAGCAGGAACACAGACAGGTGCTTTGCAGTGGTTCCCTGCTGAATCCAGGCTGCCACTCGTGCAAGAACAGGACTCAGAAACACCAAGAACATCTGGCAAGAGTTTATGATCACAGAAAAAGGAGAGAAAGACCTGCTGTCACTCTTCTGCTGCTGGAAATCCCTGGATATTGGACATGGTGGAAAATGGGAGACAGGGTTAGACATTTCCTGCCACACCTTTTATCATTCTGGATGGGAGAGGTAATCTACAGTTCATAGAGTAGAAAACAAGGACCCTGCTTGGTTGCTATAGAAATCAGTAGGAGTGATGACACTGACTCCAGTGGGCCCTTAATTATCCAGAAAAGGCAGCTTTTGAAGAGACAATTACTGCAACAGGTCTGAGAGTGTTATTTACTTACCCATACAGGTAATCATAGCCACTATGTACCATTCCATTCTTCCATTTTCCAGTATATATCAAACACTTCCTAGAACTGTGAGCACAGGAACAAATCACAAACAAGTGTAAGGAGGTCTGTTTAGTGTGCTGATGTTTCAGTCACTCGCCAGGCTGATCATTACCAGACTCGATAATTTCCCTAATTATTCTATTGCTTTTTTTCAAATGGGAAAAAAAAAAAAAAAGAAAGAGGAGAGTATGTCCTCAAAACAAGGGACAAAGGGACGTTATCATCTTACATTTAACCATACCGTGTCCCACAAGCTCCTCAAGCAAGTCAACTGAGAAAAGGGATTGAGCATTTCTTGCAAAGAACGGGGGCTTTGGTAAAGCACATGCCTAGCAAGGCATAACAGTGTGAGTGGGGGTGTAATAATAAATCTAAATCATGCTTAATGACCTCTTTTTCATGTGACAGCAGTAATCTCACTGGCCACTTAGTCACGTGCTCTGCAAATTCAGAAGTACCAGGGTGAGAACACTTGTTTAGGGTGTTTGCAGCTTGTCCCAATACTTGACACACAAAAGTACTGGCGTATGTCTTTGAAGTGGTAGTATGACACAGCACCATTTATAAGATCATTTCAACTTCTGTATGTGCAGTTTGACTTTGTGAATGAAACAATGGCCTCTTTCACAACATTTTTACATCCTACACAATGAAAAAGAAACTTTTGTCAATCTCTAAGTAGTTATAAGTCTGAAGAAAATTGAACCCTCAGACTAAGGTGTTTCTTCCTCCCAACCAATTTCTTAATGCAAACTATTTCATCACTTCTGGAGGATCATGATTATCCTGTTTTCATACTAAGGATAATTTCCTTGTCATTGCAAGCAGAACGTTCAGAAGTCTGATTACAAAGAGGCTCTCTGAGCAGCGAAGCCTGCAGCCTCACACAGAATCTCAATTCCTTTTTTAATCTGCACAGATAACTGAAAACCTTTCAGGCAATACTGATTTTTTTTTTCTCCTTAGGTATTCCCTCAACTGGAAATGTTAATCTCAAAACTCATACTATTCTATTTTTAACATCTTCAGGTGGGTAGTTTTTTCTTTATGGGAACTTCTGAAAGAAGGCTGTCTTTTTACCAATTAATCTTTGAAATTGTTTTCCAGAACAGACTCTTTTTAAAGTATTTGCTGTTGTCAGTTTCATCATAACAATGACTTGATTTTAATCTCCACCTCTGCCTTCTTCCTAAGGTGATGCTTCAGGTTATATCACTAGGCTTTTCAATAGATCAAGGAGTCAGAGGTAGGAAAATGGAAGCACTGAATCTCTCCCTTATTTTCTGATGTTCTGACAGCAGAAAAATACAGATTACTTCTTTTCTTTTTGGGGGTGTTTGGAACACTTTAGAAAATCTGCATATCAAGGACTGGACTTTGTATAAAATGCAAAACCTTTCTAATTCCCCTTTGGAACCAACATAAGTCTACTTAGGCATGTGCAGAGCTTGACCCCTGAGAAAACACAACAAAGCAGGTGAATCAGAGGCTACAATCACTGTGAGGAAATCTCACCAAGACTGTCCATCTTGTCAAAGATACCTTTATCACTCCCATTTATACCTCAGCTGTTAGATAACCATGCCAGTCAATGGACCTGGGTAGACCTATTTGGTGCTGAGGTGAGTTTAGACCAGGGGAAGGTAATTAAATAACATTCCTAAAATCCTACAGTCCCCACATTGGGTCATAAGAAACAGAGACAAAATTACAGCAAGTCTAATGCTCGGTAGTTAACACTTCTAAGAGACACTAGTCAGCAAAGCCAGATTGTATTCTATGTGTCAAGGAGCATGGACTTAGTCCAGATAAGGGTTCTTTTTAGTAATTTAGGTATATACAAATTACACAGAGACTGCCCCAGCTCCTGCCAGCACAAAGTCTAGGACAATGTAAAGACAGACTCCCTTCCATTGATGAAATGACAAAGGCACATCTCCACTTACTACAGTTTAAACTGCTTGATGCCAAACAGTCTGACCATACAATATAAGCTGTCCACAGTATGAACCTGCACTGTCAGTGTGGAGTTTCTCTCTTTAAAGGAGATTTTTAAAAAATATAGTAGCTGTCAGGTGATGACTCCTGTCTCTGTTCCCAAGGCACAAACAAAATTTGGCCAGAAACTATGCCCAAGCACAGCTCAGCTTCTGTTACCATGTTCCAGAATTGATACCTTACCACAAGTCAAGACATTATAGCGTAGACAGTTTTCCAGAGCACCAGCTCAAAATGTTACTGACATTTAAAAGTCTACAGTATTTTAAAGACATGTTCTTTCTCATTTTCTGCAGTAGTAGTATGTTTTTCCTACTGGCATTTTATGGGGATGGATGAAGTCCCTCCTGATAATCAGGGTCCTCACACCACCCTTTTCAGGGGCTCATGAGCAGATTTTGCCCTACTTTCCTAGATAGATACAGCAGCTCCATGGCCATATGACAGCAGACCTGATAGAAGTTGCAAAAAGATCTTACAAAGTTGTACATGCAAAGGTTTGAGAACAGACTTGGCATTCAGGTGGATGGAATCTGATTGGGTTTAACACAGTTAAAGCTACCAACAGAGTGGTTTGAGGGCTTAAAAGAAAAGGTAACAGCTATTTACAGAACTGCTGAGCACTTACTGACTTCTACCAACAGGCATTATTTGTTCCTCTTTTACAATGATAATTTCAAGCAGAAACACACAAACCCACACTCTCTACAAACCTAGAAACTCTATACTGACATCAGGATATATAAGGCAATAGACCACAGATCTAATGAAAATTATTTTTTCTTATCTCTGCATATGCCTCTTACTGGGCCACACGCATCAGATATCAGAGGGATATCTGATCAGAGTAATAGCTAATGGTAATGGTGATTGAAAGAAGGCTGAAGAGTTTTCCTTCAAAGTGGAAACAATAATCTACATTTTGGAAGTGAGTAATTTCAATATCAACATCATTATTTGCCCATACTCACCGAAAATATGAGTTCTTTGATGTCTGAACTGCCAGAAAAGCTGACTTGCACAATTTTAAGCACCTCAGTTCTCAAATACACCATGGAGGTACATGCATGTACACTCTTCTGAAGGAAGCAAATGGCTCATATTTTAGGAGAAAAGCAAATATGTAGACCTTTTATTTCATCAAGTAAAAATTCTCATTCCAGTGCTCTCTGTTTAGCCAAGGTTTCTACAAGTCTTTCTAAAAGGTGGGTAGATTAACTGGTTTCATTAATGTTTTAAAGGGACAATGTCTTACAAAATATTTGCCTTCTTTTTGAAGAATTCATTCCTACTTTCTGACCTGGAAAATTCTGTTGTGTTTTCAGAATTCATACCTATTTAGCCTTACTATTTCTGTTTGCTTTTATCCTTGCATTAAATCTGATGTCTTAGAGGTCTTTCATTGGAAAAGGCATTAAATATGAATCCATATCACTGGTAGCACCAACAATGGTTGAAATGTATTGCACTTGAAAGCAATATTGAAATAATGAAAGCGATTAATATCACCGCAAGTTCTCTTTCCTGTGAAGGAGATACAATGAATTATGCTCATAAATGGAAGAAATTGGAATATTTTTTTTCAGTTGGAAGGCAAAAACTTCACGAATCTGTCTCCAAAAGCCCTCATACCCTGAGTAATAGAGTCAGCACAGCTAGGAGTATATACAGGGTAAGGGTTATAGACAGAGAAAAAGGAAAATAATGAAATTTTGATTGTGATGTATTGACTTCTCAGGGAATAGTGGTTTTTAGCCTTGCCAAATTTCAGATGCAAAGTTGTTCTGAGCTGTCCAGTGCAGTGCTCTAATCTGCAGCATAGGTATGGATTTGTGCTGAGGTCACAACATACCAAGGCCATGGATTTTGCTGAATGCTTGAGTTGCTCCATGACATCAGCTTCTTAAAAGCACTTGAAGACTGCCAGCCTCTCCAAGAGTGAATTCTTCCTTCATACAGGAGGAGACCTAGTAACTGTGTTATTGGTTATTGTGTTTTGAAAAAAAATAATATATTTTCTATTATTTTGACTGAAGCTCTCAAATACACTACATATGGTTTATATCTTGCTAATACTACATTATTAAAATTCCCTAGTCCAACTCACTGCTGCTGTGGGTGTGCTAAACCAGTTTTTTGCCATTTGACAAAATCATACACATTTGTCTAAACATCATGAAGAGGAAATTTATATGCTTTTTTTTCCCTATGAATTTTCCATTAAAATCAAGTCTACGATTTCTGATATGTTTCTTTCATCTGCAAAATAGCGGTATTTGCAGGATATCAGTAATACCAAAGGTTTTGTAGGAGTGGGGTTTTGATGGCTGACCTCTTAGTAGTAGTCTGTACCTCTCCACACAGACACTTTCCTGCCTAAAATTTATGCTTAATGAAGTAGCATAGGTCAGTGTACCGACCCAAGGGGGCTGGCTGATTCTGCAATCCACAGGTATTACATTTCAGGCCCAGTTAGATTTGAGACAGGCACAGAAATTCCTCCTGTCTGGCTATGAAGAGAGAAAATTCATGCACAAATGCTTTCTAATGCTTCCAAGAGAAAAATATAAAATCCATCCCAGATAACTATCAAATGGAGGACCCCTCCACCTACCCTGGGCACAGGTCTTCCAAAATAATCATCACAGAACTACTTTATTGATGTTTTACTACATTGGTGCATTTTTGCATTAATACATTCCAAAAGTATTTTGAATTACTGTTCCAGTTTCTTGTGCCCTTGGAGGATCCATTTGACATTTAAAATTCAAACTTTGCTGAGGATGCACACAGATCAAATTTATTACATAATGAATATGAAAGGCAGTAATGCACAAACATATCCCTACAGTGTCTTTATGCCAAAAAGGGAGTTTTGGATCAATGCGAGGCAAGGTGGAAAATGCTTGCCAAATACTAAGCAACAAAAAAAACCTTCCTCTTTAAATAATTTGCCAAGAGATGAAAGTAATTCTTAGGAGACATTTTCTGATCTTTACAGCAATCAATTGGGACTTATTTTGTTAAATCAAAACAAATGGATTTGGACTCTAATTGTTCATACTGGAAAGCATGAAAATAACCTTTTCTTGGTTGACTTCCACATTGCTCCAATGAGTGAAAGCAGTGACACAGCACAGGCAGGTAACACTGAAAGGGTTGGTAATGATCTGCGCAAGCTTTTGTCCACAAAGAGCCCCAGTTTGATTTATCTTTCATTTTAGATAATGATCATTTATATAAGTGAAAAACTAAGAACTAAGTACTGAAAGACTGTTATTCTTATCAGCCTCTTTGCACAGCCCTATCATCTGCCATTTTATCTTTCCAAATCTTCATATTGCAGACCCTTCAGCAGATCTTCATAGGCAGCATTAATTTTCATTATGTTGAATAATTTTATACTCTCATCAGATTTTGTCACCTCTTCTTTCATGTCATTTTTCTGATCATTTATAAAACTGTTGAGTCCCACTAAGCAGGGTGGCACTGATCATCCTCAATCTTTCTTCCTGCTCTGAAGACAATCCATTTATCTATTTTTGTTGGGTTTTGGTTTTTAAGCAGTTATTTATTCAGGAGATCACCTTCCTTTTTCATTCTCTGTCCATTTCATTTCTTTAAGAGCCTCTACTCACAGTCCTTGCCAAAGCTTTTTCTAGAATTCATATATACTAGATAGAAAAGACCTTCTTGTTTTGTTCCACCTCTTGGGCCTTTCAAAACTTAAAAAATGTTGTAAGCTATTGATTTCTTCTACAAGAGCCTAATAGAGTCCTGATCATTATATTAATATTTATTTGTGTGTCCATTCATTTTATATTTTGCTATTATTTTTACCAATCTGGCAGATACCTTTCTTTATAATGTGTGAATTTTTTTTAGAACATCCTTAGACTCATTTTAAAGAAATTAGTGCCATTTTTGTCCTTTCATATTTGCCTGATACCGAGGTTCTTTTGACTAGCAGTAATATACTGCTATCAATTGCAATCCAGCAATTCTCTGTGTGAACTCCTTAGAAATCATTTTGTCCAAGTAAAGTCGTAACATTTTTGACAATTTATTGTACAGTATATTCCATTGATGCCCCAGTTTTGAGTGAGTTCTTCAAACTCCTGTTCCACTAAACATTACAACCAATTTAGGAATATTACTAACTTTTTGTACAACAAACACTGATACAGAGAATTTATGCCTTTTTGTCCTTGAGTAATCCTTCTATGCTTATGCCAGCTATCAGCACCATGGATTCTCTGGCAGGCATCCTGCTTCCGATAATTTTTTTAAAGTTGTCTTTTTATGGCTAGTTTAAATGCTTTTAGAATTTTTCTCATAAAAATCTTTTTGGCTTGCCTTGCTGTGAATTAATGTTTAACTTACCGGAGTTTGTCTATTTCTACTTTCTTCACGTGAGCAGATTTTTAAAGATGCCTTCTTATTGTCAAGAGCTTCCTTCCTTTTCTTCCTTTAGCACGAGCTTTTTTCTTTTTCTGAAGATCCTCTTCAAGTTCTTTCTGATTTATGATACGCTTACTCTGAACCTAAAACATTGATTTGTGATGCATGTTAACTGACCCAAAAAATTAGTCTGAGCCTTCAAACAGTCTCCATGCTGTCTGCAATACTTTTATGCTTTTAGCCACTTTCTAGTTAATCATCTGCAAACTTTTGGGTAGTTTAACTATTGCATCCATTTTGGTGGTTTTTTTTTTTTCACTTAATAGGATATTCAGTCTGACTACACTGTTATAGGTGACTGATAATTATGTCTTAAACCAGTCCCTGTACGTTGCCTAAGGTTAAATGAGAAGCTGTTTTTCTACGGGCAGGACAATGTGCTCTTAGGAGTGTATATGATGGTGTTTGGATACTTAACCAGTGCATCATTGCAATATAACTTTCCTGAATCTGAAATAGACCAGAGAAGTTACAAACATTTGATATTACTCATGTGTTTCCTTCTTTGCCTCAGTCTACTGATAAAGCCTCCCAGGCTTCCCAGGGGAATCTTTCCCAGGGGAACAATCTCACACTCTTTTTGTGAAATCAGCACAGCTGAATACCTCTCTGAAGTTCTGTACACAGCTTTCTGCAACATAAAGAACAGGAGGAACAGAGGTCTGTATGCAGTTGTAGGGATACAGTCTTATTGGCATGTGGGATAGCTTACACAGCTGGAGTCCTTCAGACAATTGGAAGAAATCACAGGTTTTCAGATCCTGTTATCTGCTGAAGGGGAGATACAGTGTGGACAGACAACTGAGGAGATTTCTGGAGTGCATTAGTTGACAACATCCCAACAAAGCTGAACTAGAGGTCAAAATGTGAAGATACTCTTCTAGACTTCATACTTAGAAAAAGCCAGTCAGGGATATGAAGGTCAAGAGCAGCCTTGTCTATAATGACCATGAGATGGCAGAGGTCAGGATCCTGAGAGGAGGAAACAAGAGAAAAAACAGCAGGATCATAACCCTGATTCAGAGATGTGCTTGGAAGAATTTCATAGGATACAGCCATGGAGAGAAGAGGGGTCCTGGAGATTGGTTGTTTCTCACAGGTCACCTCCAAGCTCAAGAATGGTCCAACCCAACACACAGAGTATCAAGCAAAGGTGGCAGGAGACATGTGTGGATGAAAAAGGAACTCCTCACTAAACTAACATGAACAGAATAAGCACAGGAGGTGAAAAGAGCAACAGGTGATCTGGGAGAAGTATAGAGACATTGTCTATACTCTATACGAGTATTCAAGGGATGGAATTAGGAAAACCAAAGACATCTGTAGGTGTATTTGGTGAGGGATGTGAAAGACAACAAGAACAGCTTCTACAGATACATAAGCAGAAAAATAAAAGCAAGTGAAAACCTGTGCCTGCTGCTGAATGGAGCAGCCATCCTGCTGACAAAAGAGAAAGCCTGAGGTTTCTTGATGTCTTATTTATCTCAGTCTTTCCTAGCAACACTGGTCTTTAGGAATGAATCCCAGGCTCCTGAGACCAGTGAGAAAGTTTGGAGGAAGGAAAATTTACCCTTGGTGGAGGAGGATCAGCTTCAGAAACATCAGACATACACAAGCCACTGGGACCCAATGAGATACACCCTTGAGTGGTAAGAGAGCTGCTCGGTGTCATTGCAAGGCCATGTTCAGTTATTTTTGAAAGGTGGCTGTACCAT
The DNA here is from genome assembly GCA_013396755.1 of Sclerurus mexicanus. Classification (NCBI taxonomy): domain Eukaryota; kingdom Metazoa; phylum Chordata; class Aves; order Passeriformes; family Furnariidae; genus Sclerurus; species Sclerurus mexicanus. The sequence goes on along the minus strand of VWZF01005544.1, from coordinate 765,957 downwards.
CTCTGTCCTTGGTAGTTTTAAACACTCCAGGGGACAAAGCCCTGAGCAATGCAGTCTGACCCTAGAGGTGGCCCTACTTTGGCAGAAAGATGGAAATCCCTTCCCATCCAGATAACTGTGTGGTAGGTATCATTCCATGATCACTGGCTCTCCACAATCACTGGCACCACTGGTTACATGGGCTGTTCTTCACATGGCTGCCATGTTTTGCTCTGCTTGTTTGTATGTGAAATTTCCACCAACAAAAATGCCATGGTAAAACATCATCTTATTTCATTTATATTGTCTGATATTTTCTGTAATTTATTCATTCCTACATAATTTGTGCACTCTTAGTAGTGTCCTGAAATTCTGCTTTCCACCTACTTTCTATGATGTCTACAAAGCAATTTTTAATCCAGGCATCCTATTTCACCCATTTTAACTCTCAGACTACAGTCCAAGTCTGTCACCTCCAAAAAAAAAAAAAAAAAAAAAAAAAATTTAAAAGGGTNAAAAAAAAAAAAAAGGATATTTCAGAAGTGTCAAAATACCTCACAAATGTGCATGGGAGCTGCTAACTGTGCTAATGAAAACAAATTCTTCAGGCACTTAAGTATGGACTTTATGCATTCATGTTTGCCAGAACAGAGAAAATTAAAGAAAAAAAATGAGCACAGTTTTTGTGTACATTGTTTTGCAGAGAATACTAGTCTTCAGGCTAAGCTGTAAAGTTGGCACACCATGGGCAATAAGGATATGGGCTCTATAAACATATGACTCAAAACTAACTCCCATAAGCCGTGGTTATAAGACTTTATGAAGCTTTGCTGAGTTTCTAGCTTTAAAAATGGATGCAGCATTTCCTTCCCCAAAATAGGTTTGCTAATCTAGAAATTATAAGATTACTATGTAGTCAATACATAGGACTTAAATGTTTTATACATGCAAAAAATCCTTTTTTTTCACTTTGAAAACAGATGCATTGTTATAGGTATTTTTTACATTTTAATAGATATTCCTGTAATACATGTTTTTTATCACAGTACTCATTCATATAAAACTGGACTTTGTTAGAACAAACATAATACTCTAAAGCAGTTACAAAAATAGAAGAAAATAATTTTGTGGCAATGTAACAGTAGCTCAATATGCATAGAGTGCCTGAAGGTAAAGTTTGAGTGTACGGTCTCCAGGAAAATGTGATTATAAGACTGATCAATATAGTGTTCCAATAAATAATCAAACCACATACTGCTTTCTGTGGCTGGCATAAATGAAATGTAATTATTTTGACCAAGACTTTTTTCTGTTGTTATTGCATTAATTTCTTATACCATACCAGTGTGTTCCCTGACAAATGAATTCCAGGCTGCTGTGGAATTTTTGTCTTCATTTTGTCTTTACTTATTTGTTCTCACACACTGAATGGAAGAATGCAGACTCACAGGAACTAATGAGGTAATTCATAAAGCTGACAACAATAGACATGAGAATTAATCTAGTGGTGGTCTGGTGAAAGGGGAGAAGAGGATTACAGGTACATGGCTGCCAGCCAACATGCATCCACAGGAGGTCTAAAATCACATCTGAATTCTCTCTTCCCCTAAATTCCACTAGAAACTTCCGCATTTTCTTCTCTGCATATTTCGTTCTTTGTGCCTCTTTGCCAGTAGTGCTATACAGGATATAAACTGCAGCAGATGTGAAATTCTGTCTCCAGCACTCAGATTCTTTGCATAAATGTCTGCTTGGGGCGCCCCTGAAGGAGAATTCTCGAGGATGAAATTGTGCCAAAACCCATAAGGGCTGTTTATTGCCATATTACTTTTAGTCTATACGATTCTTAGCAACAATAGCATGTTTTTGAGAATGTACTAAGTGACAAGGCAGGACGTCATTACTGATGTTTTGTGTATTTTATTTTCTTAATAGGAACCGAGGAGAGCAGTCCAGAACACAACTTCGTGTTTGTTAGTTTTGTTCTGCAGGGAAGTGAGAGGGATCTTCTATATGTGCTGCTATTCTTTGTTTTTCATGGGGGAGCAAGAAGTCTTTCTGGATTTATTGTTGCTCTATTTTTCCTACTCACATTCTCAGGAGTGATGCCTGGGGAGAAGGTTATGAAAATGTGTGGGAACAGAAATACTATGAAAGGCAAGGGAGGTGGTTTTATAATAACCCCTGAGGACCTTTCCCAATGGGAAAACAGTCTTAGGAGAAGAAAATACTAAATGAAACTGAAATGATCAGGATGCGTTATTAATTCTTGCCTTAATTGTATTACAAGTTTCCAGGTAATTAATGAATTGTTACAAATAAGACTAATCTGTTTCATTTTTCTATTACTTGTCATGCTTTATCAATATCTGGTTACACAGTTCCACGCTGTTGCTGGTATCCACTGGTTGTCTGATGTTTCATCAATGCCATGCTGAGCAAAGGGTCATTGAGATAACAATAACTTCTAGCTTTGCAGTGGCCAGCCAGAAGTGAGTTCTGTTTGACCTTTTCTTGACACAGGTGGTCAAATTCTTTTTTTGTCCTGTCTTCTAAGACAAGCTCATCAGACAGATAAGAAGTCAGGGATTTTTACAGGTTTTAATGACACTCCTACATTATACCTGAGCTGATTCTTTATTGACAGCCCTCAGAAGAATGTTCAAACCCCACATTTCATACCATATTCTCATGTTTTCAGTTCCTCGAAGACGGCCATAATAATAAAGATGAAAAAAAAAAGTTAATCATTAATTAAAAACTTCACATCTGGTTTAGAGAGGAGAAAGCTGAAGAGTTGATCTCAATAAAATGAACTGCAATAAAACATTCTTATGAGTTTGAAAGAAATGTAGACATTAGCAATGATGCAGCAAGAGAGACAAATGATATCAAAACCATTATATATGTAAAGGAGTATTTATAACACCTAACTAGAAAGAGGTGACAATATGAGAGGCCACACTAAAAATCTGTGTATCTTTGTAAGAAAAGACGACAGTAGTAGTAACATTAAAGCCACATATGTGGAAAGAAAAATACCCCAAACTTTGCTTAAGACCTGATGCACTCACATGAGCCATCCCATTTTAATACATGGGAATACATATGTGAGTAAACCCCTTTTTATCAGTTTTAAAGTAGTAGCATTTGGGGGTGTATTTTAAGTTTTTTCATCTGCTCGTTCAGTTCTATCAGCATTAGCAGGAGTAGGAACATCAGCTGATATGCTGTGCTATCACTTGTCCACACTTTCTGTGTTCTGTGGCAAGCAGAGGAGCCAAGCTGCAGTGTTTCTACAGTGAATGGCCCCCAGGAAGGCTCCACTGGGGTGCAACCACTGGTACCCACATGCCAGCATATTGGGGAACTGTCTCTGATATCCTCAGGTGTATCAAGCTTTGTGTTTTCGGACTTGGGTTTGGGAAACAGATATCCCATCATATGCACAGATAAGATGCTCAAAACGCTCCTAATTTGGGTGTGAAATATGCTTGAGAAACTCACATCTCTGCTATTGCTTGGAGTGTATCATTCTGTCTATACTACACTCATCCCATCTCTGGCAGGGTGTGCAGTCTTGGGCCCCTTCTCTAGCACAGCTGTGGACTCTTCCCTTGATATCCCCACGCTGCCTGCTGCTGTGGATTTTTCTGTTATTTTGTACCCTGCTTAGCACTATTTTCCCACCTGTTCCAGGCCTCCCTTGTGAGGAAAGATATGAAAATGGGGCAGGATGACATTCCCTCTCACAGTAGCTTCAATATTTGCATGCCTTGGGCTTTTGTTGCCTGATTGATATTGAAGGATGTAAGTGATATATAATACAAGGGATATATTTATTAGGAAAAGGTTTTTTCACTCAGAGGGTGGTTGGGTACTGGAACAGGGTCTCCAGAGAAGTGATCACAGCACCAAGACTGACAGAGTTCAAGAGGCATTTGGACAGTGCTCTCAGGCACATGGTGTGACTCTTGGGACTGTCCTGTGCAGGGCTAAGAGTCAGACTTTGACGATTCTTGTGGGACCCTCCCAATTCATGATATTCATGATTCTCTGAAGTGACCACTGAAGCAATGCACTCTGACAGCACCATATTTACAGACAGAGTGAATAACCTATAGAGTGGAATTTTAGGGATGGGTAAATGTGCCTCTCCTTTCTTGTACTTTTGCATGCTTTATTTTCTCAGCACTGTCTTTTTAGTTTAAGTCCTTTGTCTCCTGGCTGCTATCACGAGTATTACAGTTCCCATTCTGTGTAGCTGTCAGGATCTTCTCCCTCTGACTGTCTCTTCCAACCTTCACAAAAACAACTGCTCTATCTTAAAGACGTCTAACCTCAAGATTCCTGTCCTAAGCACTGAAATTGTTTCTGTTCCTTCTTGTCCTCCTTCACTGTAGGATTTTGCCATCTTTTCTGCCATGAGATCATTTCATTGAATAAAAGGATTGTCTTTGATTTTTAAGTGTTGAGCATAAATGTGTGATATAAATCACAGTAACACTTAAATGAGTGTCCAAACACATCTATGGGAAACCAAAACAGGAAGCACTTTCTTATATGAGAAGTTCTCATCAGATGATTAGCAGCAAAAAAATAACTGAAGAAAATTTTTCCCAGAGCTTTCACCATCATAATGTTAGTGAAAAATCATCAAAGATCAGCATCTAGAGAGGAAAATTCTGGGGAAGAGTAAATAAATTCATTTGTGGTGACAAAAGTCACTCTATTTCCCTGAGCAAGGAGACATAGGAAGTATTCTGCATTGGAGAATGGCTGGAGATGAGATAATACCAACACCGGAGATCCAAATGGAAACCAACTCCTTACAACATCCAAGGTTATCGTGTCCCAGGTTCAGTCCTTTATAACAGGGAAGCTGTGAGGGAGTGCAAGCTGATGGAGGGCAAAATATTCCAGGGAGACACAGAACAAGAGAATTAACACAGTGAAATCTCTTCCACTGTTAACCTGTTGATGATTGCTGAAGGACCAGACTGCCTACCTTAGATTAGACAGGGGTACTTGTCTCTCACTTTTCACTCTCTTATCAATCATTGAAGAAAAAGTGTAAACTTCTGTTCTCTTTGTGATATGTTTTAGCCCAGAGATTTGACTCATAGAGTGGTTGTAGAGCAATCACTGCCATAGTGGGGGAAGCTCCCTTCAGAGACACCTGAAGCCACACTCTCCAAAGGCCACGTGTCTCCTCAGGATCCATCACTCCTTACCCACAGCACTGCATACCTGAGATGGCTATGAGCAGGCAGCAAATATTCTCTCATTCTTCATTGAGTGAGGGACAACATAATCCCCACTGAGCAGGCAGGTGACATTTCTGACTCCCTCTCACATACCATGGAGTTACCATGGAGCAGAGGGAGTGGCACAAGCAAAAATTCCAACCAGCATCCACCACAAAGTCCACTATTCACATGTTTACTAAATGCAACTTTTTTGCAGCTATGTAGGGCATCTTATCCACATTTGTAGGCTTACCACTCAACTTCCTTTTCTTTCACCATCTCTTTTAGTACTCTTGCCTAATTTTTTCTCTTTTGAGGATTCTTGTCCCACCTACTTTGATGGAGAGTGGAAGAAATGGTGATGAACAGTGCTCACTTATAGTGTTTGGTAGAGATTTATGATGCCTCCTCTCATTTTTGGCATTACTCTCTGTGGGTAAAATCAATGATACTTTCTCACTTGGCTGAACCACCTCACACGTGATATAAGGAAATTATTGTCTTGTGTATGTGATCTGAACTCTAACAACTTCATTTCCTTCCCCTTGCTCCTCTGCATCACAGCTAACTTTTCTTAAACTGGTTGACACTCTTCATTTACAGTCAGAGCAATTGTTCTCAGTCTGTATTTACATTAGAACAATACTATTTCACCACCCACCTTCCATTTCAGATGTGCAAGGGCCTTATATACCTTCGCTATATTTTTCCAGTCAGTCCAGAAAAAGGTATCACTTCACCCTATAAATCCTGTGAGGGTGACATTCTGTCATTCATACAAAAGTTTGTTTTCCATCTTCACATCTGCCAGTTATACCTGTGTTAAAAAAAAAAAAGTATAAAATTAACTAGGATTCAATAACATGTGGACAACCAAAAATAAATAGAAAACAAATAGTTAACACCCCTGGCACCATAACATACCAGCATTTTGATGACAGAGATTTCTGACTTTAGGGTAGCTATGATTAAGCTTTATTTCAGTAGAATTAAAACTGTATTACAGACTTGAGGAAAACATATGGTAGAACAGAAGTCCTCCTCAATGTTCTTAGTGCCTTTTTAAGTAGAGCATCCCAAGGATCAATACTGAGGAAGGAGGGGTCTGGGACCAGGGCACAGTGGTGGTGGTAATGGTTACTCTGAAGAATTTGAGTATAGAAATGTTCTGCAGAAAATCAGATAATTTCTGTTACGCTGAGTTAATGTAAAAACATAAACAAATGCAGAGAGTGGCACATGTTATCTGCACTCTACCTCACATGTGCCGTGTAAGGGATGTGCTTTTAAACTCTTTCACATTTTTATGTAGGCTTAATATCTTCCAGATTAAATAGGTGTGGGATTTTTAGGTGTGGTGTCTGGATTTGTTGTTGCTATCAGCATATGAGTCAAAATACAAAGCACTCTGATTTGAAGTAATTGCAAAACTGTCTACTTGACTGTGAAGGGAATGAGAAAAACATCAAGAAGGGTCTACTTTGAAAAACATTTTTAAAATACCATAGAAAGCAAGATGCAGGTGATATGGTTTGCTATGAAGTATTATGTAAAATAGTCTCTTTTGCATTACCTCCACTAATTTCACACTGTTTGTTCAAACTTGACCTTCAGTGCTAGTCTGCTGTTATGCCCAAAATCTACTGAAATAATTAGGGATAGATCCATGCTAACAGCTTTGGAAGCACTTCTTATCCAGAAGCTCTAATTGGACAAAATGCTGTGCACCTTATCTCCCCTTTAATCCCTTACTTCAATTCCCTGGGAAAAAAGCAAATTTCAGAGAACAAAAGGCAGCAGCAGGGCACCCTGGCAGTCTTCCAGCACAGATGTCTGAGAACCATGGTAGTGCTAGGTGACCACTTACATTCCACACATAATCTGTCAATCTTTCCTTCACTTCAGTGACTTAACTTTGGTTGGGGCAGTCAATCTTTTAACTACTGTTATACTTCAAAATATTTCAGATAATTAAAGCTGGTACAGCTGAGGACAAAGTTTTAGTATAGCTTGAACTCATGGAAAACAGGACTAGTTCGTAAGTCCTCCTCAGCAAGACAGTTGCTCCACACCAACGCTTATCTAAGTTATGAAACGAAAAATCAGCAATCTATATTTTCTACTGCTTTTTCTGCATGAAAAGTTCACTGTGACAGAATGACCATCTAAGACTGCAGATGAGCCTTCAAGAAATTAGTTTAGGATTTACTGCGATATGAGCAAGTTATAAAGCAGCCAGAGGCACTGATACTTGGATTCAATATACATGAGATCACTACTTTTTCTGCTGATCCTACTCACTTTTCCTCTGTCTTTTCCACTTCCACCACAGAGCTCACAGAAAAGTCATTAGAGATTGCAGATCTCTCCTTTCTTATGTGATCAACCCTCTCTGTCAAATCAGTTACTTTACCCTCTCTATATAATGATATGTTGGGGCAGAGAGGAAAATGTTTAGGCACCTAGTTTTAATTAATGGGTTTTAATTCACCTTTATGATTTCATAAGTTTTAGCACACACATGATTAATAAGTCCTTAATGAAATTTTCCTAAACATATTTACTGTCCAAACAAGTTTTTTTACTGCTATACTTTTTTTTTTTGAAACTCATGTTTAAATTAAATAGCTGCAAAAATGCACAGAGAAAACTTCTGAATTTGCCATTGAGTCATAGGAAATAGAGCCTGGGACCAGGACAGTGGAAATGCCCTGGGTTATGAGCAAGCCTCTCTGTGAGGTGAATATTGACAGAAGGACTATACCTCTCAGACAAAGCTATTTTATCAAAACCAAATATCTTCACTTTTCAAGGTAAGGGAGATTAAGAGCTGACATTTCAAGACCAAGTTAGAGAAACTACTGATTAAGCACTAATCCAAACTGTCCCTTCTCCATTATCATCAAGGAGGAGAGTGAGCTATATTAAAAGGAGAGTATAATTCTGTCCATTGATTTGCTGAGTCCTTGCATATATCTCAAGGTTATGATATTACAGTTTGCAGCAAAACATGGAAGTCTAGTTTTGGTGTGTTCCAATAGGAGAACTACATGAAATACTATGTACTGTGTTGTAGTGATAGCTAGTCAGCTTTGTACATGTTACGTTCTCACAAATTTTATCTTCAATCACAGACGTATTCAAAGAAACCTCGGAAAGAGATTTTTAATCATTGTTAGGCTGATCAAACTAGTAATATGTCTTCTTTTCTTAAAGGTTGAATGCAGTCTTCCTTTGATGTAAGAGTATCTTCTGGTAGATGAACTGGTACACCTAATTGATTTGCCTGCAATTCAGCTCTGTATTATATACGGTCAGCATTCTAGTAACATTAACCCAGTGACTGATTGTCCAAATAGTAAAATTTTGAAAACTGGATGCTAAGATGACTCTGATTTCACATTCATGATATGTAAACTGTAAAGTTTCTCAGTTATTCTTCATTAAATGTATTTGTCTGTTCTACTGTTTTAATAGAAAAATCCAGATTTGTTGCAAAACAGGTGCTGCTTCAGAGCTGTCTCCAGCACTGCATTTTAGTGAAATGCTTGGCCAGAATCTTAGTGTTTGGGGACTTAGCAGAGATCAATTACTATAAAACTAAGCAGACATGAGAAAAATACCAGCTTAAGATATTTGTAACTCTCCTTTGCAGAAAATCTTACAGAGCATAATTCCCTCACAGAAAGCTCTTTCCTGTGATTTCATCCAAATCATCACACTTACGCTATAACAAGAAAAGATGTTCTTTTCTCATCTCAGCCAAAACCAGAAACCATGGCAATATCAAAATGTTTGAAATGTACCCTTGAAGACAATGTTCGTGATTCCTTCTTATTGCAGCTCTACTGATGGAGCAATTGCCCACTGAGTAGAGACTTGGTTGATCTTTCTTGTTATCAGTAGTGTTCACATCCAAATCACCTTCCTTTCAGTTCAGTATGCCAAGCACAAGGTTTCAAGAGTGGTAGGAAAGGGATGCAGAAGTGCACATACATATCCACTCACCATCTCTTGTTTCTGTTTGTTTTGGGCTCGGTTTTAGGGTTTTTTTTACCCTGTATCAACAAATTCAGAATTCATCAGTCCAGAGAGTGAGAAACATGGGCACATAAGTAACACTCACCATATTTTAACATATTGATTGTGTGCCTGTGTGTTTATTTCTACTGTAAACAATGAATAAACTGCTGAAAGAACTGAAGCCACATGTGAATCCCTTCTAGACAAAATCCCTGATCANACAGTGATAACTGGTCCCACCTGCTGAACTAGGACACAAGGCTTCACAGCTTTGCTCTTGCTGACATTTTCTCCTTGCTGAGTGTGAACCAGCCATGATGGCTCACAATAGGTTCTGCCTGGGATAGTGAAGCAATTAGATGGCCTTTCCTCAATTTTTTTTGGCTATTTAGGGACAAACTTTATTTCCTTTCTCCAAAAACTCAAGGACACATGGATCCCAGCATTCCTGAATACTGGATATATGTTCCAATCACCTTATCCAACAAATTTGCCTTAAAAGTCTGTCAAAATGTGTTGAAGACATATATATAGGGCTGCTGGGCATGACAGAAGGACCCCCAGACCCATTTGGACCAGCATCAGCAGACAAGGAGAGATAACCTACAGCAACTCACCTGGCATCAGGAGTCAGCCAAGTCCCTAGATCCCACATGGACACCTACACAAAGACATTTAAATTCAGGAAATTAATTAAATATTTGGAAATTGAATCCTCACTGTTCCTGTAAAATGCTTTCAGCTTCAGTGTAACTTTTTTACTGCTACAAAAGCAGAAACAAATTTTATAAAGACATGAACTTCATTAAAATTTGCCACCTCCCCATGATACTAAGAGGCCCTTCTCAATTACTGGATTCTTCTGCTTTTCTCTGTGAAAAAGGGAAACTGAAACCAATACTATCCCAATTAGATCCTTCTGCTTCTTGCAAAAAAAAAAAAAGTCATTGATGAAGATTATACTGGTGCCAAGTCTCTGAGGGGAAAATAGTTCTGTTTGCAAAAATGTCTTCAAGCTGTTGCTGCCTTGCCTTCTCCTTCCCACCTTTGCCCTACTGCTTGATGTAATTTACACAGGCCCCACTAATGATTGCGCTGACCTAACCGGGGAGAGTCACAAACTGCTGCAGAAACCAGAAACTGAAAGGATCACTTCCCAAATAGGTTTCACCAGTCTGTTTTCATGCAGACCCCTGCCCTGAGACCTGAGATTTCTTACTGAGCTGCAAATGAAATTGCCCCTGTTCCCTTGAACTCCTTCCAGATCTCAGCTAGTTTGGGATGGGTGACGCCTGGTCACTCTGCTTGTACACCAGCATGGGATTTTACCCGTGAGGTCTCCCATTTGAGCAGTAACCAAATACAATCCTTGTTTCAGCTGTGTGATACTAGATCAGTGTCTGTCAAAGAGTCTCCGGCTTGAGGAAAAAGGCTAGATGTGATGAAGACCTTCTTCTTTTTCACATCTGTCACTTTTATCTCAATCTGTAAGTGAATGTCTTTTTCTTATCAACAGCAAATTTCAAGATTTTGGCTTCTGCTTTGCAAGACATTCCACTGGAGTCACAGATAAGGTTCAAGATAGGCACACCGGTTATCAGCTGTTTCCCCAGACAACAGAGGAGATGTCAGCAACACAGAAAAGGTAACGTTTTTTTGGCCTGTTTACATTTCAAAAAATAGGAACTTTTCCTATCAATGAAGTGCTTCCTGAAAGGGCATTCGCATTCCGTTTTTGAAGAGAACGAGCTCTACCCCAGTGCTACCCAGGGCATGAGATGAACCAAAGATACACAGACATTCTGCAATGCACAGTGAGGTGTGTTGGTGCATCCTGTATGGAGTGGGTTTTAAATTGTTTTCTTAAAGAGCCTTCTAGCATGAGGCAAGGCAAAGATAAGAGCTACATAAAATGAATACATAATATGTCCTTAAGTTAAAAAAAAGAAACAACCAAACAAACAAAGCAAAAAAAACAGCCAGGCACATGCCTTGCCTACTAGGAGCATCTTTGAAAGTCCTGCTTGTTTACAGTTCAGCTAAGGCCACTTAGCAATAGCTATACTATTGCTGGATGGTAATTAAATAGATTATATGGATTTATAACTATGATAAATCTTTACTATGTAAATGTTATCAGACAGCTTATGAAAGAACTAAAGAAACAGGAAGACTCATTTGTGTCTCCTTCAGTCTGTTACCTTTGTTTGCTGCTCAGCCCCAAACTGTATATAACTTGTCTTAAAGACAAATTCTGCAGTTTAATTCAGGCAATAGATAGGAGTGAATATATGGAGAATATTCAAACCTGCAATGGTGTCTGGTTTGGTCCACTTGTTTTGGCCACAGAGAAGCCAAGAAGGGCCATTGCTGAGTGGTACTTGTGAAGGGGCTAGCATTTTCCTGGACAGCACTAAAGGGAACCACTTCTGTCTTCTACCTTTCCCTACATGTAAAGCTTTTTCTTAATGCATCAATTTGATTAAACAGAAGGAGAATGCAAGCTCATCAAATATATTGTAATATATGAGGGTGCAGCTCTCCTGACTTCTGAGAAATTGCATCTCATTCCACAAAAGGTAGATTTGGCTTTGGGCTTGGCCAGAATACATTTTCCTTCATAATCTTTTTCCATTTAATCAGAGCTGTGGGTTGAGTGGTACAGGAGAAACATTAAGCAATTCTCAAAGGTGTAGAGAACAATATAGAATGTGTGTTGAAGCTATTCTGTTTTCTCTTGTCCCCCAAGTTGTTGTAGTTGCCACCCACTCTCCCAGCTACAAAGAACTGAAATAGACTGTAAGGACAGGTCAGAAAGGACACCTGCCCATTAAGAATAATTAGCAGTACTTCCGGAGTTTATAGCTTTCAATACCTTTCTCTGCAAAATATTTATGAGGGGAGAGCCCCCCTTCCTCAGGAGTTCCATTTCCTGCAGCAGGAATTATCCAGTTTGGATGGCCATTATTTTCTTCTAAAACACTTACAACTTCCCCTCCTCCATTAAAAACAGCATCTTTCAACACAGCAATAATCTGTATCCTTTGAAAGTTGAATTTTCAGGGAATGAGGAAATGGGAACAGGAGAAATATGACATACTGCCAATTTTCTGTTGAGCCATATCTGTAATGTACTCCATGGGATCCTGTTACTCTAGGCAGACATTCACAATTAAAGAGGTGCAACATGTCACCTTTAATTGGTATATCATAAAATAGTTTTTAAAATATTGAACATTAAGAGATTTAAATCTTTTTAATGCTTCTGGATGGCAATCTCTCAAGGTTCATATTGAGGCCAGACCCTTACAGTAAATAGAATGTAGGCAAAAAAAGTAATAACACAAATTAATGACTTGTAGAAAAGGTTTGAAACAGGTGGAATAAGATCTCTGTGACTTCTGAGTTTCCAAACAATCCACAGCTGAAAGCTGGAGGAAGGAGAGGAAATTTCTATTCCTTTACCATGCTCAGGTAAAGTCATTTATTACCATCAGAGACATAGGTAATGTTTGAGACACTCAAATCCACAATGCAAGTGAGCTAGATGAGGAGATATGGTAGCTGTGCTTTCCCAAATATTCATAATAGCCATGTGATTTCCAGAAGTCTGTGGGTATTTAAGAAGGTTGAATAGCGATAAGTATGCTACTGGAAAAAATGGTCATTTTACCTAACTCTAGCATTTTCCTAACAAAGTGTTTGAAAGGTAAAAACAAAATCCAGGATGTTTATGTAATTGAGTTTGCTCAATATGTAGATATTTGCAAACAATAAGAAGTTATGTAGGCACAGTGTGTCATTAATGAAGAGTTTCAAATAATGAAAAGCTGTGTCAAAAATAGCCATCCACAAAGTTAACAACACATACACACCTGAAAAGAGGTGCAACTAGGACTTCAATGAGCAAGGTCTGGCACAAGGAATGTCCTTCTGATAGCACATTTTTTCTCTTATCACAGAATCGTCAAACAGACTCTAGTCCAAATATTATATCCTTTTTAGTATCCCAGGAAAAGGCCTATCCTACAAATCTGTGTCTGTTTCATTAAATCTTAACACAGGTGATAATGGAGTTTTTAATTTTTGTTAAGATTTACTTTAACAGCTTTTTGCTAGGTTTTGATGTCTGACCTAAGTTTGTGTTCATTAGCTTGAAATCATTACTGTTACGCCAAGTACTTGAGTGCATGTACTTGTAAATTGCCCTGGTAAATAAATGCCAAGAATTTTCCACAATAAATGCTAGTGCTTGGAGTAGCAAATTCATTCTTCATTATATAAAACTTTTTTCCTCATTCCATCTGAATTATTCCAAGGACTTAACAGCCTTTTTCTGCGCATGTTAAAAGGATATAAAAGTATGTCACTTATAATTACTATAATATTTCTGTCCAAAATCTCAGTCACAGCTGATCACTTCTTTGAAGTTTTGGAAACTTCAAATTTAAGAAACAAATTTAGCCAATTTCTTATTACTTACACACAAACTATAGTTGGCAAATTGCTGTCAGTATCCTATAGCCAAAGGAACTCCCAGTGCTTTCTTTTCAAAGACCCTTCCTCAATTCTGAAAGGCATTGCCCGTAGAATAATGACTTCTGCATTTAAGGAAGTCCATCTGTTAGGTATTAAATTATTTAAGTGGCCCTTTCCTCAGACCAAGTTTATATTTAGCAGTTTTCCAGGAGCAGCACAGAGTGTTCATCTAGATCAGGTCTATAGCTGAATGAGACAAAAGCCAAAGACTCTGTCTAACAGTCTACAATGACCAGACCAAGGCTGAATTAATTCTTTGTACACTGAATCAATACTTTAAAATTAAACTCAAGCTACATCAAACCTGAACTTTGGACTTCTATCCTGTCCTTCATGACAGATGAATGAATGAGAGTATATATGGGTTAGATAGAAGTTTGGTTTTTTTTAAAAAAAGTTTACTCCAGCAGTCTCAGCATGTACTCAATTTACAGCTGAAAATTATTATTTCTTAATCAAAATGAATAGAAACAAAAGAACTTTGAAGGCTACTTTTATGGAAAACAGCCAGATACAAAATTGCAAGATCTTGAACTTGTAAAAGAAAGCTTGAGAGACTGGAATCACTTGGAAAGCAGCCTTATGAGAGTATTGAAACTTCCATAAGCAACAAAAAATTGACTGCCTGATGAGATAGAATCAGTGTAGCAAGAAAACTTATCAACCACATATGAAGAGAAGGTTGTATTTCTGGACACTAAGGCTAGGAAAGAGGGCACTACATATAAAAAAACTGTAATTTAATAACTGCGTAGAGAAAAGCAGGAGGAAATGGTTAAGTGCAGGGTTAAAGCACAGAGAGAGGACTGAATATGTCTGAGATTCTGCCAACCAATAAAGTTAGATATTAATAGGTGACTTTGGGGTGATGATCTTTATTAACTCACCAGATAACAAGATAGGGATGGATGGATGAAAGTAAAGGCAAAAGAATCATCTTAACTGAAACAAAAAATTTGGGATTCTGTCTAATGTTTCCTTACATAGTCATTGCCTAACTGTGTTTTAGCAATGCTAAAACCATTCTTACTTTCTGTTTAGGCTTGTAAGAGTCTGAATATACATATCTGTGTACAAGGTTTCAAGCAAAAACTTATTACCAAGGTACAATAAAAATCTGAAGCCAAGGACAAGAAAAAAATACCAGATGAGAAGCCATAAACAAGTCATAAGGGCAGGTGATGCCCAGGGCATTGAGACAAAGGTCGCAGCCCTCAGCAACATACCTACTCGATAGCAATTACACGTGCTGTTGCCACTCCAGCAACTCAGAAGCATGGGCAGGCTGTACCTGTGTTCACCTCAGCACTTTAATTCCTAAGAAACCTTGGCAGGGGAGATCCTAAGAGATGAGAAATTAGCCTTAAGCCAATGACAATTTTTCTTTTTTTTCACTTAGGGCCAACTTGAAGTCCTTGGTGGCATCCCAGACATCATACTTTGCAAGGGAATATCACGTCTTCTGCATAGGTACATCACTACCTTCTCCTTGACAGGAATCTAGGTAACAGGTGAAGGACCCCTGGCTGCAGTGTTTCCTGACCTTGCCTCATCATCATTCTCACAAGAGCCCTCCAGAGGCACTGATGTAGCCTTCTTGTTTACTCAGTAGTCAGCAGAGAAACAGCTCTGTTTACAATTAGAAATATTCTGAGGTACTTAGGATGTTTTTCTTCAAATTCCTCTTCTGAAAAGCATATCTTCAAACAATAAGCCTCTGTAAGTGAAGAGATTTGTCCTTTCAGAAGTATTTTTGTCTCCTAACTAAATACCATAGTGGTACTTTTTGGAGCAAGGAATGTTTGTTCAGCATCTGCCATAATGATTGTCTCCACAGTACAAATACTATCATGTACAATGATATCTGACCTTTCACTGGGAGAAAAACTA
This sequence comes from Sclerurus mexicanus, assembly GCA_013396755.1. NCBI lineage: Eukaryota > Metazoa > Chordata > Aves > Passeriformes > Furnariidae > Sclerurus > Sclerurus mexicanus. The sequence goes on along the minus strand of VWZF01005544.1, from coordinate 750,277 downwards.
TTTACAGTTTGAATGACTTAGCTGAAAAAGTAGCATTTCAAAAGTCCCAAAGCCATTCACTCAAACTTTGAGAGTGTACATCTGTAATTTCACAGAATCACAGAACATGCTGAGTTGGAAGGGTCCCACAAGGATCGAGTCCAACCCTTAGCCCTGCACAGAACCATCCCACAGAGTCATACCATGTGCCTAAGAGTAAATTTGGAGGATGTGAGACACAACAGCATCTTTAATGAAACCTGTCTTTCAAGGAGAGATGTCAGTTTGACTCAAAAAGTCACCCTGAAACTCTCATAAAAACAGGCATACATGGCTCAGTGCAAAATTTCCTGACAGTAAGTCTGACATAAAGGTTATCTTAGAATGTACCTTTCCCACGCTGAGCTCAAACAATCACCCTGGATCGCTGCTCTGTGCATCTGTCGCAGCTATCAATTCAATATTGCAATGTTTTACGCTTCCTTTACAAAGGCATCATGTGTGGGGCTTTGCTAATGTCTCAGAAGTTTAGTGTGCACCAGTTTATTGCAGAAGGGTTGAGTAAAGAGCCCAGGATACACAGTAGAGAAAAAGGGACATTTAGCAGAAATGCCCTGAAATAACATATATGCACATTTAATAAGCTTCACAAAGCTTCCACAAAAAACAGACACAGACGCTGCTCACATGAGCTCTGCAGAAGATGTTCTGAAGGTATTGTAGTGGTCCTGACAGAAGACAACTGTACATTGAGTAATTAACAACCCATATAGCAGTTAATCTGAGCAGTCCAGAGTCATGCTGTGTTGTGCCATGCTGTTCTGCAAGTCCAGCCTGGCCTTCAGGCAGTGCTGTGCCCCACAGATCTCTTGGATGCAAAATAAACTCAGTAACTTTGCTCTAACAGAGTAGCTTGGGGGTAATTCTTACTTGGTACCAGGGATTATGTCACCAGCCTAATATCACCTCTATCTAAAAGTACAAAAGGCATCCCCAAGTTCGACAATAGAGATTACAAATAAAGCTGTTTTCTTGTAAGAAAATTCTATAATAGCTCAAATTATCAAAACAGGACAACCTCTTCCATGGGCAAGGTCTGCACTGCATGGATCAGAGGCCTCTTCAGCGCTGCACAAACTGTGGTTTCTAACAGCTTAAGAGATTGTAATATCTATACTATTCTGTCCTTCCAGTGTTAGTGCTAATAAGTAGCATTTTAAATTACCCGTTTTGGAGTCTGAGTGCCTTTTGTACCAGCATCATGATGGACCATGACATCCTGGAGCAAAAGAGGTGCACAGGACAGGGCAGTTATGATTTTTCAAGTGAATAAGATACTCACATCCTTTTTAAAAGACACCAAACAGTTAAAGCTCTGCCTTTGACAACTGCAAGATATATATAAGAACAGTAATGCATAGGAGACTTCACATGGACCTTTAAGACAGGGTTTCCCTTCCCTATAATCAGTCCTCTGAAACTTTGTCATATCACCTTGAGCCAAAGTTTAGATTCCCTATATATTTAGCAAAGAGAAAGTGGTGATTCAGTATAGCAATCCAGTCCTTTTTAAGATAGGTATCCAGTAAAGGCAAGATTAAGCTTCCTCTGCAGATGCACTGAGTGTCCATAGAAGCCAAGCCTGATCTTCAGCCAGCTTTAACTTCATATCTAACTATTACAAGTTCAAAGTCAAGTGAGGTGATTTCTACAGCCAGTTGGTACTGACAGAGAAGTCAAAACAGGTTGGAAGCAAAATATTTGTAACATACTAAAGACAAGATAAATATAGCCATCTGGGGTTTTATATTAAAAATAAAAAATAAAAAACCCAACCTTCTAAGAAATATGTATGTCCATCTGGTACCGCTGCATTCATTCTCTTTGCTATACCCTCAGTTTGCTCCACACAATTTTGCAGGAGTTTCTCCAGATTGTAATGAATGATCCATCCACTGACACCAGACCAGACAGATGTATTGCCTGTCAGTGACTGTTGCAACCCACCTCTTGTTTATGCCCACTAGCACTCTCCATATGCTTGCAGGCATTTGTTGTGACCTCAAGAACTAATTATGAATAGGTGACAGGCAATTGATCTATTAGGACACCGGAGTTTTCTGTAAGGGGCAGGCTGCTGGGTAAAAGGCTGCTATAAAGCTACTGGAGACAGAGTTGAAGCTAAAGGAGTAGAAGAGTACAGAACCGTGGTGCTGTGAATGCAACAGGAACATTTGCTACTGTCATGTGGTTAGCATGGGTCTCAAGTCATGCTCCAGCTCAAATTTTTTTTTCAGCTGAACACCAAGTCTCTAAATACACTCTTTCCAGAGATTGGAGTAGAGATGCATCCTAGGGGAAGCACAGGCAGAGGACTGCAGGGAGGAAAGGAAAGTTCCTGAGCACAGACCTTTGGAGGCTTTATGGACACAAAGTCTCAGCTTGAGGGACTTGATTCTGAATTCAAGTAAAGCTACCTGCACCTGTGTGTCTATGTGTGTGTGTAGATACATGTATCTCTCTATACACACACATGAGCATACAATGGGGCTGGACAAAAAGAGCATTTCTTACTATTTCTGCAACATTATATGTATTTTTGAATGCTTTTGTTCTATAATTTAGTGATTGAGTTACTTACAAACAGTTTTCTGCTGTTTGACCAACTCCAGATATAAAGCTATGCGCACACAAAGATGAATACAAATTATTTTAGTCTCCTACTTAAATAAACTATTGAGTCTAAGAACTCAAGAGCTAGTAGTTGGACTAAGACACTGCACTCCTCTAACTTTTAGTATTTCTATATGCTTTCTGTAACTTACTATCTGATCAGAATTTCTTAATGATATTTGAATGACATACGTCTTTGGGTTTTTTTCTTTTCTCCAGTGCCTTCTTCTTGCCTTCAAGAAAATAAATTGTATAAAAGTGGTATTAAGTGGTCAAATCATTCCCTGGGTACCTCTGTTTCAACTGTTTTACTGTGGGGCTTAGCTTTACTCCAAAATGCTAGAATTCAGTAGGTTTTTGCTTCTCATCCTGGATACTTCCCACTTACAGGGAACAGGTGTTGGTAAATCTTAGGTCCATCTGCCATAAAACACAAAAAACAGCTTCAGGAACATATGTAAGCATAAAAGTCACATTGCCTGGGCACTTTTCGGCTCAACTGTTGGGTATTGTTTAACTTGAACTTCAGTCTACTGCAGCCCTATCAAGCTGAAGGAGAGCTGAGCTCAGAATACCTGCTGGTGACCTAGGCTGTCACACGTTCAACCAGACCAGATCTTACCTACTCATCACATGTGAACAAGAATCTGGTGGGACACTCAGTCTCTTATCCCAAAGAATGTTTCAGAAATGAACCTAAAGCTGCCTCTCCATGAATACTTCGAAGTAAAATTGAGTACTGAGGAAGAGTGGACTTAAGAAAAGCTCAATTAACAATTGATGATTAATAGATGATATAAGTGTAACAGGAATTTCTTTGCACCTCCATCTCCCTTTAGATTTTTGCAGTCTAGAAGTGGATCCAATCTTTAGACTGAGATATAGAATAGGAGAAAGAGAGTGGGTTTCACTATGGGGATGAAAGCAATGGACCCAACAGATTTTTAGTACAAATCTTCTGATTGCAACACTACATTTACCCCAGGCTAATTCTCTGAAACCTAAGTAGGATCAGCAGACTAGCATTTAAACCTTCCTCTGTGCTCCAAGGACAGCCTTCACTGATGAACCAGAATCAGAAAGAAGGAATTAATCCTCCAGAAGGAAGAAGAGAGATGTGGTGAAAATACTGGATTTTAGTTAGGAGATTAGAAAAATAAAAAAAAAAATAATAACAGCCAAATAATTGGAATAAAGCTAGACTTGTGACCTTCCCTGAAAGACTGACAGTCAAGTAAAAAAAGCAATCACAGAGATTTGCAGACCAGAAAATCCCAGGATCATACTCACTCAAGGAGACAGGTTTTTAATTGATCACCTACATTCATAACACAGTTGAATCTATAGTAGAAAAAAAGAATTGGTACCCAGTTCCTCCAGTAACAGACAACCAAAGAGCACAAGAGTTGCTGGATGTCCTTGGCTGAGCCTTTCAGCAGCTGCATCAGCAGCTGTCCTGGGTCCCTTGTCCCCCACTCCAGACACTGAAGACTCCAGGATGCCATACTGCCCCTCTCCTGGCTCCATGACAGCATCCAAACTACCTTTCCCCATGTTCAAGGTCCTCTGTCATGTACCAGCACAACCCAGGGTCACCCCAGAGCACTCCGCTTTCAAGTGCTGCTGGCCAGGTAAGACAGAAACCTGTGCTGGTCCCCTTGCATCCTTCAGCCTCTGGTTTGGATATTCTCCCTGGCAACTCAAACACCATCATGACAGAGATTGCAGTATTACAAGACTGGGACTCACAATGCCATCCACGATGAAATTTGCAGCAGCATTTGTTTGAGTATTCAGACACTTTATTTTATACTCACATCTGTAAAAAAAATAAATTCCATATTCAAGGTCAAAAGCATCTCAAACAAAACAGCTTATCCCTTCACGTAGCAGTCCCAAAAGGCACACAACTCATTTTGCTGTTTTATCTGCAGCATGCCATCTTGTCAGTTCAACAGACTGTTGAACTGTTTGCAGCCTTTAAAACCTATTTGGTTGCTATGGTTACCAGCTCTTCAAAATATCACTACTAGATCAAAAAAACCAAAAACAAAAACAAAAAACCCCACATCTGAGGTCTGATGATTCTGCTATGATATGATCTGATTTCACAAGTAAGTTGTCCTACATTTAGGACTTGAGAGATAATCGGTGTTCAAGTCAAGAGCAAAACACTGAAAAAGGTGCTTCTTCTGTGCCTTGCAGCTTTAAACTTTTATATTAATCACTCTAACAAACTGACTGGAACACAACAGCACTGAAAAGCATGGAAACTTCAGAACAGCAAGATGTACAAAATGTACATTTGTAGTAGATCTATTTTTAATTTCTACCTAAATGTAATATTAACATTCAGAGCTTCAGATGGTCTACAACTGACTAACATTAGTGTGGATAGGGTGAACTACATCAGATAAAGATCTTGCCACAGATATGTATCATTTTACAAGGTTTGCCTACTCTTTTATCAACATTAATCAAATCTTTTTACATTATTGGACTAAAGCCGGTATTTACTATGGACATTAAACTACACTGTGGAAAGCAAAGACTCTATAAGATGGACACCAAAGCTATCCTCTCAAATGGTGAGTATCTCCATAATTCCTTCAAACCACATAATTTACTCTAATTGAAGCTTTGGCTCTGAGAGCATTGCCCCAGCAATTTTAGTGCAAAGAAAAGAGGTTTTCCCTGAATATAGAAGTGAAATATGACATCAAGTTATTTAAAAGTGATAGAATTATTAAAAAACTCAGTTATTAGATTTTTCCTGATAAAGGTTTTCACATGCTTTGAATCAGAGAAACAGGGATATTCCATGCCTCAAATGACAATGAATTTTACACTATTGAATGATATTAAATATAGTATGTTATTGAAACTAGTTTGAAACGTGAATAATCATGAATGCTATTTTCTTTCATATCTAGAATTTCACCCAGAGGGTGGTTGGGCACTGGAACAGGCTTCCCAGAGAAGTGGTCACAGCACCAAAACTGACAGAGGTCAGGATGGGTTTGGACAACTCTCAGGCACATGGTGTGACTCTTAGGGGTGTTCCTGTGCAGGGTCAGGAGTTGGACTTGATGATCCTTGTGGGTACTCTCCAACTTGGCATATTCTGTGATTACGTGATTTAATATTCAGATAAAGCATTAGATACCAAATGGATTTATTACATTTCTAATGAATAAAAAATTTAATAGCACAATCAAATGATGATATCTAACCAGTATGGGCTTATGAAAAGCAGGTCCTGCTTGTCTAACACATCTTCTTCTATTACAAGGTGACCTGCTTATTGAATGACAAAAAGGCTGTGGATATTGCCTATCTGGGCTTTAGTAAAGTCATTGACACTGTTTCCCACAGCATTCTCCAGGAGAAACTGCCTTCCTATGGTGTGGATGGATGTACTCTTCACTGGGTAAAAAACTGACAGGATAGCTGAGCCCAGAGAGTGGTGAACAGTTACATCCAACTGGCAGCCAGTTATCCAGAGTTCAGTGCTGTTTAATAACTTTATCTATGATCTGGATGAGGGGATTGAGTGCACACTTAGCCATTTTGCAGATGACACCAAGCTGGGTGGAAGTGTTGATCTGCTGGAGGGTAGGAAGGCTCTGCAGACTTGACAGGACAAATCGATGGACCAGGTCACAATGAACTCAAGGTGTGCCAGGGAAGGTTTAGACTAGATATTAGGAAAAATTTCTTCACTGAAAGGGTTATCAAGTATTGGAACAGGATGCCCAAGGAAGTGGTTCAGTCATGATCCCTGGAGATATTTAGAAGAAAGGTAGATGTGTCAGTTAGTGACATGGTATAGTGGTAGACTTGGCAGTGCTAGATTAATGGTTAGACTATGATCTAAGAGGTCTTTTTCAACTGAAATGATTCTATGACTCTAATTTCAAATCATCAGCATGGAAGTTTGCTTCACTCAACAACTATTTCCAACATATATTGGAAAACAAATTGAGACAAGATAAATGTGTCATTTTTCTACAGATAGGAGAGAGAATCAAAAAGAAGCTGTTCTTACATGGTGAATTATTCTTCTTTCACAGAAGAATAAGAAAAATGCATTTCTTCTTCCAGTACTTTCCTGCATGGGTGAATATGGATATAAACTTGTCAGTCTTGCTTGTAACTTCATAAGAAAACAGAGGTGCCTAGACATGAAGATTTTCAAGCATCAAATAAATGAAAAGAGGAAGAATCAATAGAGACACATAAAACCATGGCTTACTCAAGATGATCATTGCAAGCTCATATGCTATTTTATCCCCTCACAATTACTTGATCATGTGCAATTGTTTTCACAGTATTGATTTTGCAATGAAAAGCTAAATGGAAATTTAGTTGCACCAACACACACCCTTTGCAAGCCTTTACTATTTATTAGTACACTGCTTCCAAATTTAGTGTTAAGATTAAGCTTGGAATGGAGTAATTACCACTTATTTAACGTTGCAATTCTAAAAGAACAATCAGATCCTAATTGCATCACTCTGACTTCATGTCCCTATGGTATATCTCCAGTTTACATCTAGTGACTTTCTCATTCTTCAGATCAACAAAACCAAACCAATTTACTGGCAATGGTTTGGTTTCCAAATTGTATTCAAAACCTAGCATGCATGTCATCTGATACTGTTGGTATTGGTTTTGGAATTATTAAAGACATTGGCTCAACTAGATGGAACAATTGACTCAAATATGGATTTTTTAATGCCAATAAATATTCTTTATGTAAGTGTTCTCCCAGGTAATGTGCCATTCATTTCACTACTGATTTATTTCCATCTAGTTCAACTCTATAGTTATTTGTTATCTGAATTGTCATACTGCTGCAGCACTCCCGTAACACCACTGACTAAAGACTGAACAAACAGGAAATAAATCTGCCAAGTAGCCCTGAGAAAATGAGTTTGCTTTTAGTCACAGGCAAGTAAACTGGATCATTGAACACACAGAAGGGGGTACCAAAGAGAGAAACCAGGATTTTGGACAAGAGAAAATCTGTCTGTGTCTTCTTAGAGATTGGAGCTGTTTGTGTTTTGACAAAATTATCCAGAGAAAATACATGGGGGAAAAAAAAGACATAAAACATCTATTGAAAAAACAGAGAAATTTTATGACGTGATAAGTGAGAGATGCCTCTGTCAGAATTAAGATGCAAATAAGACTGCATTCAGAAGTCAATAATATGGGTTTTATTTAGCAGTAAATGTGAGGTAAGGAGATAGAAAGAAACAGAGAAGGTGGAGGAAGGGGATAAGAGAGAGCAAGAGAGAAAAAGAGAAAGGAGAGAGAGAGGGACCAAGCAGAAGACAGTCATCACCTGTGGATCCAGCAGCATCCTGTCGGTCCTTCTTCACCCTGGGCTTCTCAGTCATGGAGGTCCCAAGGTTGTTCAAAACTTTTCACTATTTATATATTTTAGGAAACAAAGGAATTAGTGCTTATTGGCTACACATTTCTCTTATTCTATTGGTTAAGGGATTCCCTTGCTTCTAGTGTTAATTAATCCACATGCTCAGTCTTTCTCTTCTTTTGAGTCAGTGAGTTTCTTGAGTCAGTGGGCTGTGGTCAGTGGTCATGATCTCCCCTTGCCGGAGTTACCTTTGACCCAGTCCAAGTTGATTTCAGTATGGTTGCTGAGCTGGCTTTCCCTGTGGCCCAAAAATTCTGCATTCTTTGTATCCATTATCAGTGATGTATTCTTCTCTCCCAGCTTTGTTAACCTCTCCCTAGGTCTGGCATAACACTTGGACAATAGTACCACCTTTATCTTATCTGAAGTTCCCTTCATGGTGTCTGAACTTACAGTTCAAGTTCCAGGTACCCATGGAGGCATATTCTGGGTGGGTACAGGCTTCAGTGGTCCCAGATGCCATTGGTCCCATAACTTGGGGTGATCTTTGTTTGACCAATGATATGTGTGAGCAGTTGTTTCTTTACACAGTTTTCCACAGGGAGAATTTTTGCCTGAATGAATTACCCAGGATGTGCTGACCAGATCTTGCCTATAACAGGGCTGGAGTTAGTGCCATCCTGACACTCCTTTCTGTGCTTATCTCATGACAAAGTCCTTGTGTGGTCTTAATAGTGTTTGAGGCAGGCAATTGTGCTTTTGAAGTCCTTACAAGGAGGTTAAAGGAATTGTCTCCAAAAAAACATGATTAGAGAGTAGGAAAGAAGCCCAAAGAGAACAGAGTTCCTGAGGAAGGGCAAAAATTCAAGTATTAAAGCCATCTAAACATGCTGCAGATGCCTGATAGTTTGAAAAAGATAAGCAGACTATTCTGAATCTTAGATGCAGCTTGCTGTCAATCAAGGACCTCGGCAAGAGAAGTTTTAGAGATATGTCAGAGATAGAGGAGAGACTGGACCTGGGATGAAGAAAAGAGTGTAGAGTAATAACAAGCTTAGGAATGGAGAGAAAGGAAGGTCTGGAAAGGGGTTAGAAACTTAGGTGAGGATTGTGGGTGGATTTCTTAAGTATGGAAAATGGGGAAATACTCTCAGCTAACAGAGTGTAAGAAAGGCATCTGAAGACACTGGGAGATAATATGGAAGCAAAATGGAGAAAAGCAAAGGAGAGATTTATATTTGTGACAGGAAGAAGTATCAGAAAGATAAAGAAATCAAAGTCTAGAAGGTAGCTGTAGTGTCTTTCTTAAGTCTTCTCTTTGAAGAAATTAGAGAAAATTTGTGTGAAGAGTGAAATGAAGGCAAGAAAAGCTATATGAAGACAAGAGAGTAGTAGCCCTGAGGGGATGAGCCTTAGGTGTTTTAATCTTCCCAGCAGGGCTATGCACAGAAGAAACGTACTTGGCCAGGTGAAGGAGAATTTAGGACCCCACGAGGTGCCACTGTTTCATACTCTTGTCACTGAACATGGCAACACCAGAGCAGGTACTTACGTCCATGTTGGACAACCACAAGTATAAGATCATTTTCCAAAGGATCAAAGGGCACAGTTCCTTTTCCAAATGATTTGGACACATCTCTGTAGCCTATGTGTAGAGACCAGTTTATTTCAGAAAACTGACTAGTACGTCAGTGCCTAGGGCTAGTATATTTTTTAATAAACCATTTTTTAATAAACCTGGTATTGCTGTGCTATAAGAAGAGTCTTCAATCCTTTTGAGAAATAATTTATATTCTCTGTACTGTGAAGTTCCCTGATATAGTCTTTGTGTTTCACAACAGTCTCTGAGCTAATGTTATTGACATGAAATTTGGAAGACTCCCTCCAGCCCCTCCACTTATGGTTTGTCCTTAAAAAAAAAAAGAAGACCCCATGATTGCAAACAAATATTTTACTTCACAAAAATGCATATTGCACGCATCAGAAGCAGGTAAAACTTTGTCTGGCACTTTTTGTATGTCTGTACTGAAGAAAATTATCTCAGAGGTCTCTCCCAACCCAGTTGATTCTATGATTCTATGAGAATATGGTTCACACTTAAATTTATTGCTACTTAGCAGCAGGTGGACTAAAGGCATTTTCTGTCTGCTTGATTTCTTTCAGCAAAAACAGCCATTAAATTTCACTGGGGAAAAATAAAAAAAAAACAACCAACCAAACAAACAAAAAACAAAACGAACAAACAAAACAAAAACAAAAAACACAAGACTATTTTAGAACTTTATGTATCAGACTTTACCAGTGCTGTCTTTCTGAGTGCAAACCCCACCCTGGGGCTAGCAGGAAGTGTCTTTTTTCTGATCATTCCTATCAAGCAACCTCAAAACAGTCTTTTATTTGTTTCACTGCATCTGTCAAGGCTCTGGTGATCCTTTCCAAGGGAAAGCATCCGGTGCATTTACAATTCTGATTCTACAAATATGTGACTCATTCATCAAGCAATTATCATTTGTAGTTCCCTATCATTCCTGAAGAATGTATAGCTGCCTAATGTACCAAAAAGAGCTTATAGTTTATATTTAAAGATATAATTGCCCCATTTGTTTATATATTTTTCTGCTTAATATAATTTGCTCCATTATATTTAAAAATATAATTGCCCATACTAGAGCTAATTGTCTCATCTGTGTAGACAAAACTTTCATCTGCTCTTATGTTTCAGTCCTGTTTATGTATCTTATGAATGACCTGGACAAGGGGTTCAAGTGCACCCTCAGCAAGTTCACAGATGACAGCAAGTTGAGTAGAAGTGTTGATCTGTTGGAAAGCAGGAAGGCTCTGCAGAGGGAACTGGCCAGGATGGGTCGATGGACCAAGGCCAACTGTATGATATTCAATAAGGCAACATGCTGATCCTGCACTTGGATCATAACAACCCCATGCAAGGTTGCAGACCGGGGAAAGAGTGCCTGGAAAGCTGCCTGGTGGAAAAGGACCTAGGTGCTGGTAGGGAGCCAGCTGTACACGAGTCAGAAATGTGCCCAGGTGGCCAAGGAGGCCAACAGCACCCTGGTTTGTATCAGACTGTGTGGCCAACATGACTGGGTGACTAATGATCATGTCCCCTCTACTCTGCACTGGTGAGGCCACACCTTGAATCCTGGGTTCAGTTTTGGGTCCCTCAGTACAAGAAAGACATTGAGGTGCTGGAGCAAGTCCAAAGCACGGCAGTGAAGCTGGTAAAGGGTCTAGAGAATAAGTCATATGAGAAGTGGCTGAGGGAGCTCAGGGTTCTTCAGCCTGCAGGAAAGGAGGCTCAGGGGAGATATTATCACTCTCTACAACTACCTGAAAGGAGACTGTAGCAGGGTGGGGCTCTGCCTCGTCTCTCAGGCAACTGGAGGACAGGACAAGGGGTCATAGCCAGAAGCTGTGCCGGGGAAGGTTCAATTAGGACATCAGAAAGAATTTCTTCACAGAAAGGGTGGTCAAGCATTGCAATGGGCTGCCAAGGGAGGTGGTGGAGTCACCATCCATGGAAGTGTTCAAGATACAACTGACCATGGTAGTTATTGTTGTAGTTTATTTGACCTTAAGGTGATGTTCTGTCAAAGGTTGGACTTCATGATCTTAGAGGCTTTTATCAACCTTAGTGATTCTATGATGTTATAATTTCAGACATCATCAATCATATTTCAAGTTCTGATGTTGAATTAGCATGAATTGCAATCATGTCACTCACCCATGCTGCTCAGTGTGGACAAGGAGAGGTGGGATTCAACTGAAACAGTCACCTTAAGCATCTTCTATAATCAGCTCAGAGAAAGAACCACTTTTGTGTGAGTCACTTCATCCGGAAGGAGAAGTCTAAAACAAGCCTTATGAGTCACATCCCAGAAATGTTCATTTCTCACCCAAAACTTTGATGGGAGCTGCTGTGGAGGGCTGCCTTAGATTTACTTAACTACATTTCAGAGGTCCAAAGCAAGATAGGCAGAACCTCTTCAGATCTGTCTCTACTGCTGCCTTCTCTGAGGAGAAAAGTATGAAACAAACACAAGCAGTTTCATTAACAATGAGAAAATTATATTCACCAGAGGATAATAATTTTTAAAATAAAAAATGAGATACACTATAGAAAGTAAACATTTTAATTACATATTTTCATTCCATATTTTTATTACATATTTTCATTATGCTTTTGGTGACTGGTTTTAAAACTATAGCATCCACTTTTGGGTCACAAGTACTAGAGTAGCAAATTGTCCTCCTAGTGACAGCTAACAGCCATTGAGTAGAACTTGAAAGAAACCTGAACAATAATGTAACTTTTTTATGCTGCAAGTCCTTTGGCAATGTAATAGGTGTATGCAATGAAAGCACTAGGGGAATGGACCAAAGCAGGGTGCTGCTGGCTGGTTATTGGTCTCAGTCAAAGGAAAATTGTTGAGAAAAACACTGAACAAAAAAGTACTCCCTCCTAGCTGGGAATGTGCTAGAAAAATACACTGCACACCAGAAACAGACCTAGTACTAAGGAAATTAGGTTAAAGCAAAGGAATTTGAACAGTAATTGGAAAGACTTTCTTTTCATGGTTTTAGGCTGATGGAAGGTATATATTCCTCATCATCACATTGATGGGTCTAATGGCTTCTGCCACAGTGGCAAGGCAAGAAAAAAAAAAAAAGGCTGTTATAGCATTTCTTCTTATCAGTTACCCAGGGACACTGAGATTATATGGCAAATCCAAAGTATTTATAGAAAACTGGGTTATATGTCATTGTTCATAAAATTTATACTGTGCCTCAGTGAAGTAAACATCAAGCAGACATAGACGAATTAAAAGAAAGCTTCACTTTCTATTTAAAATGCTGTTGGAAAGGTTCTAGCTGATTCTTACTACTTTTTAATATCCTTTTAGGGATAGAAACAGGAAAGCTCTTTACATATAGTGATAGGCTTCTGACCGAACAAAGCAAGAATTTCATAATTTGACCATTGCTATACTAGTTTGCGAAAGCCTTCTCTGTTTTTCTTTCTGAAAACTGGCAAGGCAACAAGAAGTAAAAAGAGAACTATTATGATGTATGATGTATGTGTTTGATAGTAGCAGGACTGGAGTAGGATAGTGAATGACTGTATCTGCCAAATATTACTATAGTTTAGAATTGGGTACAAAATTCATTCCCCGTGTTTGGAGTTTTTTCCCCAGAATTTTCAAGACTACCTGATCTGATGGCTGGCATTCATATCATTTTACTGTCAGATCACATAATATTTATCTCTTTTGAACTCTTTGAGTGTGCCCATCTGATCCTACTGGGGCATCTCTAGCAACACCCATAGCAGTTCTTGGACTGCCCTTGGTGTGTCATAACAGCTGCCTCACTGGTAGAAAAGGGAAAACTGAAATTGGGCTGTACCTGAACTGTTCATTGGGGATGCAGTAGTTAGCATAGGATATATGTACCCTGATACAAATATATATTCTTTTGTTTCACTGGTATTAATAACATGGTTGGGAAAGGGCATTTTCAGGTTTCTGGAGGAAAATACCCTATTCTGAAAAACACAGACATGATATGCAAAGTAAATATATCCAATATTGGCATGGATAAATTACATAGTCTGATCACTGATTTTACAAATGCAAGATGTAAAAGTGCTCCTCATAATTACAGTAGTCGTATCTTCTCTCAGAGAATACTGGATGTGATTTTGATGACCTTATAATACTGGGCATGCCACACTTCTAGAATTAATATCCTTACTGGTGCTGTCAGTTCAAGACTAACAATATACACATAGGGGTTTGCATAACTTGTCACAGGAATTGTCACAGCAGGCATTTTAGTACTGCACTGCTGTGCCACAGTGGAAAAGCAAGATAGTAGTGCCAGCTTTGATCTAGAGATGACCAGATGCTTCCTGACCACAAAGAGGCAATTGAGATAAGTGTCCTGTTCCTTAAGAGCCCATACCACTTCCTAGCATATGGTCAGGAAGGACATCTGCAATCATAGATTACTAGCCTGCTTCAAGTCATTCATTCAGCCTCACATTCATAGGTCTTGACCCTCATAGGGAACTTCAACCACCCCAAAATCTTTTCAAGGGATAACAGAGAAGTGCAAAAGCAATCCAAAGAGGTTTCTGAAGTACATTGATAATATCATTCTCCTCCAAGTGAGAGAGGAAAGAAGAAAGTTACTCTGTTGGAGTAACCAATGAGGGTTTCACCAGTGAAGGTCTTGTTGGGAATGCAAGGGTCAAAAGCAGTCTTGGCTGCAATAATCATGAGATGGTGGAGTTCAAGGCATCTCATGAAGTTCAACAAGAAGTGCAAAGCCTGCTCTTCCTCAGCCTACAGATGAGGAATAACAACCCCATGCACCAGTATATGCTGGGGACTACCCAGCTAGAAAGCAGATTGACAGAAAAGAGGCGCCCAGTGCCAAGAGCAGAGGCAATGGGCATAAACTGAAACATAGGAGATTTCTTCTGAACATCAGGAAACACTTTTTCACTGTGAGGTGACTGAGCACTGGCACAGGTTGCCCAGAGAAATTGTAGAGTCTCCCACCTAGGTAATATTCGAAAGGCACCTAGGCATGGTCCTGGATGGTCCTGCTTGAGCAGGGTGTTGGTCAAGATGCCTTCCAGAGGTCCCTTCCAACCTCAGCCATTCTGTGATTCTCATCTGCAGGACATTGCCTGGTCAAGATGTATACACAAAATCATCAACATACACTGGATCTGAGCATAAGGTTGATGTCATCCTGTGACTCTTTTCTGACATTGGTGTATTTAGCTGAAACAAACCCATGAATGATGTTGCTCAGAACAGCATTGTCCTTGAGATGAAGTGGGTATCTAACACTAATGCTGCTAGGTGTGCCCGTCCCTTTTCTTGAAACTCTGGAGAGCTGAGTGGTGAGATGTGTCTGCCACTGCTCTATGAGGGCACTGCCGTCACTGAAGTATACACAGTTTGGAAGCTCTGGCTTCATAACTCATGCTGTAGGTGTGACCCTTGCCATCTGCTGCTGGCTTCAATATCAGCATGAAGGAATTTTATAGCTACTGTGCTGGATTTACTGGAACATTTTCAGTTACAGTTGAGAGACCTTATTATGCCTCAGTGAACAACACAGTTCCCCAACAAGCTGGTATATGAACTTCCTTACACTTGGGCCAGAAGACAGATAGAAATGTCAACTGTGGATCGGCTATTACAACCAGAGATCTTTCTTCACTTTCTAAGCAGTAGAAATTACTATATAACCTGCATCTGCAAGAGCTGGACACTGCAGTGCAGAGACTTGTCATTATTCACAATTCTAACATTGTGTTGAGAAATCTAGTCGCATACTGTTCTTGTCTTCCTTTCTTCTTAAGTTATAGTAGGAAATGCTATTCTCTGAATCATGAGGTAGAGTCTACCATTACTATCACATTTGCATTTTTTATTGTATCTCCATGATTTTACTACACCCCAAGCCAGGATCTCAGCTGATATAAACACCAAACTAGTTTGATCACTTCCCATAGAAGTGATAAAAAATTAGAATTATGGTTCTACTAAAATAGATGGGAATTTGGAGGTCAAAGTTTAATTCCAAATGTCTTTACCTGTAACTGAAGCTATACAGTCAAAGTCATTTTGCCAAGGACAGTCAAAGTGCATTATAACATTGTAAGCCTGCCTTACTGTGTTGCATTGGTAAAATTGTTTTTAGTGTTAAAATGATGGTTCAGAACACTTCAGAATGGACATCATGGACAATAAAATCATACAAACCAGTGGTTCTTAAAATAAAAGGTCTTCCATGATGGGATTTTTTTTTCTTCTCACTGAATTTAGTATCAAACCAGAATGTGATTCAGTTGCATGAACATTGTCATTACATTTAAGACATCCTAAGGCAGCTTGAGAGTGCCCAGAGAGACTGAGGACTCGCTATCCCTGGAGGTGCTCAAGGCCAGGCTGCATGGGACTCTGAGTAATATGGTCTAGTGGAAGGGGTCCCTGTCCAAGGCAGGGGACTTAGAACCTGATGATTTGTAAGGTCAATTCCAATGCAAACCATTCTATGATTCTGTGATTGAGGCTTAGAGAATTGAAAGGGCTTATTAGGCATGGTGGCAGAGACCTGACAAGACCTGCACTTTGCAGAAACTAGGAACCATATACCAAGCCAGGCTAGCTTGGAATAAGTGAAGGCTGCCAACTCAAAGAGAGCTTTTGTTGCGCTTTGACCCCAGCCAGCAACTCAGCCCCACACAGCCACTCACTCCCTCCCTCAAAGTGGGAAAGGGGAGAGAATCAGAAGAGAAAAAGTGAGAAAACTTCTCTGTTGAGACAAAGACAGTTTAAGGGGTAAAGGAAAAGTCATGCGCACAAGCAAAGCAAAAGAATAAATTTGTTCACCACTTCCTGTGGGCAGACAAGTGTTCAGCCGTCTCCAGGAAAGCTGGCCTCCATCACGTGTGATGGTGACTTGGTGACAATCACCAGAACTCCAAACATCTCTGCCTTCCTCCATTTTCCCCCAGCTCTACATGCTGAGCATGATAACCATCTATGGTGTGGGATATTCCTTGGGTCAGTTGGGGTCAGCTGTCCTGGCTGTGTTCCCTCCCAACTGCTTGTGCACCCCCAGTCTGCACACTGGTGGGGTGGGGTCAGAAGCAGAAAAGGCCTTGACTCTGTGCAAGTGCTGCTCAGCAATTAACTAGAATATCCCTGTTTTGTCAACATTGTTTCCAGCACAAACTCAAACGTAGCCCTATATTAGTTCCTATGATGAAAATAACTCTAACCCAGCCAAAACCAGCACACGTGGAAACAGAGATGGGCTCTCTGATCCTAAGCAACAGCTCTAAGTCTTTAAAAGAGTTATAGGTGAAGATGTGTCCCTGCATAAATGTTCTGGGACTCCACCAGTAATAATCATATAAATGGATTTCAAATTATGATATGTCAGCATCACAGAAAACATTGTTTTAGGGAGCTGCAAGTGCTACTAAATTGAAATTAAAGTGTATAACCCAGTTTTCATCATCTGAAATTTACCTCTAGCTTAAAAATTGTTCACTTTCTAGCTTTGGTCAAAGTGGATGAATGGGAATTTCCAAAGGGAATACATTATATGAAAGGCTTTTGAGAAGGCATATACATAAACAGTTTAGTTTAGAGCAGATCCACTCTTTCAGGCAAATAAATTCATTTAACATGAGTCCCCTCAGAACAGTGTAAGTGACATTTCTCTATCATCCCAGAGTAGTTATTTTAATAAGAGCTAGGAAATAGGATATTATTTTCTATCTCTGTCAAAAGTAGCTCCTGCCCACTAAGTCCTGGCTCAGTAAGCTCAGAGATACATTTGGCTTAAGAAGTGGAAGAAACAAAATCACAAAGTAAAAGAGATAAATCTCTGCAAATGCTACTAACAGCTGAATTGACTAAGAGAAGTTAAATAACAGGAAGCTATTATAAATCTTCCCCTGCTTCAGCTACTCTAATCATCTGTACACATTAAGATGGCATTTAATAAATGGTGCTCCAGGAAAAGTAAAAAATGTACTTGCTGGAAAATACTCTGCCAACAGCAGAGTGAAGCCAAGATTACACTGGTCTTTTAACACAGCTGAAAAAAAAAATCAATAGCTTTTTATTTTTATTAAATTACTATCAGTGCAGAGAATGACTGAAGTATGTTTTCCATTTACTTCATAGAATCATATCTGCAAGGAGCTTGAAAATAATTGGATACAGAATCCTTCTGATGGAGAAGCTCAGATATCTTTATTGTTAGAGGGGATGCTTAATGTATTGCCTTCCAGTGGCCCTTCAACACAGAGGGAAAAAGATCTGAGGACTCAGTAATTGACTGCTGCTTCAAAAATTAATGAAAAGCTCCACATATAGGCAGCAGTTGCAACTATGAATGAACTGTGCTCTTAGTGGCTTTGTTCTCCTAGAAAACCCATCAGAATTTCTATTATTAAGCAAAGTGCGTACGGGCTCAACAGGGGAATTGGAGGGGGGAGGAGAGTTGTCATGTTAATGAATATAAAACATGTTTTATTCTAAATGCTACTCTCTTGAAGTTTGAATAATCAGACATTGTTAAACATACCCTGAAAGAGGTTAGATCAACAAAATGCACATTTCCACTTTTAACAAATATTTCCACTTTTTCTTGACTATACAGTCTTTTTCTGGTTCTTTTCACGTCTGCCTGCCAAGCGATACTCAGAGGGTAAGACAGGCTGAATGACTGCTGCAGAATTTCCTGCAAAATACTCCTACAAAATGATCCTACAAGTGCACCTGCCTACCTGTGGTGAGGGAAACTCTTTTCCAAACACAGACCATTTCAGTGATTTTTCAACCTGCCCAGGAACTGTAGCCCTACATATTTCCTGAAAGCAACATCACTATCTGTGCTCTGAATTTACACATTTCTCTGCAATTTTTCAAACACCTCCAGGGATTCACAGACCCTGGGTAAAAAAATCTCTGCCTTTTACATAGCTCATAGGAGATGCGTTTCAACCCTGGGCACATCAGGGGTCACTCAAACAGGAAGGTTTCCCATTCGCTGTGCATACTAACTATCTAGACTTTACAACAGGTAACAGCAGCACTATGCCTCTTTGACTCATCTCACACTAAACACACAGGCCAACAACAGTAATGTATGCAAGGCAATGCAGGGCAGCTGGGATGACTCCCTCCTCAGACTCAGGCTATTCACAGTGAGTACGATGTGATGAAGTGGGATGCACACTGAACTTAGAATTAAAGGGACCTTTATCCACCTCAAGCTTCCTGAATAAGAGGGAGTTGGGAGGCAAGCTGTGCAAAAACAACCAGGCAAAAGGCAATTATGGAAAAACAATAATCTCAGGACAGTTTTTCTCTGACCGCAATGCTGACCTGAATATAAAGCTCATTTCTTTTTCATAGAGAAAGTATCTCAAAAACTCATTTCAGGTGCAGAAAAGGCAGAGGCAAAAGACAGGTGAGACAAAATGTAGTCGGAAGTAAAGAAAATATCATTTTCAATCACATTTGGAAAAAAATGGACCTGTGTTTTTAATAATCTCAAGGTGTACCTAAAATAGTCCTGTTCATTCACACTGGCATACGATTATGTCTGGAAAAATCAACTATGATTTAGAAAACTATGAAAAAATTTAGTGACTTGAGAGGAACTGTTACATGCTGAAAGTTTTTTAAAAGCCTGCACTAATCCATCAGATGAACTTTCACTGAAAACTGTCTTGTTTTGTTTGTGTCATAGTACCATGATGTCAATAAGGAAGTTACAATATTTGTATCAAAATGCTAGTCAGAGTTGTCCCAGAAGGCTATAAAATTTACAGGATTAAGCAATGCTGTGGGAAATAATATTTTGGTTTCTCTGTGATTGTAACTTCTTTAAATATCTCAAAATACTCCTTTAATATTTTTACACTCCCACACTCATCTTCACTTTCCCATAGAAAACATCAAAGAATTATAGAACCATTAGGATTGGAAAAGATCTCTAAGGTCATTGAGTCCAACCATTAATCCAGCTCCACCATGTTCACCTCTAAACTGTATCTCCAAGTGCTGCATCCATGCACCTTTTGATCAGTCCTAAGGATGGTGTTTCCGCCACTTCCCTGGGCTAACTATTCCAATGCCTGATCACCATTTCAGTAAAGAAATGCTTCCTAATATCCAGTGTAAACCTCCCTGGTGCAACTTGAGTCCATTTCCTCTCATCCTGTCATCACATCATATCTAAACACCAAAGTATTGAAATACCACAAGTTAGAGACTACACAGTATAAATAAAGAGTAATTTCTAATTAAAAGAAAAGCAATCACTAGTCAATAGTATTTTATTTAATTGAAATAAGAAAGGCTAACACAAGGAGATGTCATATTCTAATCACCAGTATGATTTTATCTTGTAACATACAGTTTTGCTTTGAAGTTAAACAGAAAACAAAAAACAAACAACAGAGCTAGTCTTAGACCTTGTCTATAGATGGAAACTCATCTAAATCCTTTCCACAGATATATTTTAAACTGTATTAGCATGAACTCGAAGAAATCACTACTTATATTAAAAGATAACTGAGGGAGAGGAAGCACAATGCATGATGAAGAATGCAAAGACAAGCTGGTGTTTCATAAACACATGGGTTACGTGTCAGGGTTTTGCTTTCATTTCCATTTAGTTTCTATGGACACAGTACACCTCAGAGGTGGCTTGGGACTGTGTGTACTTGTGAGGAGACCTAAGGCAGAGAAGAAGATCCTTGAAGAAGATGGCAAACTGAGAGCACCCCTTCACATCAGGCCCTGATGGCACTACAGGCACAGGAACTTGCCAGTGAGTGACACATTCCAGCACTATCCTCAGCCCCTGCCCTGCCCGATCCTGGTGACCCTGGCTGTATGCCCGAGTCCCCAGCCCCACCTCAGCTTGGCCACTTCCCTGCTGCTTTCAGAGCCCTAGCAGGTGCTGACATGGGGATGGATGCCATGTGTGGAGTGAGGAATTAGAGGAGCTTGTTACGGCTGAAACCAAGAGGCTGTGCTGAAATCTCCATTGCTAGTCTGTTTTCCAGTG
This sequence comes from Sclerurus mexicanus, assembly GCA_013396755.1. Taxonomy (NCBI): domain Eukaryota; kingdom Metazoa; phylum Chordata; class Aves; order Passeriformes; family Furnariidae; genus Sclerurus; species Sclerurus mexicanus. The sequence continues at coordinate 729,603 of VWZF01005544.1, read as the reverse complement.
TAATTAAATGAATTAGTGTTTAAAATCCTCTGCCCTGGCTTGCTGAAAACAATACAGTTTTGTGGCACAGTCTGATGTTTATGAAATTCCTTTCCCTAGAGGAAACAATAAACAAAGCCATGCTAGCACTTGCTAAGGAAATAATAGCTAGGAATGATATGTTCTCACAGAACATCACGGAAGACACCTTCTTAGAGACAGCCAGCTCACAATGTGGTGGATAGATGACATCAAAGCACACATAATTTGATGGTTGATGAAATGACCTGCCACAGGTAGTCAGCTGAGTAAGAAGCATTTTCTACAGAGACCACTCTCTGATGCTGTTGCAGACTGTAGTTAGTGGCTTGACCCTGGCTGGATGCAAGGCATTCACAAAAGCTGCTCTATCACTCCCCTCTACAAGTGGACAGGGGAGAGAACATATAATGAAAGGTTCCCGAGTTGAGAGAAGGACCAGGAGAGATCACTCACCAATGACTGTCATGGGCAAAACAGACTCAGCTTGGGGATATTAATTGAATTTATTACTTACAAAATCAGAGCAGGATAACGAGAAGTAAAATAATCTTAAAAACACCTTCCTCCAATCCCTTCCTCTTTCCCAGGCTCTGCCTCCTCCCCCCACCACAGTGCAGGGAGACAAGGAACGGGGGTTATGGTCAGTTCATCCCACCTTGGTTCTGCTGCTGCTCAGAGAGAGGAGTCCTTCCCCTGCTGTACTGTGGGGTCCCTCCACAGGAGACAATCCTCCATGAACTTCTCCAGAGTCCATCCCACTGGCAACAGTTCTTCACAAATTGCTCCAACATGGGTCACTCTTCCATGGGGTGCAGTTTTTCAGACAAAGGCTGCTTCGATGTGGGTCCCTCACAGGGCCACAAGTCCTACCATGAAACCTGCTCCAGCATGGGCTCCTCTCTCCATGGGTTCACAGGTCCCTGCCAGGACCCTGCTCTAGCACTGGCCTTCCATGGGTTCACAGCCTCTTTTCAGGCATCTGCCTGCTCTGGCATGGATCTCCTCCATAGGCTGCAGGTGAATATCTGCACCTCCATGAACTGCAGGGGCACAGCTGCCTCACCATGGGCTGCAGGGGAACCTCAGTTCTGGCATCTGGAGCACCTCCTCCCACTCTTTCTCCTCAGACCTTGGTGTCTGCAGAGTTGATCACATGTTCTCACTCTGCTCTTCTTTGGCTGCAATTACATCTGTGCAATAACTTCTTTTTTTTCCTTCTTAAATATGTTCGCACAGAGGTGTTACTATCACTCCTGATTCACTTGGTCTTGGCCAGCAGTGGGTCTGTCCCACAGTCAGCTGGCATTGGCTCTGCAGGACATGGGGGAAACTTCTGGCATCTTCTCACAGAAAGCCACCCCTATGTAGCCCCCCCACTACCAAAACCTGGCCACAGCAACCCAACACACAGACCCATATCCACTTTGTTTTGTTTCTTAATCAGTTTATTTGTTTCAGACTTCTGTCCTTCCTCTAAGCCATAGTAAATCTCCTTCCCCATGCCTCAGAAGCCAAAAATTACCAAAAATATGCAGTGCAAAAGACTACAGAAGGGGGGAAAAAAAAAAGGGAATAAAAAATATGGGGCCCTGAAAGAAAGCTGAAGGGGCTGGGGAGTCCCTATCTCTCGGTTTTCTTCACCACTGTGCATTACACCTTCAGAGCCTCCTGGGTCTCACCTGGCTGGTGGGCTGGGTTGGGAGCACACACAGAGCCCATTCCATTGATTCCACTTAACAGAAGATATGGTGAACCTGCAGTAACTCACACCTGTGCCTGCACACTGCAAAATCCAGGCAATAATTCACCAGAATATGTTGCCTGGAGAGGGACATCCTGAAGAATAAGTAGGGTTCATATCAGTGAGATGTAACCTATACCTGCTTGGACAAAGATGTTCACAATGAGTGATCAAGCACTGGAACAGACTGTCCAGGCAGGCTCTGAAATCTCCATCCTCAGAGAATTTCAGCAGCTGGATGGAGAAGGCACCAAGAACACTGCTCTGATATCAAAACTGACTCTGCTTTGAGTGGTGGGTTGTACCCCATGGGCTCCAGAGGTCCTTTCCTCCTCAATTATTTTCTGATTGAGCATAGAAATGGGCTGGTGAAGTCGTAGGCTACATGTACACCAGTGAGCAACACATTTATAAGAAATACCTCTGGGAAGCTGAACTAAATCATCTGAATTATAAGAACAGGCCCTGACATCTCTTTGGGCTGCCCCAGCTAGCAGTCTGCCAAACAATCCATGGGCACAGCTGGGGAGACAACACACACCTTCACACAGTCAATGAACAGATTGTAGCTACCTTCTGGAGGCAGCTGAAAGGCTTCAACAGTGTGGAGAGAAATCTCTGCATGCCCGTGGGTATCAGTGCTGGAGAAGGGGTCCAGGCACATTCATTCACTGGTTTAGAGTAGATCCAATGAAGGAATTACACAAGTATTTCTAGTACCGCAATCCATGCAATGTTTCATTTGAAATTGAGGAAACGGCCTTTCTGGAGCTGAAAAAATTAACAATACTATCCCTGAAGTCCAACAACTTAACACATATTCCACCCAATTTGTCATCGACTTTAAGGGAACTGTATATTTACAATAACAGTAAATAGATATTTTTAGCTTATGACAGGACATTGCAGTCCATAGGTTCATTATTTCATTTCTTCTTTGAGTAAATACGCTTTGCCTCTCTGAGAAGCTCAGAAAGGTTGGCACACATCACACTGAAGACAGGTCTAGAACCATGCCAACACCACAGACTCTATTGCTATCCTAGAAGGGCACACATTTGCCTTAAGTCCTGTAGCGTATCTTCCAATCTGTTGAGGATCCGGCTGTATCCCAAGCCTGGTTCTTAAAGCAAACTGGGTTTTAAAGACTCAATAGAATGGGGAAGAACATTGCGTAAAACAAAAGGAAATGAAGATATCCAAAATGAAGTGCAGCAACATGAAAGGGCACCTCTATGAAGCAAGAATTGTTCAGATGGGTTTTGTTCATCCCCTTGTGGCTATACAGTTCTGAAGAGCAAACAATATATCTCAGTTCTTTACCAACAAAAAGCTGTAGTGTGGCATCAGAATAGAGCAATAACTTTATTGTATCTTCTTGTTCTAGACAGAAAAATGTTTAACTACCCGCTCCACTAACTTAATGAAGTTCTCCTTCGCTGTCTTGCAAAAAAGACTTTTTAAATTAAGAAGTACCTTTACTGGGGTGCAAAAAACCACAGCTTTCTTCCCCAAGGAGAGAAGAGCTATTCCAGTTTCCTTGAGCAGGAAACAGCTGCCATTCTGGCTAAGAAGCAGCAATATTCATGGCATTATTCTGCAGATAGGCATTGTCAACAACTGATCTGCTTGGAAAGCAGATGATTGGAAATATATTTGGCTCAGGTGAAAACAAACAAATCCAAATTCTTGACAAAAGAGGCAGTTAAAAATTCTATTCAAGTCTGACAACATGCTCTATTAAACCCCAAGAGCAAATGTTTTGGTTCTAAGCACTTCTTAAGAAAACTAAGGAAAGAATGGACTAGATTCACAAAGCTGCTGCCTTAATTCCTTAGCTCTGCCCCAGACTTTCTCCAAAATGCATCAGCTCTGATTCACCATTTCAGCAAGGAAATTTCCTTTAATTAATTTCTGCAGGTTTTGGCTTCATTTCACAGGGCAGTGCTCAGAACACCATGCTTGTTATTGACAGGGTAGAGGACTTGCTTTTAGCACCCCTTTTTAATAAAATTCCATGTTGCATAAATATTTAGAGGTCCAGTGCAACAGTAGTTGACATCTTTCAGGTGAGTATCTAATCCACTAAGGAAGAGAGAAATCCTTCTTCAAGCTCTGTATTTTGAATCAAAGCTTGTTTTGTTTTCCCACTAAGGGTCACCAGCTCTTCTATCACGACAATCATGAGACAAGCACCCCTTTCTTTCATGAGTGATTTGAATGGATCACGCAATTCTGCAGAAACTTTGTTATGACATAACTGGAAAAAGTCTTGTCATTGTGTAACATTCTGCATGAAATAAGAGATGAACTTACCTACTTACTAGGGTAGCAATACCTACTACTATGGTATTGCTAAAGCAATTACTTTGTCTCATTTTTATATTTTCAGATTCTACTACAGAATTATTGAGCCCATGATTTGGTTAACTATTTCAACCAGGGGTAATTGGCTTTTGAAGTTTCTGTGAGGGTCTTCACTCTTCCAGACAGCTATTAAAGAAAATATCTTTCTTTTCAGTCACGCCTTAGGTAACCTGTGGATGAACTTTACAGTTCATATCACTTAATTTTTTTTTTTTCTTCTCATACAGCCTCAGGTTTATCCATCTGCATTACAAAACCCACAAAGATGTTTTTGGTTTCCTAGTCCTTAACTGCTATTACTCTCTATCACATAAATGGAATGCACCATTTAGCATTACCAAAGTCCATAGACAAAAGGAACCTTTCTAATTGCATTTTTAAAAAAACAGCTTTCAAAGGAAAAAGGTTGGTGAGAAGCACGAGGTGTAGTTGGATAACATGACTGCAACACACCACACTTCAATTCAAGAAACTCCTAAACTCAGCTAATATTACCCAATAATTAAAAATATCAATCATTTCTGCATTCCTTTGTCATGCAAGAGCAGGTTGAAACTTTAGATACCTATATTCCTAGAGGTATAAACAACAATATCCATGGAAATTTTGTCTTATTTGAGTTTCCATGGAAACACTGTTTATGGTACTGCAGTGTTATCAGGGAAAAAAATGAGTTATAAATAATAAAGAGGCTAATGTTGTTTCCCTTGGTCTTGCTGAACAGCTTCAGGCACTGAGACAGATGAATTGGACAGAAATGGAAGACAGCATCTGAAACACCAATGCTTGTTATCGACTGTGCTTTATTATGGGAAAACCCATATAACTGCCTGTCATGGCTTAACCCTAGCTGGCATCTGAGCACCACATAGTCGCTGGTTCGCTCTCCTTCAGTGGGATTGAGGATGAGTGAATTGGAAAAGTGAGAAAACTCATGAGTGGAGATATGAACAATTTAATAATTGAAACATTATCAAATAATAATAGTAGTATGAATAATAATAATAATAGCAATTTTAATGAAAAGGAAAGCAGCAAGGAGAAACACCTGATGCTAAAGGAAACAATTGCTCATCACCAATTGATGCCCAGCCAGTTCCAAAGCAGCAGCCTCCCTGCCAGTCATCCCCCTAGTTTTATTGCTGAGCATAACAACACATGGTGTGGGATATTCCCCTGGTCAGTCAGGGTCAGCTCTTCTGTCTGTATTGCCTTCCAAAATCTTGCATGCACCCACCCTGCTTTCTGGTGAGGTGGGGAGCAGAAAAGGCCTTGACTCTGGCAAGTGCTGCTCAGCAATAGCAAAAACTTCCCTGTATTACCAACACCTTTCCCAGCACAAATCCCCATACTAAATGCCACATCCAGTCATTTCTTGAACATTTCCAGGGATGGTGACTCCATCATTTCTCTGGGCAGCCCATTCCAATGTTTAACCACCCTTTCAGTGAAGAAATGAATTCTATCACACCCAAAACAAGCACCCTGACAGAGCTTCATAATGCGATAGTGCCAAATTACCTTTTATTAACTATGATAACCACTAAAGATCGAGTTTGCTTAGAAATAAAGTGGTTATACAATTTTCACTGTAGTAATTTGCAGAATTCAAAGTTGTTTTTTCAAGACGATTCAACCTCATTCAAATTGACATTCACATTTTTCTCATCTAGTCTACATATTTCAGTGAGAAATAGGTTTCTGTTTGTTCATACTTCTACTCCAGATTTTGGCATTACAGAATATGACTCTTACAACTACTTTTTTTTTTTGTTGATTTGCAAAACTCTGCATAAATATATATATCATCTCAAAGCTAGGCAACTCTCCCTTGTAACATAAATGGGTCACTTTGTAGAGGCAGTGGTGGTTTTTATCTATTTCTGTCATGTTATTCAGTAAAAATAAGTGGGCCTAAGCCAGTGCACACTCAAACGTTGGTAACTAATCGACCTAGCTGTCAGAACCCCATGACACTCTCTCAGCGTTTTCTGTGCTCTGTAATTTTGAGAACTGGTGCAATTGAAATTGCTCCTGTGAGATGTTTGGTATCATCAAACCTGCTGAAATCATGGGCAATTGAAACCAGTCCACAATTCACAGGAGGCCTTCAAGACTACGTTCACATGAAGGACTTAATCTCTTAAAAGACAAGGTACGTACACATGTCATAAATAAGCTGAGGTATTTGCCACCTAGCTTTCATTTAATGCAGAGGGAATCTATGACAAGAATTTTCAGCATTGTAGGAACCATCCAGACAAAACAGGTGAGAAAAAAGAACTATACTCCTTCTTCCCCATTGCTTTAATACCTTATATATTTGTAATTCTTACCATCAACACTTCTACTTGCATTGTAAGGCCTAGAATAAACGTTCTTCTGTAATTTAGAAAAGAGGTTTTAAGACTGCTCTCACATTTCTTACAAGGGTTTCTTGATGACTGCTCTTAATTGCTTGTATGAGCAAGGTCTCTCCTGAGATCTGGCAAAGTTAGCCCCCTGGGTAAAAATGTTTCAGTATTCTTTGAACCCAAGAGATAAGGGCAACTTCATCTGCTTATTAGAACATTCACCCATGCAATTACACTGACTGCAATTAATGAAGTCCCTATGTCCACGTGAATCACCATGTTCTCTAAGATTGGATCCCATTTCGAACTTTGCAATTCAGTCTCATCACTAATTATTTTCTATAGCAACATTCCCTATGAATTAATGTCCCGGTTTGGTGTATTGTGTCTTGTAGTAACCAGGAGCAAAGTCTTCAGAGAAACTTCATAATGAACACTAATAGAATTCATTCACAAAGGAATCCCTGCCTAAGTCTACACTGGCAACTGTTGATTCACACTCATGAGCTTCTTCTTTTATTAAAAGAATCTTGTTTTAAACCTCAGTGCCTCATGGATGGTACTATTTTTTGTGTCTTCTATATTTACTCTCAAACTCTCAATCTAAATGATGTTTTTTCTAAGGACTCCACCAGTAAATTGTGGATTGTTAAAGAAAATTGTTTTTATTTTTTTATATCTTAAAAATGTAGAGACAGACTTCAGACAAGCATAAGTGCATAAAGATGTCTCTGAATGGTCTGTAGCTGGTGGTATGCAATAGGCACCAGTGATTAAAGCTACTTTCAGGGAAATAGGAAAAAAAAAAAAAAAAAGGAGAAGGAAAGTCTCACTCATCCTGGTGGCAATCACTTTTCATAGGAAAGATGACAAAAGAGACATTGCACTTCAGGATGTGCAAATGCAGGAGCACAAGAACATCAGCACAAAAGCAACAGCAGCAAAGTGCTGCCACAGCAGCTTTGGCATGCCCAGGTGACAGTGAAAGGCAGCCAGCAGTGTCACAGGGTAAGGGCTGCAGGGTTGCTAAGGGAAGCCCCTGGGCATCTCAAAGGTTCAGGCACCTGAGGAGCTCAGATGGGGACCTGACAGTGGCAGTGAGTATGCTTTGTTTGCATCACTACTTGACGTGACTGGTACCTGACCTGTGAATGCCTTACTGGTTTCCTCTGGCTGACTGAAATTCCATAGCAAGGGTTTATAGGCAGCACAGATTCAAGCAAGATCCATACAGTGATTGATTTGGCTTGCCATGGAACATAGAGGCTTAGCAGGATCAGTTTGTATTGACCAAGACTACGAGTAGAGATGGCCCTGCTCATTGCAGGGGAGTTGGACACACTCCCTTTAAAGGTCCCTTTCAACTCAACCTATTCTATGATTCTGTGGGAAGGTACGTCCAGCATAGACAAAAAGACATTTATTTAGCTCCACAATTAACTGATTAAAGATCAGCTTTAGCACTGCAAGCTTTTAATATAGGTGGTCTTCCTTTCTCATATGTACAAATGAAATATAGTGTTCCTAAACTGCATTTGCAAATATTTGCATGCACTTGCACATTTCCTCTGAGCTAGGTTAGAACCTTTTGTTTGAAATGTTGATGCAGTGAAGGTGGGAAAATCTATGAAGTGTCTGGTAATAATGTACCTGACTACAATGATCACAAGTTTTGTTAACAGGTCACTGAAATCAATGGATTGTTTCAGTTCTTTTTTAGCCTTTAGCAAAACCTCAGCTATAGCTGAGTGAGAGGTTTCTGCCTTTGCAATGTAGTGATTCCATTTCACTAGTCACAGCAAATTAAAAACATTTTTATGAATTTTATTTAAAGGATAAAATCAATAAAGATTCAGACTCTTGGCCTCTTCAGTGAATTGTCAGGATTATTTTGGAGGATTATTACATTGGCAGAAGTACTTAGCAAATCTATCAAAAATATGCACAAAGCTTTCTCACCACAATTTATTTTTTTAAACAGACGCCAGATTTGTGGTCTTATAGCCATATCCAGATGTCTAAATTTGGAAACAAAAGCTCTGTAAATCCTGCAAAAGGAAAGGGGAAGCAAGAAGCGCCTTTTTCTCTTTGTCCTTTAGAGTCAAGGCAGCCTGCTACCAGCAATACTTATATATGGATTTAGGAGTTGAAAAGACCACCAGAAGAGAGACTTCAACAACAAAGTACACATAATTCTGCTACTCAGAACTGTAGGGTTCCAGTCCCCCTTTTAGCAACCAGTGAGCGAGTCTGGACAGGTAACCTCTATGTGGATCCTGAGGTATCCTTTTTTAAAAGAAATAAATAGCAGATGATAGGCATTTCCCTATGGCTTAGAAGGAGCTCTCCACTTACTTTTCCATTTCCATCAAGCTAGGTTTTTTTTTTAAGGCTTACCACCAGACTTGTGATTTAGGGCTCATGGAAGAGATTGGGAAACAAGTAGTCTATAACGTCATCAGATTAAATGTACAAACACATCTTTTAGGCAGACACTGCATCAGTAACACCTCTTTTTACTTACTAAAAGGAAGAAAAGCCTAAGAAGATAGAGTTAAAATTTTTGAAATTTTAAGTTAGTTGCAATCAAAACAGAAGAACAGTCCTTCTAGAAGAATAGTAGAAGGGAAACAAAAGCTATCTATACCCTTAAGATAAACGTATTTTCTTTCAACAATGTAGAAAAGTAGCACAGGTCAATGACAGTTGCAATTATGTAAATTATTTCTATAACATATAATATTTGAAACTCATTATCTGAGTGAAAGAGTAAAAGTTCAACTTCTTTTTCCAACTGTAGAGTTAACGTTTTCTTATCTAGACTGTCAGTGGTAACTTGATGCCCTTTAGCTCACAGTTCTTTTGTGATGTTTTGAAGTCTATTACAGTACTGCTAATTGTGTTTGGAAACCTTGATTTTAGGAAAAAGGTGGAGCGTACTACACTAGAAAGCATTTGAGCTTTGCCAAAAATATACTGCATATACAGGAAAAGAAATAAAAATTGACTCACACTTTTACCCCATGGGGAAAGCATAAACTCTTGTTAATTATAGAGGAAGCTAATGACCAAGGTAGCTGGGGACATGAATTCATATTTCCAAACAAAGGAAACTAAACAGAACCCCACTAGAGAAAGGGCTGTGCAGATCTCTCTACATTTAATGAGCCATCTCCCCAGGGCAAACAAACAGAGTCAGCAGCCCTGAGCCAGCTGGAGGTGCCAGAATGAGAAAGGCTAACTGAGGGGAAAAGTGTAACCTTGTCTTCTCATGGCCAGTGTCTCAATACCACAGTAAGGCCACAGTGCTACATCCCAGCTCCACCAGTAGGCTCATGAGGTCCTGAGGTTCCCTGCATCCTTTGTATCTCTTACTGTCCTCTCCAGTATGAGAATAGTCAAATGGAACTTGGACAGGCAAGGAAAGCTCTTCAGTAAGCTTTGGCCTGTGTTCACAGGAGGACTAGGTAGCTCCTTCAGTGCTGCCTACCCACTGTGCAGAGTGCAAAGGCCACTTGCCCCCATGTCAGCCAGGCTACTCCTTTTGGGCAGCTTGTGCTTCCAGACTTTCTTCATCCATGAAAAGTCTTGGGGCCATTGCAAGCCCCAGGACTATGTCCAGAGCAAAGTCTTGAGCACCCACGCTGTTCAATTGTTACCATGCTCATGTGCTGTCAGAGCTTTAGCTTGACTGCCACCCTGACCAAGCACCTGAGCAGCCTTCACAGGACCAAGTATCCAGCAGAGCTCATACCCACATTGCACCCAGTAAACCACATGGATGAGGCAACTGTGTCTTGGAGGACAGTAGGGTTTAGCACATGACCATACATGGCCATTGGTCCCTGAGGCAGAGAAAGTCCCAGGGTCACCATGCTTGCTACAACAGAGATGGAGACATAGTAGGCTAAATTTGAGCTCCGCTTCATAGAAAGGATCAATAGCAATATCTTGACCTCCCACCCTTGCTCATTACTTTAAAGCTGCTGAAAAAAACCCCGAAAAGTAGACATAAATTTCTATCCAAGCAGAGCAATAAAAAATAAAACCATTACTTCCAGTGCTGTCCTCTGCATATGCGGTTCTTTTTCCATGGGATTTTTTCTTGTAGCAGAAAACTCATAAGAATACAAAGCAGCTTGTCTAATAGCTGCTGAAATGCTGTTTTTAGTGACAACCTATACGGCTACGTTAGAGGCAGTGGATGGAAGAGACTCTGCTGTGCCTCTTTGATCATAATTGGAATATAAATAACTGTTTGCTCTAGTCAGATACATTCTGCATGGTGGGCATAAATTAAGATCAGAAAAATAGTAGGGTTTGAATGTATGAGGAAGAAATGTTCGCCTGGTATTTCTATAACAGTGAAAGAAGGGATTGAAATCAAACTCTGTGACAAATTATTCTGTGTTGTTGTACAAGCTCAGTGAAAATGTGGGAAGAGGTAGAGCTTTCAGGCTCAATGCACAGATGTCTTTGTATAGTTATTTGTTTTCTTATTTTTATTATTCACAAAGGATTGTAGTGCATAAGATTAGTGCAGCTAGACAAAGCAAAGCCTTGCTGCATTAGCACCTGACTTAGCATGCTATCTGAGCTGAAACTGGAGTGAGTCTGATGAATTGGGTGAGTGAAAACCCATTGCACTAGGTTATAGTGGTATGGTGAAATGGCCAAACCCCATGATGCATTAGCTTGGCATAACACCAGGAAAGCTAGATCAGTGAAATTAACATGTTTTAGCGTGTATGTTCAGAATAAGCCAGGCTGGGCACTTGAGTTTACACAGGAAGAGATGTATTCCCCAGTTGGTAGTTTTTATTAAAAAAATAAATCTGTATACCAATTGATTAAAAAGGGGATGGGAGGGAGAGGAGTAGAGACAGGATAGAGAGCTAAAGAGAATGAACAAAATAAAGAAAGGTCAAAGACTAAAGAAAAAGGTTTTCAGAGGCTCACACAGATGGAGAGGATGCAAAGGTTTACTCTCAGTCCAGCTGATAAATGAAACCTTAAAAGGGAAATGTAACAGGAGAGGAAAGATTATGAGTCAAAATACAAGGGCACTGTCAATAATTCATTTCATTGCCCTGCATCTTGTTTTCAAAATTGTGAATCCTTGTCTTAACCTTCGCTTTGACAGAATAAGGAAAACTGATTCCTTTTATCTGTAAGCTTCCTCTATTAAAAAAGCCAACTCTGAATGAGACGACAAGTAAAAAGGTTCCCCATTCTTCTGAGTTGAACAGAATGAATAGGCAAACTCACAGAGGGCCTTTCATACAGCAAGCATTAGGAAAGTCTAGAAAATTGGGGCACACATTTCACACTCCTCTACAAAGACCAGTTTTGGTCTGGGAACACTGACAGCCATGCTGTCAAGATAAATCCTTTTTGGCAAACGATATCTAACACAGACCTAAAGAGCTGCATAATGTCTATGAACCCCAGAATTAAACACTCTCAATATCCATCAGAAACAGAATTCTGAGCTACAGCCAGATAAAATTGAGCAAATCCCAGTTAGAAAAAAAGGCCAAAAATCACCCATCTAGTTTGTTACAACTATCACCAGTATCACACCAGTTCCCCACCATTGCTTATGTGGACATCATTCAGCATGGGTTCATTACCTTTCAAACCAAAGGTGACTGCTTGCTAAGAGCACAGAGATGATAACATGGTTCTTAATAACAGAATTCTCTATAAATAAAAAATGAGATATAAGTGAAGGGACTGACACTAAGGAGAAGCTTGTATAGACAGTATCACCTTTTCAATACAGCATGTTTGAAGTATCCAGTAAGATTCTGAGATGAACTTGACATATTGGGTTTACTGAAAAGGTATTGATGGTAGGAGGCTGTTCAGTGGTTGTGAGAAAAAACAGGAGCTGCACCTGTGTCCCAGCCAGCTGCAGGACGGACCCAGACACAGCTGAGCCAAATAGAAATACTGATGGGTTCTGTGTGATAGCATGTTTAGGAAAGGCTAAAAAAGGATGCACAGCAGGTGAAAGAACGAGGAGTGAGAAAAAATTGGGGAGAACAGCTTTCAAGACACCAAAGTCAGGGGGAAAAGATGCTCCAGAGAATCCCCTGTAGCCCAAGGAGATGACCACAATGAAGTAGGTTGTCACCCTGTAGACATCCCCCTGCAGCACACAGAGGACCCCACAACAGAGCCGGTGAACATGCCCTGGAGGAAGCTGCAGCCTGTGGAGCTGGTTTTCTGGCAAGACCTGAGGTCTATCTTGGAGTCCAAACTTGGGCAGTCTATTTCTGAAAGCCTGCACTCCATGGAAAGGACCCAAGTTGGAACAGTTCATGGAGGACTGTATCCCACAGGAGGGACCCCACATGGAGCAGCAGAACAGCATGAAGAGGAAGGAATGGCAGAGATAAAGGGCTATGAAGTGATCACAACCCTCATTCCCCTGTACTGCCCTGAGGGGAAGGAAGCAGAAGAATTGGAACTGAAACAGTGAAGTTGATTCTGGGAAGAAATGTGAGGAGTGGTTTTCATTTTTATTTTTGTTTCTATCTACTCATTATCCATTTTTAGCTGTCAATAAATTGAACTAGACTTTCCCAAGTCTAGTCTGTTTTATTGTGACAGTAATTGGTAAGTGATTTCCCTGTCTTTATTGAAATCCATGAGCTTTTTTGTCTTAATTTGTCCCCCATCTTGTTGAGGAGGGGAAGTGGGAGAGTTGCTGGGTGGGCATTTCACAGCCAGCCAAGGGCAAATTCTACCACACATTTCTAATCTGAGAACAGGTAAGAAAAATAGGAAGTTTGCAACTTGTATATACAACACAACAGGGATTTGATTCTCCTAGTTCAGTCTGACTATACTCTTCAGACAAGCCAGTAGAGTCATTCACTCTTTCAGGGAAATGAGTTCGGGATTAGATTAAGGACCCACCAGAAGTCACTTCAGTTGCACAAAAAAATAAAACTAAAAATATATTCTCTTGATTCCAGAAAGGACTTAATGGTGAAACTTCAGAAATTGCAGCTGAGGGCAATTTCCCCTCTCCATTACAGCAATCATGAGAGTGCTACAAAAGCTGGGAGCTTTGCCCAGGGGAAGGACTTTGCTTTCAAGTGAACTTCATAGGTTCAGGGAATTTGAACTGAGTATAACATTTGATGCATTAATTGTAGCACTTGTCAAATGTAACATTTTCAGTGCATGATGATGTCTTCATTAATCATGATGATAGTATGTGTATGAAAGCCAAAACGGAAAGAAAAGCTGAAGAGGCCAAATTGCAATTACTTCAAACCCCACACAGGAGGGAAGAATTGATGCTTTAGGGCCATGTCCTAATTTTAGATGTGCTTTTTGAGTTCCTGGTACCATTGTCTTTGGCAAGAATGTTTCCAAAGTTACATTGTGCACCTCTGCCTACTTATTCATACTTGGTAGCAATACAGACAGCAATTGAGTTAAAATTAATTTGAGTTTTTAAACAGAAGAGAGGCTGAGTCTTTTCTTCCTCCAGCAGAAATATGATTAAGTTTTTCTATTTCACTTTGTCCTACAAACAGGAGATATCCATAAATTATAGCAGCATAAAGGCTTGGCCTTTTCACATTCTGATAAAGCAGCCGTTTGAAGAATGTTTTTCATTTCTTCAGCCCATTGAAGATATGCTCTGCTTTTCCCAATGGGTCCTTTGACTCTTCAAACTCACCCTTTCAGTTTAGTTGCTTACCTAATATGACATTGATGTTTTCATTTATCTCATTTGTGGTAAGTGAAAGGTCTTGTCAAGAGGGATTTGGCACATCTTAAAGTTTCAGTAAGAATTCTTTTCCTTTTTAATGAAATCGTTTCCTAATACTCAGTCTTTTTAGAGTGTCACGTTGAGCTGACAAGAAATTGTTTCTTTTCAAGGTTCCAGAGACTTTTCCCAAGGTAGCTACAACTCAATCAACATAGAAAATGGTCTTAGAGAATGTTTTTGTAATTTCAAAGGGCTGGAAGTCTCAGTAGTTCCTTGCTATGATGTGAAGAGGTGACTCAGAACCTATAGCTGGAGTATGCCAGATTTAATTATAAAAGAATTCAACGCAGGTCAGCAAAATTCTCTTAAAGGTTAGCTTGTTCCAATATGCTTTGTACGAAGTATTGCAACTGAAATACAACATCTTCAAAACGCTGGAGAAAGAAGTTTCCTGCTAGAATGAGCAGGAACCATGTTACTTACAGAAAGACACATGCTGCTGTAGAAACACAGGGGTGATTAGCCTGCGTGTTCAGCATCATCATGGGAAAGGTCACCAACTGGTGCTATTTGGCAGTCCCATGAGAGCGAACACCTGCATGGAAGGTAGTGCTGATTTACTGGAGCAGGGAAGGTCTATGAACGGTGCCCCAGGGCACAGCTGCAATGGTTCATGACTTTCAGGGGCAGAGGGCCAAGGCATCTCCATCTACACCCAACAGAGGGGCTGCCCAACAGCAAAGATCAGAGGGGAGCAAAGAGCCAGGAGAAGGAGGGTGTTCATCAGATAAAGGGTGGCTTCCTCCTATACCTCAAACTTTCTTTTCGTGTCATGCATTGTGACCTTAAAGACATTGACACTGAACAGTGTCAGTGTAGTCAAAACAATTTACTAAAAGATTTATGATCTATTTGAGATTATATTCTCACATAAAACACCTGCTTTTCATCATTCTTTAAAATACATTATAGTACTTTACTGAATAATAAGGTGTGGTAGCGCTCCTGCCGCAACTGCACAGGCATCAAATTGAGGCACAGGAAGACCTAAAAACCTTAAACACAGGAATCTGTATAGGAACTTACCTACTTCATGTGCCAATGCCCTGATGCATGTCCTGTTACTCCAGCCACAGTGGAACCATTTCCCTATATACAAGCAGAGACAGTTTTGCCTCTGCTCTTTTTAAGAATCTAATTCTAGAGCCAGACACTAAAGAGACTTACAAGCATAGCAGATAATTAATTTGTGTCACTTTATGGCCTGAATATGATGTTTCACCAGGCATAAGTTATTGCATCATTCAATTCTAGACTTCCTTTACAGAATATGAACCTAGTGATGATTTTATCACATTGCACTAGTCCAGCTCTCATTCAGGACTCTTCCTCTGCTAGGGAAGCCTCTTAGGGAGAAAAATTTTCAGCTTCTTAAGACATAAATTCTCTTTCTCCTGAAAGCAAAAGGAGAAGAAAATTAAAATGTATTGACATTTTTGTTAATATATATTCACTAACAAAATAAAATAAACTCAGACTATGGGACTTCAGGGGAAATAATCTTGGGTCTGAAAACCAGATATGAAAAGTGCAGGAGATAGTTCAGCAATGCCTTTGAATGCTTGGTGTTATATTTCAGAAGCTGAGAACCCACCCCATCCCAAGTAGTGCCAGAAACCACAGGGAAGGTTGGTGATACTGCTCTCATCAGCTCTGAGTTCTCATCACACAAAAGAAACATGAGTCCAGAAGCTGTGACTCAAAACGAGAATGTTTGAGACACCTACTATTTTTCTGAGGCATGATGAGGAAGCTAGAAAGGGTTATGAGGGCTGGTTTTTCTTTCTTTTTTTGTTGTTGGTAGAGGTGGTGGTGGTGCTGGTGATGATAGCAGTTTTGTTGTTCGGGGCTTTTCCTGGGGGAAAAGATAGAAATTGGTCTGGCACCTATGAGGCAGCACTTAGACATAAATGATAGACCAAATCACCATTTTCTCTACCCATTTTTTATTTTTTTAAGATGAAACAGATACTATCATTGGATCTTTACTGTGATATAAACACATGCCTCATAGCTGATCTGACAGATGGTACTGCTTCAGTATAGCAGTTAAACTGGCCATGTTTATACAAATAGACAGACATAGCAAATGGTCTTTTGCATTCTTACACACACAGACTGCTTCTTCTTTGATAAACTCATATGCTAAAATGAAATGTATGTCAATTTGCTGTCTGGATTTTCCATCTAATGAAATTTGGGAATAATGGCAAGTGCTTTTCCACTAAAGATAACTGAAATACCTTCATCCACTCTATGCAACAGCTCACAGAAACAGACCAGATTACTTCTGAGAGATGTTTCTCATATTCTGAGAAAATGGCTTGGTGAGACATTTAGCAAATTGGAATACTTTGTACATGTTGGTACTGAGTCAGTGAGGAGAGCAGGAACAATCTGTTTTACTATGTCCCTACATTCTCTTTAGCGGCCAGATACTTCCCAGAGATGTACACAGGCAGTTCTTACTGAAACTGACAGGGACTGCCTTTATCCAGTGGTAGATGATCTTCCATTTAAGAATTGGTAGACCATGGGAGAAGAAGCCATATCTGAGTATATCAAGCCTTGTGTGGGAAGAGTCCTAGTCCAGGTTCTGTTAATTCAAAGGCACAGAATTAGACAGAGTTGCCTAATTAGTCCTGGATTTGCTTTAATGCTGGGAATGTCTCAAAGAGGTACATGTGCTCCTCATGCACATGACCCTGGAATGGGTGGCAGCTTTCATCAATATTTGATCAAACCAAACCACAAAAAGTTACATCCTTTCCTTTTGAGTGCAGACCTGGAAATGTTACTACTTTCAACTCGTATTCCTACTCCTTTCCAGCTAAGATGCAAGAATAAAAGAGAAATTAAGAAAAGAGAGCATTTGTGAGGAGTCACCATTGGGTAGGATTGGCTCCCTGAGCATCCCAGTACTGTCAGCTCAGTCTGTTCTCAAGCAGTGAAATTTTCTCACTCCCCTTTTAACACTTTCTGCAATCTCTCAAGACTTATGTAGAAGAGGTAGGATTTAATCAAACAAATCCACTCACTCATTTTCCTTTCCCTGAGGGATTATTTCCCAAGTATTTCCCTCTTTCTTCCCATAGGCTTTCCTGCCCCAAAAATGAGCATGATGGTTACTTTACCTGTCTTGTATGTTCAGATGATTTTTAGGTATTTTTCCTGACAGTGTGAAGTATCTTTTACAGTGGAGATCATTAAAAAACAGAGACAATTTGAGATCTGTATGGATACTTAACCTTTCCCAAAAGTGCCACCTTCCTCCTTTTATGTAAAGTATTTTAAGCTAACCTGAAAACAGATGGATAATCAAAACCTAGCTGTATTATTTTTTTGGTCCTGTAAACTGCTGCTTTGTGAACTACCTGTAGTCAAGATAAAAGTTCTAATTAGGTTTTGCTCTGAGAGAACACAGGAGGCTAAGAAAAGTTAAAAGGAAGAGGGCAAGCCCTGCATAGCAGACGGATTCAGACCACCTGGTTAGCAGGAATCGCTAGTGCACGCAGACAAATAGAGTCTTATGAATACTGATATGACAAAAGTGCTTACAAGCTGCAAGGCTTCACTTCCCACTTTTGAAGAATCATGGGATTTTTATTATCCACTATATCGAGACACAGCATAAGGAATGGCCACTAGAGAAATCAGAGGGAAAACAAAACAACTGAAATATCCCTTCAGAAATCACACTAGCAATATAAATGTCAGAAGTGATGTTTGCTCCACATGACTCCTCCAAACAATATATGTTTATTGTAAGGATTCTCAAGATAATGTTTCTATTTTATTTCTTTGTATCTAAAGTGATTTAGTAAACATTTCTGTGCTTTCTGCAAAGCTGTTCGTTACACTAGCCATAAATGTTTGAACGTGGTATGCTCTGTGGCGTTTCACTTCCTTCAGTACTTTATAACACCTACATCTGATTCTGTCTAATTTTTCTGGATAATCAGAAAAAATATTTAAAAATCCTGTTTCTATGAAACAGGATAGAGTTATTTGTAAAGAAATACACAAGCAGTTGCAGGGAATGTGTTTCAATAAACCTGTTGCACAATACCCAGAGACTGCCTTTGGAAGCAGACTGCTGGGTAGTGGAGAATTTGGGACTGCCCAACTATAGTAAGGTGTCTTCTTAAAACCTTTTCAAAACACAGGAGGAATATAAACACTAGCACAACAGCAGGAAGGTACAGTACATTAACAAGGAATTTAAAAGAGTGGTGACTCATCTTGAAATTATATTAAGGGTAATCTGTCTTCCAAACCTGTTATTTCCTAAAGAAACAAGAAATAATGCCATCTTTTGCAAACTAATAGCAATTCTGGAAAAATACTAAAGTAGCCAGAAGCTGGTGTCTTCACATTCTAGAATAAATCCCTTGTACTATGCAGGATAAAAAACCTATTTCTGGTAGCTTGTCATCTTTATTTAATACATTCACATCTTGTCTCAGACCTTTGTCCCAAAGGCCTGGCACTACAACTCTTAATCATGAGTATAGAGTAGCAAGGTTCCTAGAGTAATATAATGCAAGCAGCCTTTTTTCAATGGGATGACTCATAGGTAACAAATATATTTCAGGCAAAGTGTTACAATCAAATAGCAGTCCTCACTGGAAGTGGGAGAGATCAAGCAAACAGAGTAAAACCATGTGTTATACATGAATATGTTCCTATTCCAACAGCACCATTATTTTACATTACTGAAAGAGTAATAGGCTTAGCAGGTTACAAAGTGTCTCTCAATAAATTTAAATAAACTTCCTTTATTTGTGGCTGTGCAACAGAAAAAAAAAGTAATGCTACATTTCTTCGGTTTGAGTAATAGTTCTTAGAGTGGCCAGATAGCTCTCTGATCAATGTAAAATTCAGTGCTTTGCCACAATGTCAAAAGTCTGTGTGTTAATGCTGCCATGAGCACTAGCATCTTCCTCAGACTTTGTTTATAACAGCAAGAAATTCAGTGCAAGGGAGTGTTGAACACAAAATATATGGAGATAATTTAGCTTAGGACAAAGAAGGAGAGAAAAGTGAGCAGCAGGCATGGCTGTGAAGAGCAGTTCCCTCTGGCAGTTTCAGAGCTCGTCCCTGCTGTAAGACACTGCAGATCCAAAACACCTGGGAGGTAACCAGCCTTCTCTCTTCCTTCTTGCCAGGTCTGCATCCTTGAAACAGTTCCAGTGGGGATCTTCTGAGCCAGAAAAACACTCATTAAAGAGTGTTTCACAAATTTAAAAGACCTAGAGATTAAACAAACACTGTTTAATTAAAATGTTGAAGCAATTTTGACGAGAAATGCTACTAATGTAGTACCTAGAGTTGTTGCAGACCGAGAAGTGATTAACATACTTGCACTAAAAGAAAGGTAAGCTTTCAGTAATTCCCTGATTATTACTATAGCGCAGTGCCACTTGTACTGGAATTAAAGAGTGCTCACTCTTCCTTGTCAACTAAGTGTTTTCAAATTTATATAGATGTGTGGTTGACATCACTGTTCCGGATTTAGGAGTATTTGACTAAGACAAAATTGATAAACATAATCCTGGAGAAATATATAACAAAAAATGAATAAATAGAAAAATGAAATTAGGTTTCTCTTCAAACTTCAAGCTTCACTCATTTGTTTTGGTTGCACTTGGGATTAACTCATGGTTCCCACTATCATCAAAGTATGTCAGCTACATAGAGCGTGCACACCTGGAGAGAAGAGAGAGCACAGTTGTTATCAATGCTCACTAAGGGAAGAGATCACACTTTACAACCACACTGTGAAGACGAAAGGTCATTCAAACTTCTGAGGTCTTTAATATGAGCTGGGTAGTATGTAAGTCAGATCAGCATTCACTGCAGCTGCCTCTCATCCTTCTATCATCAATTCACACCGAACCTCTTAATGATGGAGGAAGAAAGACAAATGTTTTGATTCAATCTTCTCCAGGAAAGGGCTTTGGAGAAAAGGCTTTGAGCTGTATAATAAATAAATAAATAAATAAATAAATAAATAAAGTGTAGCGGAAAATCCAGAAAGAGCTCAAATTCTTCTAAAGGAGAAATTGAATAATACCAGTGCATATGTACTGCATGGGAGTGAGTGATCAAGAAGTCTGCAGCAGTGGGAAGGAGAAAGAAGATAACAAGGAAGGAAGCAGGGTCTGGGAAACCAAAGGAAAGGCATAAGGGCATTAGAGGCCACTTATCTCTGGCATCACTTAGCATTCTTCCAGCCCCTCTCTGTGTGGGCTCCTCCAAACTTCTTCAACTCTTTCTTGACAAGCTCTTCACCTTCAAACACCTCCAACCCCATGTTATGCAATACCTCAAATCATGTCAGACATATCCTCAGTTTCATACTGAAAAAATAGCACTGCAATACACTGCTACACAGACTTCAGACTATATTTCAGACATTTTGAACTCAATCCACCTTCCCAGGCACAAAAGGCAAATTATATCTCAGGGGCACTACCTGTGTCCCAAAGAAAACCCAGAGTAGTTATGATAACATGTGGTTCATTCCATCAGGGAAAAATTCCAAGCCATATGAATGTAAGGCAGTTCACGCTACATGGTATTGACTTTACGAATAGCTCTCTGCCTCCCTTATTTATCAGCATTAATAGAGCTGCTGAGCCATCCTTCCTGTTCCCAGGGTGCATTGCCTTCTGTAGAGGTCCTGTCCTTCACATGCTGGACCCACAGCAGGTATGGAAGCTTTCCCCAGTGAAGAAGCAGAGTTGAAACCATAGCAATGTAAACCTGCAGTCAAATGAGCAGGACTGACTCAGAGAGACTGACTTGGAAAGAGAAGACAGGTAGCTTCTATAATTCCCTTAGCTGTGGTCAAAGCTGAGCTGGAGGTAATTTCATCCCCTTTGGTAGAACTATTAGAAACAGTCCTGGTTCTTCAGTTGATTCCTAAACTACCTCCAGCAAGTTGGCATCTCTCTGTGGGAGATCCCCCTCTCCCTGCACCTTCTTCCCAGACTCTCACTGTCAGACACCTCTCTCTAAAAGTGCAAGGAGCACATCTGCATAACTGAATCTCTGCCAGTATTAAAATCAAGCAGTAGAATGCAGCTAGTGCCTTTGCACATTAGGACATTGTGCCCTGTGAGCATCTGAAGCATTTTCATATCTCAAGACAGATTAATAAAAAGGGGGTGCAATGGTGAAGCAAAGAAGGTCTGAAAGGAGGATGAATTAGGGGGAAAAATAAAAAAAAAGGATAAAAATATGAAGAAAAAAAAGTTAGACCCACATTGGTGCTCAGATAAGGCCACTTACCTTAAAATTTGCCTTTTGGGAACACCTGCTATGTTGCATTCCCAAAAAAAAAGGACTACACATTATGTCTTTCCTGTTAGCTCATGTGCCTCCTGAACATTAGCACAGGAAAACACATCTAAACCCTGATGCACATACTGCCTCAAGGCCTTCATCCAGAACTATTCCTCTGAACACAGACAGACAGAATTCCCCGTCACTATCAAAAGCCTTGTTTTTTGGGGCTGCTTCTTGGGTAAGTTCATTAGAAAAAAAAATAAAATCTGCATTAATTTAATCATTGAGACTTACACTGCTTGATCTTCATCTTGTGTAAAAAACTACACAGCAATAAAGGGAGTAAGAAACCAAAGTGCAAATAAAAACCTAAACTGGCCAAGCACAGGGTTAGGTAACAAAGATGTTGTGCATTATAATCAACACTTCAAACTGCATGAAACTCCCACTTGTTGGTTTGAAAACCACTGTCAGTATTTTTAGTAACATCATCAGTGGCTGGCAATAAAACATAAAAGATTGGTTAGTAAATCTTGCTCTGCTCTAGTTGACTAGAGGCAGAATTAAAAGGGATGGGACGTGCTCGCTGTCTACTGACTGCATGACCTATAAAATGAATTCCTCTGTGTACAAATTCTGTAGAGGTACAAGAGACAGTTGCTGAACAAAAAACTGAAAGAGTATCCACTTATTGTTGGCAGCAGGCATTAAACCCCAAGATTTTGAAGAGTCTAGAAGTGCTGCCTTGTACAATTGATGATGTGAAGTTATATTGCTTTACTTGTCTATTCAATGTCATGTCAGTCTGGGAACATGAGAGAGGTGTATGTCTGACAGGGACAAAGCACTCAAGTTGTAACAATTAATGTAACTGGTTTTGGCACTACTTACCTGCCTCCACTTGTGATTTTCAGTGACTGGCATTGCCAAACTATTCCTCATCAAAGTTCACATTTTCCCACACAAAGTTAGTGGAGACTCCTAAGTGTGTCAAGGATCTTCCTGACTGTGAAGGCACTTGCATCTCCTTTTGTAAAGAAGATGCAAGTGCCTTCTAAACAAATGTTCAGTGTGCTATTCCCATGCTTTTTTTGAGCATGCGTTTGGCAAAAAATATTTATCAAAAAATATAATTAACATCTGTTCTAATGGAATTAGCATGTTATTTAAAAAAAATAAAAATAATCAACATACCTACACAGGAGACAGAAGAACAGCCTAATACTGTTCATCTGGTAAAACTCAACCTACTTACAAGACTTTGTTTAGATTATCAACTTAAAAGAAGATTCAGTAACACCTATTCCATCTTCATAAATCACATAAGAATTACCGTCAGTGCTACGAGTTAATGGAGTGTTGAAGATCATGATAATTTGTAAAATACACATTGTGAATATACACTGGAAAACACAGCCTACGTACTTCTAAATGCTGCCTGGAGAGGTCTGCCCTGTATCCTTGTTTTTCAGCACACATCATGCACTATAATAGTCACACAGATTATTAATACTGAAACTTCACTAAACTAGGTATCATAGTAGATATTTTGGGCATTAGGGACATCCCAGTTTCTAATCTTATCATGAGCAACTAACTTCTCAGAGGATAATAGCCACAAAAGTTCTCAATAAAAGTTTGGATGGACATATAAAGGAGATTCCAGCATCATTGTAACCCAAAACAGTGGCATCCCAAATCTTTCCCCAGAATAAGACTGGTTCAAAGCATAATTGTCCAAATAAGAACCTGACTTACACCAAAAGCCTATTTCAAACCTCCAGAATTTAAATGTAGAAGTTAAAATGTACAGAATTCTTGCACAGGTTATTTTATTGTTGAGACACCATTTGATGAAGCAGTTTTTCCCAGAAGAGAAAATGAAAAGGAAACCACAAATCTTCAATAAAACAATGAAAGCACAAACTGACATGACTTCAGGGCTTCTGCAGATTTTCAACTAGCAACAGTAATAAAAATGATTGATATGTCTACTGTTATTTATGCAAAGGGAAAAATGAGGTTTTAATATAATGAATGTTAATGCTAGCAGATAATTAAGAAATCACATTCATAAAGGAGCCATAATAGCATTGAAGATTTGGAAATCTGGATAGTGGGATGGTATGGCTTTACAAGGGAATGTTATCTGGTCATTGGCACCAGTTAGCCATAAGGACCACACAACAATAAGAGAATTAACAAGAAGTATATAAACCGTTTTTTTCATATGATATCAGCTGAAACAGTGATTTATCAATTTTTTTAATAATTGCTAGTCCCTTTGTTCTGTGCTATGTAAATATAAAAATCAAATATTATTCAGAAACGCTTTTGTCAACATTCTTCTAATAACTTAGAAGCTGATTGGTATCCCTGCTTGACAAAAAAAGAATTAACTTATTATTTAGAAATCAGTTAAAACCTCATCACCAGTCAGCCCACACTATTTACCGGCAAGATAACTGGGAGGCCTAAAAACCTCCCAGAGGAACAGGATACCACCCTTTCTGTGAATAAATGATGACAAATACAGCCTCTTGAGGTGAGTCAAAGAACCTCTGTGAGTCTGAAACAAATGCCCATGTTCTGGAGCACCCGGAGCCTGTACATGTTGCTGTTTGTGTTGTCATGTAGGTAAGAACCAAACTCAACATAAGATCCATGCTGTACTTTTAACCTGTTCTGTATCCATTTATTTTTTTCCTGGCTTCGGCCTCCATAATGCTCATTTTAAGTGCTGCAGACCTAAGATTTCTTAAAACTAAAGAAATATGGACAAAAATGGATTTGTATAGGATATCACTTCTAGCTGCAATGCAAGCTTGTAAACTCATCACACTGCTTTATAGAGAGGGCAGGATGGCAGTGTTATGGACAGGCTGTTTCGTAGGGTTAAAAGGTTATGACTTGGTTTTCTTTCTTTTTTTTTTTCAGGTGAAGCATTGGAGAAAGAGATGAGTGAATTACTTTAGACTTCAGTATTAGGTAGCTAAAAACAGGTTTATACAACTGAAAAACAAACACCCAGACACAGCATTCCCTGGGACATCTCACACCCCCCATACTGTCAAGGACAAGAAGAGAGGAAAGTCTCTTCTCCACTATAGCCCAATCACACATACATGTTTCTACTTTGGTAGTATTCCCAATGGCAACAGGGATGCCAAGGCCGGCACATGCTACACCAGTACATCTTGATGAACAAGGTGAACTGCTTCAAACTGTGCTTCCTAGGGTAAGGATCATAACAGTAGCAGATTGATGGAGCACCATACAAGGATGAACACGTGAAGTAATTCTAGTGCCTTTTCTTTTGAAAGAATAAAAAAAAAAAATGTGACATGGAGCTCATTCTTCTTTTCCATTCCCTCTCCCCTCCTCTCCCTTTCCCTCTCCTCCTTCACACTTGATTTGCATTACCTCTTCAAATGAAGAGAGCAACCAAACTTCTCATCCTGCATTCTGGTATGTGACCCTGTAGCTTCACATTTGTGGCACAAAACAGATACTAAACATTGAGAAATATTATTGTAAATAATTGCTCTGTTCTTTTTTACAAATTCCTTGCAAGTTCTTCACTGTTCCCATTCAAGGAGTAAGACAGCTTCATCGCTAGTCTGCCATGTAGGAAACAGCCCTCAGTTACCCCTCAGTTAGCTGCACCAAAAAAATACACCACAAGTTAAGCAGTACTGTTGTACCAGCATATTCATAGCATCCATTGCTATATAACTACCTGTCTTAAGGCAGAAACTATAGCCCATGTGTTTTAAATGCTAGGCTTTGTTTCGTGAAAGGGCTTTTTGCATTTATTTAAGCAGAAACTCAAGATACCTGACAAATGATACTAACCATCTGGCTTTAAGATGCACTGATTTCCCAAAAGACTGCTAGGCAAGTAACCTAACTACATCTCATGTTTCAAAATATGCAGAGCGGGACATCTGCCTCACCTATTTTGTATCTGACATTGCAGCCATGTACGGGAGAAGTTCATGGAGCCTGTAATAATGACAGTAATAATGAGACTTCAGTAGATCATGATTTGTCGCTTGAATTTGGGTGTAAAAAATCATTATAGAACAAGAAAGTTCTCTTCCATTAACCACTTTGTTGTCCTTCTCCAAAGCTGAGTTTATTAAACTGATCCAATAATATATGATCCAAACACCTCAGCTTTATAATTACCAAGTTGTTAGTTACAAATGGGTGTGAAGGCTTTGTAATCAAATTATTGACTGAACAGGGTTCTGAAGAAGTTATATGAAGAAATATTCTTGTTAAAATATTACTTGGGGATTTTGCAGCTGAACTGAAATGAACGCAGATAAGACTTACTTTAAAAAATGTCTAAAAACTTAAGCGTCATATAAAGGGACATATAAAGCATAAAAATTATACTTTACACTTGTGGATATAAGTGGTGGAAAACATAATTGCATGAATCGGTAAAAAAAAGTCTAATTGATTGTCTTGCTAAAGAAGAAGGCTTCAGTAATTATTGGTTTAAGCTTGTTTTAAGTTGCAGAAATGAATTAGAAAAATTCAAACCTGTTTCCATACTTCAGAAAGGAATAGAATAGTGGGTCATGTCGCTCAGCCCTTCAGAGCCCTTCTATGTAGGACAAGACAAGTCTCCTGGCTAAGACTAATGGTAGTGCTGTGCTAGAGGACTTTCACACGAAAGCTCAAGGTGAAAATAGAAAACAATGCATCTAAAGATTAGAAAATCACTAGCACAGAGCAACAGGTTTTCTCTCATATGTGTTGTTGCACTGAGATCACTGAGACAAACAGCCTCTAGGTCAAAGAAGTCAGAAAGATCAGATAGATCGCAACAGCAGCTGAGCTGATCTTCTTGAAAAGTCTATAAGCCTAGCTCAGAAGTTCCTTATTCACAAAAGTTGTCATAGCCAATAAGAACACTTTACTGACACTGATGTCACAGTGCAGCAAGAACATGGTATGTCTTAGAAAGGGTAGGTAGGACTGAGCTTCAAGGAAGTTTCACTGGCTGTGTTCCTACTGCCAACTAAAAAAAAAGCCTGAGGAACAATCCCTGGCACCAAGACCAAGTAGCAGTGTCCAGCTCACGACCACATTGCAACACCTACAGAAATTAGGTCTTTGAAAGTGCCAGCTGGAGAAATCAAAAGCAGAGCTAGGTGAGAGGTAACAGTCACACAGGGATCCAGTGCTCAAGGTTGCTTCTTTTGTCATTTGAATGTAACTGTATAGTCATGCACATCACCATAATATTCCATAGTGCAGTATCTGGCTATACAATATGTATTATTTGTTTTACAGGCCTTGAAGATGGCCCTTTACACTACCAGTTCACAAGCTGTAATGTACATCACACATTACTATCCCTCTTCAAAGAAAGGAGACTTCACTTATTACTAAAGTCTGAGCTGAAAGCTTTTTTCCTTCTTAAATCTGATGTTCCCATTCAACCTAATGTTACATGGTAATTGTGAAGTGATGACATAAATTAATAATACTGTTCTGTGGCCATAATCTGACTCCCAGAACACCATTTCCCCAGATACTATTATGTAAAAGCATTTTGTTATTTATAGTTAGGCAGCTTCATCCACTTCTATAATTTGAATTAAGAATGGTCTCAATAATTAGACCATTACTGTTCCTCTAATGATCTAACGTGTTTCAAGTGTAAACACAAGAGGAAGAAAGCAGGTCAGTCTTGCTTTCATTGATCTTTAATGAAAAAAACATGAAATATCCTCTAACCTAGTTTGTCCTTCCCTGTTTCAGATCAATAAGAAATCAGTAATAGCTTTGCTTTTAGGAAACAGGGATTGTGTTCATTAAAACATTTTGGTGCCCAAACCTTGATCTTACTGAATACACTAAGAAGTAGGTCACTTGACAGGTCTTTTCTTTTTATTTTTAATTGAAATCAATGAAGCTCACCCCGATAGGTAAAACTAATTACATCATTAAAGAAGTAGCAATATTTTTAATTATGAGATATCTTCTATTCAACTTGGTGTTCTTTCTAAAAGAAATGAGTTTGAAGCCAATATGTGGGAGAAGTTTTCCTGAAGAAATTACTACGAACTTTGAGGAAGGACTTGAAATTCAGCCTTTTGTAGTCATTTGCATTGCAAGAAAGCTAGATACGACTCTAGCACATCTTCTCCACTCATGTAGGCAGAGGCAAATCCACAAACACAAGTAGATATTCCACCCTCTGTACTACAGGATTAAACCCCTTGTGACTGAAGTTAACAGTGTCACATCTGTGGACCAGGCAGTCTGTTGGCTCTGGTGTCCTTGAAAATGTCTCCTCAGGTCTCATGAAAAAACTACACCTTCTGTATGAGCTTTATATCTAGTGAATCAACAGGTAATGCATAAAGCTGATCATTACAGTGTCAGTGGCTTCTCTTATATGTTAACAAAAATAGTCCAACCAATACTTGCCCATCAAGAAAATTTCTGTCAGTCACTCAAATGATAATTTAGATACAGAGAAGATAATAATGTATATGAAAATCATAACTAGGAGGTTAGTTCTGAGATCTTGAGGCAATACATGAAATTCTCTCAGATCACAAGACACTAGATAAAATTCAGCCATAAAAAAAAGTACCTACATGTCCTCAGGAAAATTTTATGAGAGATAAGTGACTTTATCTTTACCCAGAAAAGTTTGAAGCAGTCCTATATAAGGACTGAAATGAACTGTGGTGTTACCTTACATCACTGAATAGCTGCAATAGCTTTCTGTCCATTCTCATGCCCTGGCAGAATAAATGCATATAACTCAATTCAATTTTATGCATCAAATGTAAGCAATCAACATCATCTAATACATTATTGAAAGTGAAGGGATTTTCACTATTTTTGAAAAGAGTCTGTAATTACACACTCAGTTATGCAAAATTAGCTCATCTTTCGGGAGAGCAGTTATTAGTAGAATGAAAGGCATTATGTTAAGTAAACAGCTATAATAACATTGGCACAAAACCCGAACCGATTTCAAAAACAAATAGTTATTAAAAAAAAAATAAGATAGCTTATGGCTAATTTTGGAAGTATATTCCTGTTATTAATTACAAAACAAATAGTTGCAATGTAGATAAAGCAAAGGAAAACACATGCACACACAAAAGGCAGGAATGTGTTCAAAGTAAATAAATTATTAAAATAAGCCAGAAGAAAAACTGTAGAAAACCAGTAATAAGGTATTTATTATGAAAATTTTGCAAATATAGGGTACACACTTTCTGTATGGAGTGACTGAAGAAGAGCATCTCTCTCAAGGAGCTATTTTCCTAGAGCAACCTAATTAATATGGGATTTAATAGCAGAATTCAGGCATATGAATGCAGGTACAGAGTGACACAAAACAAAAGGTTGGGTGATACAGTATAGGACCTCTGTGAGTCTGTCACTTTTCTGGAGTAGTCTCTAGGTACCAGTTGGGATGCCCAGGGGGTTTTCAAATGGCACCTTACATCTGTGTGGGCAACTGAAACCAGTGTTGAAATGTAACGTTGAACACTTTGGGTGGGATTTGGCTCAGAGTGTGTGGTTTCTAAGTATGAACTGGGTGTCCAAGCTCCCATTTCAGTCTCTGGTGACCTAATCAAGGCCACTGGAGGCTCAAGAGTCATTCAGCTCACCCTAAAGCAGATACCTATATCTGGTTAGATGACTG
This sequence comes from Sclerurus mexicanus, assembly GCA_013396755.1. Classification (NCBI taxonomy): domain Eukaryota; kingdom Metazoa; phylum Chordata; class Aves; order Passeriformes; family Furnariidae; genus Sclerurus; species Sclerurus mexicanus. The sequence goes on along the minus strand of VWZF01005544.1, from coordinate 700,339 downwards.
TCTCCCAGACTCTGCAGACTGTATTTGCCATATAAATTAATGCATAGTGTGAAAAAAAGAGATTGCATGCAAGCATTTGAAACTCTCTGCCACACTGAGGGTTTGTTATTTGGTATTGTTGTGAAGTTTGTTTTGGGAAAGGAAGATGTGGGGAACTGTATCTTTAGAAAGTTTGACCTAGCCCAGGTGGGAATATTTGCAGTATCCAGAAGCTCATTAGCTCTTGTCAGAGCAACACATCGTGCTACAAAAGGACCCAAATGTCCAGCTGAATCACAGCCCAAAGCTTTCTCTGAAGAAATGAGATTGATGTTAGTGTGGAGCTAATTCAAAGGCTGTGAAAGTACATCAGTGTTAGTAATCCAAGAGGAAAAAGGGAAATAAATCTCTAAATACTATACTTAAAATACCAGGCAGAGTTATGGCTCCTCATTAATATTTAACAAAAGACATCAATAATAAATGCCTCTTCATTTCTACTCACATCTGAATCTGTAAAGTTTTATTTTTGAAAATTAAATCTACCTAGTCCATGAAAGTGGATTTCTCCCTGGTGATCAGTGAACGAATGTGGCAGACAGTGGTCACCAGGGCATACCAGGGCTGGGAATGCTCTCTGATGTGTGAATCCTCTTACTCTGATAGGAAAGAAGTGCCTAAAATGTCAGAAAACATATTACATAGCATGTCTAAGTCTTTCCTGGGGACTGAGCATGAAATTCCCTCTGAAGTCAGAGTTGTATCTGTATTTGCCTACCCAGGGGTTGAATGTAGCACAAGACCCTCCATAAGTTTTAGCCAACGGTTGTAAGAAACCACCTGCTTCTTATGCTTCAGAGTATAAAACTCAGTGCCTTAAACTTATTCAAACTAGAGGCAGCTGCTATGCATTTAGCCTGAAGCCTGGTCCCCAGAAATAGTCTTTTGTTTCCATACAGCATTTCCTCCCCAGCTGCAATTTTGAAACTTCATCTAACTTGCCTAACACTTTAGGTGATATCCTGGATGTGCAAGTGCTTCAACACCTCTCTCAGGCTCTGAAGTGTGGGTCTAAGCAATTCAAGGATATGAATTTGAATGTGTGAGGTTAATGTGATGCTCTTTATTCAGAAATATTCTGTTTTCAAAATCACTCAGAGTGCATGAAGCAGTTCAATTTCAGAGTTCCAATTTTAAATACGAAGAAGTATTTAGACTACAATGTTGCCTATTATTTGTATTAAAAATTAACATTTATTTATGGAAGCCATAGAAGACAAAGGAAGGTAAAAGGTTCTTTATTTTAACACAAAGCATTTGTCTTTTTATTCTTATTTTTGGTTTGATTTTCTATTTAAGGAATAATAGGAAACCCATTTATCTGTCTATGCCAACAGGAAATTATTACATTATATATTCGAGTTTATGAAGTACCCCAAGCTTGTTTCTTGTTTATGCTAGTGTGTCATGGTTTAGGAATAGTATTCTCCAATTTAATGCTCTCACTAAAACCACGTTCCCTTCACTCCCCCCTCCCCTGCGGTGGCTAGAGAGGAGAATTGGAGGCACAAAAGGTGAAGATCATGGGTTGAGAAAAGAACAATTTACTGGAAACAGCAATAAGATAAGAAAACAAACAGTAATGGCAAAAATATTAATAACAGAAGTGTACATGGGAGAGGTGAGTGATTCACATGCAAAATGCTCAGAACTGGGATTACCTGACCACTCCCTCCATCACCATTACTGGACCTGAAGGAACCCTTTCTCCTCAGAAGAGGCTCCCTTCCGCCCACCCCTGGCAATGATGTGAGGTGGTAGAGAATAACATCCAGGTCCTGGCCATGCCCCCTCCTGGCTACTGCAAAAATTAACCCTGTCTTGGCCAGCACCCAAACATAATAGTGACAGGCACTGTGAGAAGTATGAAACCTCTGGAAAGAACGAGAGCTTTGCGACTGCCTTTGTGCTGCAAGATCCTTACCTACTCCCTCCCCCAAGAACACTCACGTAACAACCTGTAATGAGCCATTCTCCACTTCTTCCTTTCAGCAAGCAGTTACTTTAAGATCTCTCTACTATGTAACATTATTACAGACATTGCCTGAAAGCATGGTACTCATTAATCATCAATAGTTCTGATATGTCCAAAGAAAAGAAAATACATCCAAAAATCTTTTTCACAGCTAGATAAAACAACTGCCTTGTCCTCTTACAGGCTGAAGTGCCTTTAATCTAACTAGAGAAACAGCAAAAAAAGTAGAGGTTGCTTCTGAATCACTCCTTTTCACGTGATCAGCTAATTTGATTTTGACATACAGATGATAAAAGACAAAATTTGTATTCAACTGTATAAAAAAGCAACTGTCTTTGTTCATATCTCAGCCTGCTGCAATATTGATCTTACAGATTTGGGCAAGAAGATGCTAATATGCGTTACTAGGCACACATTTTCTGTTCCTTCGTATCAGTGAGTGTTGTACTGCAAAGCTACAGAATCCTTTAATTTGTCAACTGAGTTAGAAGTATCATCTCTCAGAGGTGCTTATATATTTTTAATCCTTAACAGTACCGTATGCTTTTACTGTCAGCTTTACCTTTTGGTACAGCGCAGTAGAACCAAGACACCCTGCCCAGAATCACAGAATCAGCTAGGTTGGAAAAGACCTCTGAGATCATCAAGTCCAACCTATAACCTGACAGCATCTTGTCAAATTGACCATGGCATTAGGTGCCACATCCAGTCTTTCCTTAAACACCTCCATGGACAGTGACTCTACCACCTTCCTGGGCAGCCCATTCCAATGCCCAATCACCCCTTCTGCCTAGAGCTTCTTCCTAATGTCCAACCTAAACCTCCCCTGGTGCAGCTTAAGTCTGTGTCCTCTTGTCCTACTGCTGGCTGCCTGGGAGAAGAGACCAACCTCCAACTCACTGCAACCTCCTTTCAGGTAGTTGTAGAGCATAAGGTCTCCCCTGAGCCTCCTGCAGCCTGAACAACCCCAGCTCCCTCAGCTGCTCCTCACAGACTTGCGCTCCAGTCCCTTCACCAGCCTTGTTGCCCTTCTCTGCACCTGCTCCAGTACCTCAATATCCTTCCTAAACTGAGGGGCCCAGAACTGGACACAGCACTAGAGGTGCAGCCTCACCAGTGCCAAGTACAGGGGAAGAATCACTGCCCTGGTCCTGCTGGCCACACTTTTTGATACAGGCCAGGATGCCATTGGCCTTCGTGGCCACCCGGGCACACACTGGCTCATGTTCAGTTTCCTATGAATCCAAATCCCCGGGTCCCTTTCTGCCTGGCCACTCTCCAGCCACTCTGTCCCCAGCCTGCAGTGCTCCATGGGGTTGCTGTGACCAAAATGCAGGACCCGGCACTTGACATTATTGAACCTCATACTGTTGGATTTGGCCCATCTATCCAGCCTGTCCAGGTCCCTCTGCAGGGCCCTCCTACCCTCCAGCATATTAACATACATTAAATAAGCTGTCCCATGCACCTTGAATACATCCCATCATCACTCTACTGTAGAGGATTTTAATATGTGAAGACTGATACATTTTTCAACCTTAAATTTATGTTTCAGTCACTGCAAAATCAGATAAAAACCTTATTCTGAACTAGGGCTAGAGTTCAGTGGCGTAGATAAGCACACATTTTAGAAAAAATTCTTAAGCCACCAACTTCACTCCGAATGTTCAACCAGGCAAAATTATAAGATGGAAAGCACTTTATGATGCCATTGAATTTAACTTTGCTTACATTAAACAAACATTTCAACCTTTCACAGAATTACAGAATATATTGAGTTGGAAGGGACCCACAAGGATCACTAAATTCAACCCTTAGCCCTGCACAAGAGTATCTTCAAGAGTCACACCATGTGCCTGAGAGTATCATCCCAATGCTTCTTGAGCTCTGTCAGGCTTGGTGCTGTGACCACTTCCCTGGGGAGCCTGTTCCAGTGCCCAACCACCCTCTGCGTGAAGAACCTTTTCCTAATATCCAGCTCAAACCTCCCCTGACACAACTTCAGGCCGTTCCTGGGGTCCTGTCACTGGTCACCACAGAGAAGAGATCAGTGCCTGCCCCTCCACTTCCCCTCATGAGGGCAAGAAGTTGTAGACCACAGAGTCTGGATCCTGAAAAGGGTGGGAGACTTTTCCAGGCAAATTGACTCTCAGACACCAGGTTTGGCACAGCTGCCATAGCAAGAACAAATAGTAGAGCAAAGCACAAGAATGACCGGTTTTCAGTTTTGTCACAAATTGTGCCTTTAAACACCTGGTAGGACTTCTAGACCTGCCATGCCCAGTAAAAAAGAGTTAAATCAATGGAAGTTGAGCCTGGTAGATTCCATCGCTGTTTTTGCTTGTTTCCATACTAGTTGCTGCAGCAGACGGGGACCTTGTCTCATAGTCTTATCAGCTCCTCCTGGTCTTACAGAAATCGTCCATGCCAACCAGAGACCCAGCTTTCCCAGTTCTTCCTTAGAGCCAGGGTTCATACAGTGCCCCAGTACTTGGGCATGCGTCACTGAACCATTGAACCCTTGCTGTGTTCAAGTTTAAGGGCATACACATGAAGCTGTATTTCAACAATTGTCTCAGAGATACAGCATCAGCTCATTAGCTAACTGAGGGGTACTTGCAGTCTCAGACTGCCATAAAAACAGGCTGGTTGTATATATATATTTAGAGTTGTGGCAGTGCTGGCACTGATTATTTTCTTAATAGGAGAGCAGAGACTAGAGGGATAAAAATAAGTGGCTTCTGATTCTGAGAGATTTAATATAACCAGACATGTCTGATGTGAAAAATTCAAAGGTTGAAAATTTGTTTTGAAATCCTAGCCCCACAGAAATCTACATTTTCCATTAGCTTGAATAAAGTCTCTGTTTTGTTTCTAGAAGTCAGCTGCAGCATTCCTTGGCTCACCCAGAGGTATTTCCTCATCAGAGATGTCCACACTTCCTATGATACAACTAGAGTTTTACCCCTGGGCAAACCCAAGGCCCTTCTTTATCCTTGTCCTGCATAGCCACTGCTGGTTGCTGTCAAAGACAGAGTACAGGACTAGACAGCCCTTTTGTCTGAATGAAATGTTCCTGTGTTCTTAGAATACAAAAATGCTGCATGTTCTCTAAGAAGCCATTAACTCACAGGAATAGTTATCTTGTATCAGCACAGATGGATTAGCCTTGTCCAACTGATTTTAATCACACTACAAAGTCACAATCCATTTAATGGGTCTACTCTGGTACTCTGCTTATGCATGTTATCTTTTAAGCCTGCAGACATCTCCTGTGGTTCTTGATGCTACATTATGCTGAGTTACTCTGCTCTTTCATTGAAGATGGCTTGAGAACTTGTTAGTCTTTCTGGACTCACGGAGGGAATTATAGGACTGCATTAGTGACCATTAGCTCTTGAGAGTGACTTAGCCAATGTAAATGGAAGTGGCATCTAAGCCTAACTGGACAGAATAATTAATCTAAATATGAAGCATCAGCACACTTGGATGAGAGCTAAGGATGGGAGAAGGTTAGGACCCAGCAACTTAAAATTGCACTGGATGCTCATAAAGCACGAACAGTTTGAAAACATGGGAGTGGAAGGAAATCTGTTTTCTCCTCCAAACAGAAAATGCAGTACTGGAAGGAAACACATGGGTCAGAGTGATGAAACCCTCAAACATCACAGGCACCAACACCATACAATCTTTTCCCTGCCCTGTTCTATCTAAAAAGTAATGAACTCACTCCCATCATTTCTTCAGAAGGGCTGTTACAGACCCTCATTCCTTCTGATTTCCAGCCTACATTTATTCACAGCCCCTAAATATATGGGAATTAAAATGTCAGTGCTGAGAGTTGTGACTGCTAGCAACTTGGAAACAAAAGGTCTTTTACTGGTATCTGGGGATCCATTGGCAGATCTATGTCATCATCTGTGAGCAAAACACAGATGGCACAACGGCATGGATGTCAGTGACATACCTGGTGCCTGATTTCCGGCGACCTATGTGGAGCCATATGCTTAAAAGTGCATGAGTTGAGGAGTCACTAGAAGCAACTAACTGCAGCTGAAACACAGTGCATGTTTTGTCAGAGAATTAATAAAGCAAACTAGTTGCTCAGGGGCTGTCTCTCCTTCAGCTGTTTTGCGTGGACAGAAACTCATCAACAAGGACAACGGTCCAGCTCTTCTTGTTTCAGCCCAGTCTGACATATCAGGGCTGCAGAAGAGGAAAGAGCAGGAAGCAGCACCCCTGACTTCACCAGAGACAGCTAAGAAGCAGCAACACTTCAAGGTTGCTCTTTTGGTCTTTAGTAAATATTGAGGACTGGAGTATTCCCAAAGATTTGCTGCAGTCTCGAAAAAATACCAGACCTCTGAGCAAAAGGGGAGGGACAAAGGGATTCAAGGAATATTCCATTTGTTTTCTCCCATCTAGCACTGGAAAGTTAGTTGTTACTCCTTTGATCTGACTATAATTTCTCATGAGGACGAGTGAAAAGGGAAGACTTATTTGCTCATTCAGCCCTTTCAGTAGGCAGCTGGGCAGACATGAACGTAAAACTCAGGAAGAGCAAAATATTCAGGCAAGAGGGAAGCTGACCTGTGAAGGGGAAGATGAGTCATCCCAAACTGACTTTCCAGTTTATGCCTGTGCACTTAGGTCAGCTCCCTCACAAAATCAGAAACAACACTCTGATTTTAAGGAGCATAAGTCAAAGTTTACCCCTTCACAGTTCCCTCCTTATGCCCCAAGGTTCTGAGCAAACTCAAGTCTCCAGACATGGGTGCCACAAACCACTGAACCCATTCAAATTAATTGTAGTGTCCAGCAGGAGGGCAAAGAGAGGGACCATGGTGAGTTTTCAGTCTCCAAAGCTCAAAAGACAACCTGTCTTTTCTTCTCCAAAGCAAAAAGGCTCCCAGGAAAATGAAACCAGACTTGAGCCTGGGAGAGAGGCAGAGTTACACTCATACTGGGACAAAGCCAAGGGCTCCATGGGGACATGGTGACAGCACTGGGGTGTAGCCCTGGGGGCATGAGACCCTCAGAGGCTGTTGAGTTTTCTACCTTTCCAGAAGGCACAAGGTGGTTTGTTCATTTCTTACCCTGTACACTTAATTCACCTGAATGGTCCTAACTATTCAATTTATGAAAAAATAAAAGCTCAAACCAAGCATTTACCTTATCCTGCCACTTGACATGATATAATGTGACATACGGTGCCAGCTGCAGTCACAACCTATATCCTAAAATAGCTTAATATAATATGTCATGACATGAAATAATAGGAAATTATGCATGACAAATTAATACTTAAAAAAGCAGTAGCAGCTGGATATGCAATCCCTTCTTCAACAGTTCCCATTGCATGCTTGTTGGAACAGTTTCCCATCTTAGTGTTAAGAGACACTGCTCACCAGCTCCCTTTGCAGTACACCAAATTATGGCAAATCCTTTAGCTTTGCACCACAAATCCTTGGCTTGTGGAACTTTTACTTTTTAGTTGATAGGATATAGTATGAGCCTCTTACTGAGCATTTCCACAGTTCACCATATGTGGTTGACAGCACCAACACGCCAGCTTTGATTTCGGTACAGACATTTCAAAAGCCAGCAAGTGCAGAGGTTCTGCTCGATTTCAGGGAGTTAACATGTAGAGTTTTCCATGCATTCTTTAGCCCAAGGAATGTTTCAGGAGCTCTTGAAGTGTCTGCACATTATGATTAAGTTCTGCTTTGTTTTGGTTTGGTTTTTTTCAATCTGTTTAGACTTGGTATATGAAGGGTACTTTTTAGAAGATGTGGTGCTTTAAAGGATATATGATACAAGTGAAGGGTCTTTAATGACACTGGCATTTCCCATCTCACACATTTCATCTCAGTCAGCTGGACAGCATGGAAGGCTGCATGGAAGAGTATAGGATTGTCCTTATCATACAAGGAAACGCACTGCTGGTAGATTTAGAGAAGAAGATAAAAAGCTTTTTATGTGCAACAAAACAAATATCCATAAACAAATGCTTTTTTGTACAAAAGAGACCTTTGTACAGTTGCCAAAATGAACCTACTCTTTCAGACTTTAATGGATCTGTTAATTTTTTACTGTTAATACAGTAACGATAATGGACCATGTTGCAGTAAACATTCTGCGGTCTTAGGGCATCTACACTGCTTTATCAAATGAACTAAATGTATTTCTTTCTAGTTGAACCACCCCACATTGGTTGTTTAAACTTAAGAGGTCAAAAATGTGGTATTAATTGCAATCTATTCTAATAAAGAAGAATTTTAGGATGAGTTCTTAATATAAATATACATATATTCTATTGAACAAATACGAGAAATAAAAAGTTTTCTGCAGATGCAAATAGCATCATTGTGGAAACTTATCCTTCAATCATATTATTTTCTTTCCATTGTGTGTTTCAGATCTGGAGTGCAGTCATGTACTCTCTGTCATCACAGGGCTTTGAAATTTTGCTATCAATAATCACATTGGTTGACAAGAAGGAATGCATGCAGGCTTCAGAGTGATGTTTATTTCCCACAAGGTCTTTAATCTCCTTAATAAGAATTTGAATCTCTGATATTTAGAGAACTGGAAAAGTCAGTTAACTTGGATTGCATTCATTTTTTATTGACTACCTTAGCTTTTCCACATACTGATTATTTCCTAGTATTACTTTGTAGAGCCACAGATATTTTTCACACTGGCACTATTAATATTATATTCTTATATCTCCCTCCTATGTCTGGCATATTTGCATGAGAACCCTATGTCCAGAAGTGCTATCTCTTTGAATGATGTGTAGGGCACTTGGTGTCTGGAGTTCAGGGTATTAAACATTCCCATGTCCTGTGACACACCAATCTCCAAGTCAATCCTGCTAAGACACTGTGAGTGACTTTAAACTATATATGCAAATATATGCATATGTACACTCAGCAAGCTACCCTTGAAGAGGAAGGAGAAAAAGAAGCTACTATTTCATTCCACAGAATAGGCAAGGTTTGTGGCAAAGAGATCAGTCATCTTAAGACTTCACACTCTAAGCATTTTTCTACATAAAAGCCTTTCTGTAAACAGGAAAATCACAGAAACTGCTTTATACTTTTATGGAAGTTTGCTTTCAATTTCGGCAACAGAACCACAGATTCTAAATATTTTCCTACAGCACCTGAGAGCTACCAAGTCTATAAAACTGAGAACAAAACAAAACTTACTGACAATCAAACATAATAAAGGAGCTGAATAATGCAAGCTTTCTTAGAAAATGCTCTATCCACTGTTCATCCCATGACACTCAAACAGGCTTCATCCACCAAAGGTCAGGCCAAAATACTAAGAAATAAAATAGTATCTTCAGCCATCTTCAGAATTATGAAGACAGATTGGGAATTGGTGGCTTTGTCAAATACTTCCAAAAAATGCTAGCAGCTGAGGTATTGAACTTTCAACTTCATACCTTCACGGATAATAAATAGCCAGTTGTGTTACCTCCTGCAATGTAATTAGCATTAATAGGTACATAAAGTAAGAAATTATTTTCTAAACATGATGAATGCAATTATAGTTTCTTAATAATAACCACCTAGAATTCCTAACTAAAGTCACAGCAATTTATCTTGAATGACTCATGAAATATTACTTCTGCTCTTCAACCAGTATAGGATGCTGATTCAACCCCAAGAATGCCTTTGCTTTCACAGAAATAAAATCCTCAGAGGCAATTTTCCAAAACAAATATCTTTAATCCTCCTTATAACGTGAAACAGGATGATAATACAGTCACAAAAAGTTTGAAATATATGTATTTAATTTTCAGACTGTGGAAAATTTTGGTCTCTGCACTTTTCACTTCATAAATATAAATGTTTGTGACAACCTTGGGAAATCAACTTTCCTTTGGGAATTATAGTTGACTTCTAGTATACGTCTTGGCAGAGATGCTAAATAAGGGTTTAAAAATCATACAACAATTCAGCAGAAGTATAGCCTTTCTTTTCCATTACAAACTTAGAAACATTTGCATTGCATTTTCCAGTGGTTTTAAGCTTCACTCTTAAAGAAAAAAAAATAATTGGTTATACTGCATCCAAAACTAATCAGTTTCTAGCAACATGAAAGACATACTGATAATAAAGCTTAAAGACATAAGAGAATACTTTTTGTAATTTTCAGAATTGCTTTTTGAAGCAACAGGATCTGCAATGTACACAGGTATATCTGATCAAAACTGGGACAAATAATTTCATGTTGAGCAAATAGCAAAAACTCTATTCATAGTACGAACAGTCAGGGTGGAAAGGTCTTAGTTGCACTTTGATTTCAGAAGGAACAATTAGAATAAAAGAACTAACCCTGGAAAAGAATAGTGAAATACCGACACTATCAAACATTAATCTGTTGTGATGTTTAAGTAAGCAGTATACATAACTATGCTAGAAGAAAGGAGTGATTAACTGGAATAGGAAATTTATCCTTTTAACATGGTAGAGAATCTCTATGGGCATTAATTCAATAACTGGTAAGCTCTTTAGGTATGTATTCTGTTAAATCAAATAGTCAGAACCTAACAAGACTTCAAATTGTATGGTTGTTTCATTGAATTACAAACTGAAGAATACATAAAAACTCCTGCAAAAAACCTACCATAAAAGTAAAATGCAGGAATCTCTGTTTTTCCATGAGGTGAATACCTGGTGTCTCAATAACACTGGAAGAACAGCACCAGCTTGAGATAATGCCCTCATTCTGTTTTTCTGTTTTCACTAGCTAGTGGATATAAAATCTGCATGGACCAGAGGGTGCTGAGTGGTTAACAGTTTTGATTGTATTCCATGGCTATTGCTTAGTGGTTTACATATTTTTCCACTTCTTTTTAATTATTTCTCATCATATTTAAAAGTATTTCTTTTATATAGTTAGTATATAATTTATCTAAAACATTCTACATATTCATAGAAAGATAAGTGCAAAAAGTGTGTTTATAGAATTATGTCTAACACATTCAAGGAAAAAAATGAAGGTAAGTATAGTGTAATCTTTCTGATAATAATCCCCTTATTCCCCAGATTCCTTGTGTTTGAGTAACCAAAGACAAGATTTTGAACAGCCTGTCACACACAAAATGTTACAATAGAGTAGAGAATCAAAAGCGAGAGAATTTAATCTTTTTATTACCATGGAAAAACCTGCTGATGCTCCCAAAGAGGCTCTGTGATGAATGACAAAACAATCATCAGTGGGTCATAGAAACACAGAATCATAAAATCATTAAGGTTGGAAAAGACCTCCAAGATCATTGAGTTCAACTGTTATCCCAGCACTGTCAAGTCCACCACTAAACCATGTCCCTGAGCACCACATTTACATGTTTTTTTAACACTTGCAGGAGCAGGGATTCCACCACTTCCTGGGCATCCTGTTTCAATGCTTGACCTCCCTTTTTAGTGAAGAAATTTTTCCTAATATAATCTAAACTTCCCCCCGGAGTAGTCCTTTTCTGTCCATCCCTTCCCCTGTGCTAGAACCCACCAGACTTGAACTTTGAAGACAACAGGGTAGCCTCAAGATTAAATGGTGACCTTTGCCTTTAAATATTCACTGGTGTTGTATGCACATAGTTTACATTTCTCTCAAAGCACACTGTTGAACATGCTCCAAGCACTACAACTTCCAAAGCCTCAGTGAAACATTTTGGAAAGCTGTACTGTATCTGTACAGGTCACATTTCCTATGATCTACTCCATCTGCCATTGGCAGGGCCACAGGCCTGTCTGGAGTTTGGTGTAAAGTTGATTGTGCTGAGATAGCCCTGCACACAAAATGATGCTTGATTCTCTTTCATGAGTGTTTGACTGCAGGATGAAAAACTATGCAGCAATAAAGTCACTGCAATTCTCCCTCCTGCAAAAGTGTATGCCCATGAGTAGCTATGCTGACATGACAGTTTTCACAGGAACTCATGATTGTGTTGAGCTAATGTGCTCTAAAAATAAGAAGGGTTTATTATTTTGGATGTTGTATAAAAAATTCACAAAAAATTTAGTTTCTAAATATTTTGAACTCTATGATTCTTGTAATTTTTAGTGTCTTAGACCATATGCTTTTTTGCATCTTGTTCACAACGGCAGAGCATTGCTGGCTCACATTCAGTGAGGGCATCACAAGATACGAAGGTGATTTTCTACATGTTTTCCCCATCTTGCCTTTATTTGGTCCAGCATCTTGCTCCATCTTGCATATGGTCCTACCAAAATATGGAACAATTTCTTTGAGTTTTAGAAGCGTTGCAATTTGTACACTCAGCTTCCTCATATATTTTCTGTAACTTTTCCCTAGTCTCTCAAGGCAGTTTGGATTTCTAATTCTATTTTTTCAGTGTGACTTCTGTACCTGTAAGGTACACTCATTCTTTCATTCAAGTTATTAATGAAAATACTGAACATACCATTGAAGAACTTGAGCCTGCACATTCCTCTGAAGTGGCATTGAATGACCGCTAAGCTTTTTCTCAATATATCATGCTCTCCAGTTCTGTTTTCCCTTCATGGTAGTTTCAGCTTATTCAGATTGCCTTGGTTTCTTTATGATACTACTAAGTGAATATGGTATGGCAGTATCAGAGATCTTCCTAAAGTCATGATAATGTTCTGTTTACTGCTTATTGCCAAAAAAAAGTTAAACTCTCTGGCTTGCTCCTATGTTGTTTGAAGATAGATGTCAAGTTTGTTCATCTGTCAGAGCTCACCCAGCCTCCAGGAGCTCTCAGAAAAAGCTACTATAGATCTCTGGCTGCCTCAGCCAAATTTTCTGCTGCTGTGATCCAATTATCTTTTAATGAGATGTTGACTGTTCTCAGTGAAACAAAAGATGTTTCACGTTTCCTGGCTTTAAACAGTCTCTCCATAGTCAAACAAGAAGCAGTCAGCAGAGCTACCACCCTCACACCAAGAGAGGTTTCTTCTGTAACTTCTTAGATTAATGAATCTCACGGACCACTTCACCTGCCCACTGGTAGTTGCCTTGCGACTTTGCACAGCCTAAAGCATGCAATAGACACCAATGAGAACTTTGGGTCTGGCAACATTAGAGCTTGGATCCCAGCAACAGCCAACGTCTGCAACTCGATTCTCAAGTTATTTACAAGAACAAAACTTGGAAATTTTGAAGTTTCCTGCTGAACAACTATCCAGGGGAGAAACAAATCAGAAGAATAAAAAAAGCCCTTTTTTTTTTTCTTTCCTCTGAAGAGAGACAGATCATTAATCCAGGAATCTATTTCTGTGGAGATACAGGCAGACCAGTAATCTTCCACCACTGACTGGGGAGTCTGAAAGTTCAAAGACCTCCACAAATTTCCAAAGATGCTGAAGTCAGAAACTCTGACCCTAGAGCTCCCAATGGTATTATGAGGGTGGCAGTTTTTCAGCTGGATACCTGGAAGTACTAAAACACCCACTTAAAATCCAAATCATGAATGCTTTTTTGATTACTGGAGGACTTAAACTACTCTTTACATACAGACAATGACAAAAGATTACAAAGAAAATTACTGAATGTTTCTCCTGTGACTTTCACTGCAACTTATTGCACTAGTCAAGAAAAGATGTTTTGGTGGGTTTTTTTTCAGAGACAGCACTGGTCAAAATTTACATTAAAAAAAAAGACAAGACAATTTAGCTAGAATAAAACCAATGGAGGAAGGGTCAATTAAAAAAAACCATGATTGCAGAAAGCACGTAAATGAATTTCAATCATTTCAATTATCCATTCATTTTTGATGTTAGGGCATATTGTTTCAAATATGATTAAAATAATGCTTGCTTTGTATGATTCGTTTTGCTTAGCTATATAAAATATGCAAACTACCATTCTATTATGTTACAATTATAAAACATACTTTACATTATAATATCTTGATGTTATCTGAATAAAACAATTACATGGTTCCGAATAATTTTTCTCGTTCTGTGGGAAGCCAATAAATTATATATTTAGTTTGATTGTCAATTAAGATAAATTTGAAAGTGTCAAGATCTTCCACAAGCTAAACTGATAATCTTACCAGGTTCAAGGAGAGGAAGGGAGAAGAATGTGCAAGTCTGGGCATTTATATAGTAAGTATAAATGATGGTATTTCCATCCAAATGAAAGACTTATTTATTCAACACAGGTGAACCAAATCCATGACTTAAACATCACTCCAACTTTTGTTTACATTCTTTCAATAGCTACTTATATGGCTGGAGAGCAGCTGCTTACATGTGTATATATATTTCCTACCTATATTTATTTCTATAATATGAAGTTAGAAAGTCTTTTATTATAAATATCTTTTTCTATGCTTTGTTCTACATTTCATGCGAGTACAAGACATTTGCAAACATACAGGAGCTTCCAGGTAAAAGCAACTGCTCTGGTTTTAGATCTATGGTTAAATTCTGGGCTTCTCTGTTCTACCCAAAACCATCACTGCAATAGAATGAAATATATCATGCTTATATATATATATAATTATAAACACTGTTATTGAATACTGATATTTATTTCTTGTCTGTGGAAGATTAGAGACTTATCTCAAAACCTATTGTAAGGGTAATTCCCCTTGTATAGAGAAAAGTCCTTTCTCTTATGAGATAACCTTAGGAGGTAAAGAAGGACGGAATATATTTGAGTATCATCTTAAGATGAAGCCAGGATATCACCTGCATATGTATTTATATGTTAATGGAGAAGCACTCCCAGTTCTCACTATTTAGATGCAGCCTAGCTGCTCAAAAGATAAATAAATAAATATAACTTCTAAGTATTATGGAGAGTCAATTGCTCAGATGTGTTAAAAATAGCCTCCTGGCTTCTCTCTTGTCAGAGCAGATTTGTTTATAAGGACTTCAGACACAAGCATGCAACAAAACACAACCTAGATAATCCATGTATTTGTACAGGCAATTATTTGAACAGACTGAATGAATGATACTAATCTAATCTAAGGAGATTCCTAAAAGGACTGTTTCCAAGTGATCAGTGGATAAAAGGATACCTACTGTTACAGCACCCTTTAAAGAAGGTTAAAGAGACCTTAACCTCGGCAGGAAAATCAGATACCAGTGACATCCCTGAAGATAAAGAAGACTGGTCTAAAGAGAATGATACTTTACAATTCCTTCCTTCCCTCTTCTTCAAGGAACAAGGTGTACCGTGTGATAGGATATCTCTAAATGACAGAAACAGGGAACAAAAAGTTGACGATGAAATTAACATAAATGAATTCTGGCTCTCCTTGCATATATCCCACCTAACTTAGCAATAGTAATTAACCATGAAAATTAAGTACATGCTCAGTTTCCGCAAGATGATAGGCAATGTGTTTGTCGACTGTCTCTGTACAGTTAGAGGCATTAGATGATCATGTCACTGAGTGAACTTGGGTCTAGGATTTTCTATATAAAAATTTTCATCAGGATTTCTATTCAGCCAAGGTCTCAAAAACAGCAGCTGAACACTTTAAAGTCTGATTTCAAACTGAAACACCACAGCACTGCCAGTATATTTACTCAGCTTTAGTAACAGCTGCTGATTTATGATTCTGCTGATGAAGTAGAGCAAATACACAGTACTCTTCTCCTCTTGATAAGAATACAGAAATATCAATATATGATTTTGTAAACAGATAATTTTTAAGGAGTTTTTACCTGGAGCTGGTAAACAATATCTGATACCAAAAGCACAAAAATAAATGCATGGAAAAGCTTTTAAAAACAAAAAGAAAACTCAGGGGAATTTAGATACTTAATTAACATCAGTCCTCTCTATACTTGTGATGGGCATGAGCTGAAACAGACAGTCACATGTCTAATTAGTTATTTTCACACTCCTTTAACTAAATATTGGTTTTGGACAAATAAGCACATTATTTGTGCTGAAATTTGCATTCTAATGCAAGAGTCCCCTTGTTCTAGATAATATACACTATTGTTACCCATGTTAAATGCCTTCCAGTAGTTTCTAGAAATAAGTATGCTTAATTCATGAGTGTCAAGATATTTGAAATTATAAACATCTGTCCTCAGTCCTCCAACGCAATACAGGGATTTCATTCTCACAAAAATAAAGGCAAGCTTCCCTTTCCAAATTCTTCATCCCTGGATTCAAGCAATATTTCAGCTTTGATGCATCCTTAGCAGAGGGCAATCTTAGGAACAGTAGCTGGGGTTAACATCTGCACCTGTGCTCTGGTTACAACTTCTTCAGACAGGCACCAAACACCACCACCCCCCCACCCCCCAAATATCTCACATAGTTTTTGGGTGCCAATTATTTCTTTGTCAGAAATAGTCTAATCAGTAAATACTTAAGTAACTGAACAGTTGTTGTTCAGTCAGTATCTAGAGCAGTTGCCTCTACTGCAGACCCTTCTTCTATTGCAAACTTCCACAAAGGCTCATGCCCCAGAAAGCCTATTCAGCTCTGACAGCTCATCTGGCACACTGTGCTGTATCTACCTACAATCTTTGCCCTGCTTGTAACCCTTCACAGCCAGCTGCTGCAAACATTTGCTAGTAAATCATGAATATGCCCTTTGCAGAGCATATACAACATATCAAAAGCTTTAGGGATGTGTCTGTTCCACCCTATAGATGGTCTGTGCGTGTGCATTGAACCTGTGCTTTTAGGATGTGGGGATTTAAGCACTAACAGCTCACACTTTACACCCAGAGGCTGTCTGATGTTTACTGCAAATTTTACCTTTGCTATCCTTACAGAGCACAGACATCTGACATGTGTGCTAAAGAAATGTCTGGAGCTTACCAGATATATGCCAGTCTGGACAAATATGCAAATTTTTCCAAATTCCTGCCTGATAAAAGGAATAGGCCTTCAGTGTTCACAGTTAAGTGTTTACTCTGGGGCTTGCTATGAGTTTTCCATGGGTGTTTAAGAAAGAAACAAACACAAATGTCTTTGATTCATCCATTTAGCCCTAGAGATCCAAAGGGATGACCAGCTCATCCAGCCTGGATAGGATCATACTCAAGAAGGACACAATGACAAGGCAAAGTAAAACAGACTTCAGCATTTGTTAGTCCATGTCTGAGTCCACACTGAAATGTGACTTCCCAATCTCACTCTTCTAAACTACAGCCCTTCTAGAAAACAGAGAGCTTACAGCTGTTCACAGACAGAGCCGGGAGCAATACAGACACTTGCAGACCCTGAGAAGCCTGTTTCCTCTGGTCAGCTTTAGTTAAAACAGCTTCCCTGATTCCTCTAGAGAAGAGATCATCATACTGGGCCAGTAAGGTAACGTGCATCATTAGGTTCTGGCAGGAGATGCACTCTGCTGTCCAAAAGGCAGTTTTTTTCAAAAAGAAGTTTTCTGCTTTTCCAGTCTTAATACTCAAGGCAGAAAACAGCATCTGGAGGCAAGAGTCTATTCAGCTGGTCCCTGAGCAGAGATGAGATGCTCACTCACAGGGTGGTGGCAGGCTGAAAGCAAGAGGCAGCCATCTAAGCCACAGGCCATGCAGCAACCTACTATTAGCATTTAGACAGCTCTCAAGAGCTTTACAAGTGTATTTTATCCCTACTTAACCTCTATTCAGCTCCATTTCCCTATGTTTATTCAACAAGTCGGTGGCTGAGCTGGAAAATTTATGTCTTGCTGGCTTCAGACTTTGCCAGGAATACAGGTGCTACTTTAGTAGCTCCCTGTAGATGCTCTTCATGCCTAGCAACAATAAACTGTTCGGGGGTTTTTTTGAAAAAAGATTAATTGTAGGGAACTCCAAGTAATAGAAAAGGCAAGTACAAACTGCCCAACTTCAAATTTGAAGACAAAAGTATAATCCATGTTCAACTGCATTTTCTTTTCCCTGACATCAGTAACCAGCTTATTGCCTATTGCCCCTTCAGCTAAAGAAGTAAGAGTTCAATTGATTTTATTCAGCCACCCTAAGGAACACATTTCCTCCAGCAGTATTTAGCTACACCCTGTTTAAAACATATAAAATCAGTGGGGCTCCTTCATACTCCACCAGACAGAATTTGTTTCAGCTTCTTCCTTTCCTCTAGTGGCTTTAATACCCTTCTCACCAAGCAACATTATGCACGAGAAGTACCTGTCTGAAAGATCTGACATAACGTGGCCTTTTAAGGTGTGTCCTGCAGGGAAGAGCCCTATAGTGGTTTTGACAATTTCCATAAAAATGTCTCAGTGCTATATTTTGAGTGAACTTTGCCTCAAAATATTATTTTTGTAGGAACTAGGGATGGTGAATCCGAAGCAGACAGCACTGTGATTTGATCTGTACAAAGTTCAGACAGAAGGTGAATGAAATGAATTCTATGTGCAGGGAGGAAAGCAACAACATCTTGGATGGCATTACAGCACTGCACTAGCATGCACCAGAGCTGCAAGCAGAGATTTACCTTAGGCAAAATAAAACTGTTTGTCTAGCCTGAGAGAAATTCAAACACTGAGCAATGGGAAACCAGTAAGAAGGAATTTGTATCTGCTAAAATGCTGTTGAAGTTACTATTTAAAACATTTCCTCTAGAATACAGCCTCTCTATAAGCCAGTTAAAGACTGCTGAGGTGATATGATCTCACAAAACTTCAGACATTAACACTAGTTAAACTCAGGGCCCTTCATATCTGTTTTAGATATTTCCTTCAGGATTAGTAGAATTGCTCATTTTTCTCCATTGAGCACAGGCAGAGATTAGACAACATCTACTGACACAGAAGACTATTGTCACCTGAATTCCCCTTCAGCTGCCAAGTGACAGTTTTTAACCTGGCACTACCTTTTCAAACAAAACAAACACTGTTTTCCCTCTGCAGTTAAGAGGGACCTATCTTCAACCAACTGAGCTAATCCATTCTCTTTACCCTTTTTGCCATGGATGAAGTAAAAAGTAGCAAGTTTCCAAGTTAAGAGTAGAAAAGAGCTGTGACACAATGCAAGGAAGGAAAGGGAAAAGGAGAAAGAATCTGAAATAGTGCAGAGAGGGAACCAGTGCAGTTGAGGAAGCCAGAAGGAATTCAAAGAAACAGAACAGAAAGGGCTAAAGATCTGGAGGAAGGGAACAATAATGAAAGTACAGAAGTAACGATTATGTGTTATCCATGAAAAATGATTTTGAGAATATCTTGAGAAGTGCCAGAAAATTTTTTAAGATGG
Source organism: Sclerurus mexicanus (assembly GCA_013396755.1). Lineage (NCBI taxonomy): Eukaryota > Metazoa > Chordata > Aves > Passeriformes > Furnariidae > Sclerurus > Sclerurus mexicanus. The sequence goes on along the minus strand of VWZF01005544.1, from coordinate 681,145 downwards.
ATGTTCACTGAAATGGGATCAAATTCAACTCTTTTACATTGAGGGCTATGAAGGACCAGGAGGACTACAAAAAAGACAAATTGTTTAAAGAGAAGGTATAGAGAAAGTGGCAAAAATATCCAAGAGAAATACGAGGAGAAATTTGCCTGAAGCTGACATCTGGTAGGCTAGATCTCCCAAAAAAGGAAAGAGCTTCACCTGAGTTTCATGGAGCTTCACTTAGGCTTATTAAATACCAATAAAACACTAAATATTTTCTTCAAAACAAATAAAACTTTTCTGGGAAACATATTTGTATTTCTCTATTATATTTCTAACTTCTTCATGGTTTTTACATGTAGTTCAATTTTTTGCATACTGCATTTTCAGTAAAAAGAAGTGGACAAGAACACTTTGATTGAATGCAGAAAGTTTTAGATTTATTCAGAATCTAGAGGCATATATTCCAGCCTGTGTGTCTATAGCCTAAAATAAAGTGGCCTGGTTTTAAAGTGTGCAGAATGCCTGTATTTTCCATAAGGTTCAGTGAGGGCAATACAAAAGACAGAAGAAAGATTAAACGAAAAATCACCCTACGGTTTTGTCTCTCATGACATTTAAGGCAGTCATTGTTTTCTCCTTGCCTGCCAAATTTTGGCAGCTGTTCCAAAGGTGTCTGCACTGCCTGGGACAACCTCAAATGAAGGTGCCTTAGAAATCACTCCTGTGACTACTGCCCAGGCCCGTGTCCAGCAGCAGGGACTACAGGAGGGTGACAAATATACAAACAGGATCCTGTGGTTACTCTATACAAACTGTCTGTGCCAGGGAACATGCAGCTCAGAGGGAGATACCCAACTTACTGCAGGATTTGNGAGGTGGTCTATGTCAGGTTCCATGTTGCTCAAGAAACATCACTGAATGCCTGTTTTTAATCCACAGAAGGACTGAACAGACCAGAAAAGGTGAGATGAGTTCCATCTGTTCAGCCCCTCAGTCACCTTTCTGTACCAAGGTAAGGAACCAGCAAAAGAGGCAGACAGGGAAGCAAAGTGGGGACAGAAAGTGAAGGGTTGAGAAACTAAGAAAAATTTCAGCTTGATGTTTACAATTGGCAAACAAGTGAAAGCACGGCTGAAGTGGATCTGTCTCTGTCTCTCTAAAACAATCTTGCTACAGCGTACTGGATTCCTGGTTTGACACCCCACTTCACCTTGCATTAGGTTTGTTTAATAACCCCAGGCCACAGCTCTCCTGATCCTGAGTTTAACAACCCTGTGGGGTTAAATGGGGCTGGCACAGCTTGGTAAGACTGAGCTGGGCTGCTTGTTCAGTTTACGTCAGCTCTCTATCCTAAGGGTGTTCTACATCAGAAGATCTCATTTTCCATAAACTGCTTTTTTAAATGCTTGAGTGATCACTCAAAGTTGGTCAGATGACCAATCATGCTCAACAGCTACACCAAAAACCCAGGGAACAGAATATTCATTCTCTGGCATCTTTAGAAATATAAAGAGACATGGGCTATGTTACAGCCAGTGTGGGCTTTTTACTTTCTAACCAGAGGTGGACTCTCTACAGGTGAAAATTGCAGCAACCAGTATTCATTCAACAGGCCTCAGACATTTTGCAGTGCACACTTTTAATCTGATCCAAATTTTGCCTGTTTCCTCCATCAATCATCAAAGGCACTTAAACATTTAGCTCAAGTTAACATTTTAGATATGAAAGGTTAATAGTCCCAAAAAGTCACTGCTCAAAATCTTACAGCTAATCAGGCTGCATAAACAGCACTACAGGATAACTGCTGGTAATGGCCACAGCCCTTTCCAGACCTCCTTTTCTCCTTTTGGAAATCCAAAGGAATCTGTTCCCCATCACCTCTGCCCCCATGCAAGCAAGTCTCAGCAAATTACCAAAACCAGGTTTTACCCCTTTAAGAGCCACTCCATGGAAACTAGGCTGCATTGTTTGGCTGCTGAGACACTGGCTTAAAAGTGAAACTGTGGGAATAAATTAGTTGTGACAATTGGCTAGGAAGATTAGATTCCCAGAGTCTGACTACAGAATTTACAGACCATGAAAGTGATACCCTGATGAGGTGAGGAAGGACTTCTGGATCTCTTATGGCTGCTTTCTCCTCTTGCATCAGAAACTCAGTCAAATTTCTTTAGCCTCCTACTGTTTTTCTAATGGTTATAAATTCTTTGTAGCAGTAATATTACCATTTTTCCTTCCTGACACTTCATCTGCAGGTGGAATTCAGTCCTGTTTCTTCTTATTTCATTTGGAGGCTGCTTTGCCCATTCTTCTGGTGCACATTGTGGAACAGAGAAGCCTTTGTGGGTTTGCATAAGTGAGTGGGCAGGGTCTGGAGGAAGACTTTCAGGACACATATTTTTGCAGTTCCTTTGTCTGGCACTTGATGGAAATCTGGGTTCTTCACTGTGTGCATACACTGAGCAAGAAGGACAAGGACATACAAGAGGAAATTTTCATGGAATTAAAACACATATACATAGATTACTAGAACAATTGAAAATTAAATCCCCCAGGGTATAGTATTGGGAAGTCTGTCAGAGTGAATACAGCTCTGAGGAGCAGCAAAGATGCTCTCCAAGGAGGAATCAGATAAAACAGTTTAGCATGAAAAGTATTCACGAAGGCATCCCTGATCATGACAGCCATTGCACAGGAGAGAGATCAAATCCATGTTACAACTGAAATAAAACCTGTAGAGGGAGCTCAGAATTTTCTCGGTATCAGCAGCTCTTCTCCAAGGAGAAACTTTGCATAAACAGCCTTTGTAGAGGAGGTGGAGACACTGCCCAAGACAGCATGAACAAATTCACCTGTGAGATGCTGTATAAATATTTGAAATGGAAGAAAAGCTTAACATAAGAACTGTCTCAGCCATAAAGTAACACACCAGGCTCTCCTTGTCAGGCATCAGGAGGGTCACAGATCTGTGGTGAAATGAAAACCAGTGTCCATGAAGGAGAAACACTGATCAGTGACCTGTGAGAAATGAAAAGACATCCAAAACCCGTCCTTGCTAAGTCACAGACCCCACAGTGAGATGGTGAACCCCCCAGAAGAAAAGCCTTTCTCATGGGGACTGTTTTTTTTGGAAACAGAGAACCTATACAGGAAAGAGACTTAGCAAACCAGTTATATGGGAAAAGCCCTATCCCCTGGGGGAGTCCTTGCAGAAGAGAGGCCAAGTTGAACAAAAAAGTGATTCCTCCTTTGCTGCTACACCAGGAACGAGGTGTTTGAGTTCACATGTAAGTACCTGAGGAAGCTTCCTGAGCACTTTGCAGTCAGAGAAACAGGGACTGAGGAGGTAAGAGAAGGATGAAGAATGAGATGGGCACTGAAAGGCATTGTGACATCAGGGTAAAGGGCACAGATGGCTCACATCTGAGTTTTAGCTCATCCTGAATGATTGTTGGAATAAGGAGCCCAAGTGTACTGGTTTAAAGGTAAACAAGCAGGAAAAATGAAACCAACTCCAAAAAAGATTGCAAGTCAGAATTACAATTTAATAAAAAGATCACAACAAGTACAATAATGCAGAGGAAAAATCTATTTGACACCCAAAAAAAGGATGTACAACCCAGCACCCTGGGGCACAAAAAAAATGGAGCTTGCCAGCCCCTGTGCTGAGCACCACATAGCCCACTCCTTAGTTCAAAGCAAAAGGAAAAGGAAAACCTGTTGCTGAGGATGATGTCCACAGTTTGGTCAAGAGTGGCAGACACAGTTCTGTTGAGGTCCTGGTCCTCCTCTGGATCCCACAAGTGGTCCCAGAAGTCCAAATCCCCAAGGTTATATATGCTTGGGCTCAGATGGGAGTGCTCAGTACCTTCCCCAGGGCGAGGAGTTACACAATGGGTGATATACTACACTATGAGTCATGGGATACTCCTTGATGGCCCATTAGCAGACATAACCCCTCAGGCTGGGTGTGAAGGTACTAAGGACTCCCCCCGCCCTGGAGGGGAATTATCACACCTGAGTCGTTGATGTGAAGACAGGAAAACTTCCTTATCTCACAGAGTTCCTAAACACCCAGCTTGTAGCTTGAGGGGCCAGGTGTGCCCGGGGCAGCTGCTGCAAATGATCAGTTGTTAGCAGTCCATGAGACAGTGACATAGAAGGTGTAGAATACAAAGCCCTGGCCACACTCACACAGTGACAAACTGGTCCCAGCCACTATAACCAGGACAGCAAGAGAAAGTAGCCAGTTCTCAGTAACATGGAGGCATGTTGGACAGAGCATTCAGTTTTGCCAGTGGTTGGAGCAGGAAGAGAGGATTGAGTGGGGAAGTGCAGGCTGTTTACAGAGGTTGTAGAACACTGCCTTACTAATGCAAGGAATCTTCTAAAAATTACCTCTTTGGAAACTGTGTGTCTTGTATGCAGAATATTTTAATTTTCGTGGGACACATTTAAGTACTCTCTGTCCTGTGCTGGAGCAAAGGGTTAATATTCCTCCAGCCCTTGTGACGCCTACCTGCTGTTCATATTGCAATTAATTAAATTTAATTAAGGAAAATTAATTAATCAGCAAGTAATGGAACCTGCAATCTGGCCCTTGGTAAGCATTTTTTATTGAGGTTTGACTCATCAGAACTACCACCAGCATACAGTTTTTAAAACCTGATGAAACTTCTCTGACAGCAGGGTGACTCCCAGAGGAGGGGTGTATGGCTCCACCAGGCACTTGTGCACTGGTGGTGGGTGCTGACCCAAGCAACACAGCCAACCTCATCATAGCTGTTGCCTATTCATGACAAGGTAAAAAGGAGAAAAAGCATTTCTGAGCTTACTGTGGCTCAGAAGGATGAACATGTGAGTTTCTCTGGCAGCCTGTGAGGTACAAGAACGTGTTCTTGCCTCTTCAGACTTTTAGAGTACTATGAAGAAAATGTTGTATCAGGCTGAGAAGACCCTTGTACCATTTTTTTTTTTTTTGGAAACACAAGAAATCAAAGCCATATCCTGAGTAGGCAGGAGCCAGAGAGCCTCAGCCTATGCTGTCCACCACAAGTGTGGCCAAGTTATGGAGGAAAATATTTCTGTAAAAACCAGTGAATGAGGTACAGACACATATTAAATCATGGAAAGCATTGTGTTGATGACATTAAGGGTCAAAGGGAAGAAGGAGACAGCTACAGGAAATGAAATCTGATTTACCAACTTTTTTTTTCATCTTCCTTTAGTTTCAGAATATTCCTATGTACAGTTCAAATCTGTGTATGTATATGTATATAATTTCTGTCCAAGGTGAAACTATATATCAGAAAGGTATAACCATGCATTCCATAGGTAAATTTAGTTCTGTTATGCAAAGGGACAGTTCTCTGTCTCTTCACAAGAGAAGAACACCCTTATGCTTTGAAAACCATGGTAGATGGGTTTTGATAAAAAAAATCTACAGCACTCTATTTTCTTCCACTCATGTTCCCAAACAATGCTAATGGTGTACCCCTTATCTTTGGAGGTAATCAATCACATTTAGTATCTGATATAAAAAAACCCCATGTGTTGTTTCCAGCTGGTCATTCCACTTTAGAGTAACAGATACACTTATTGTTAAAAACAAAACAAACAAAGTAGAAAACAAAAAAACTAATGCCCCACTCTCCCTACCAATATTCCTCCCCTCCAAACCCCCCCCCAAAAACCAAAAAACTCCCCAAACCCCCACCAAACCAAAAAACAAAACAAAATCCACAGCCAGAAAAAGCTATTAAATTCAGTCTCTGCATTTCCCATCAAAGACTCCACAAATCCTGCAGAATAACTTCCATTCCTCAGCAGCTCTGTGTGTTCAGTGTGTGAAGGATTCAGAAGCACTGAATGACTCGGCTGCCTGTCAGTCTGTCAGCTACTACAGCCTGAAGGAAGAAGCATTTTGTTTCAGGTTTTTAAGGATTTAAACCTACAAGTAGTCATGAAAACAGACGCCAAGATACATTGAAACAGACTGGGGGGCTTCCTTTTTTATTTCGGCCTTGCTTGTAGACTGAGAGATTTCTTTGTCATCATTTTAAATGAAAAGAAAGAAATCAGCACTGCTCGTATCACCAGAATGGTGATCTCCTGCAAACTGAGAGGGGCAGTTCCCATCTCAAGGTAAATAACCTGTCCCTGCTCTTCTAAAGAAATCTATAAATCCTGGTTTTACCCATTCCAAGCAAAGATGGTACCTAATGCTCTATCTTCGATAAATTTACAAAACTGGAGGAATACCATTTACAAATTCAAACCCATACTGTGGGATGCTTGTTCAGTTTCGTGGATTAGAATATTCTGAGTTTATGAAAGAAGACTCCACTTTTATGAACATTGGTCCTTCATGATCCATGCCATCTCCTTATCTGTGCCACATTAAATTCATTTGCATAAAAACTTTCAAGGCTAATTTTTTTTTTATTATTTTTTTTACATTTTGTCCACTTTTTACAGCTTTATATTCACCAGGAAAGTGTAATTAGGAATTCTGCTTCCATTAAGAATCTTTCTTTCATTTTGGTTTTTGGTGAACATAAGACATAAACGACTTTCTACGTCAACACACAGCTCAACTTGCAACTCAACAAGCACTTCTGACTTCTGACTTGAGATTTTTGTCCACACACAAGTAGCATTTATCCCTGAAAGTTTTACATATATTGTCAACTCATAAAAATATCAAAACAACATAAGCCCCTAGCCACTTTTAGAAGAGCAATATCACCTATGCTGGTGGTATCATCCACCTCCTCTCTGGGCAACTTGTTTCAGTGCCTCACCACCTTCACAGTACTGAATTTCTTCCTAATATCTAATCTAAACCTACCCTCTTTTAGTTTAAAGCCATTACCCCTTGTCCTATCACTACATGCCCAGGTAAAAAGTCCCTCTCCAGCTCTTTTTGAGCCCTCTTCAGGTACTGGAAGGTGCTCTAAGGTCTCTCTGAAGCCTTCTCTTCTCTAGACTGAACACATGGTCCCAGCTCTCTCAGCCCATCTTCAAAAGAGAGGTGTCCTGGAGATTCTTCAGCCCTCTGACCATCTTCAGGGCCATCACACAGGTTTATGTCTTTCTGATCTGAGGGGTCCACAGCTGGACACAGTACTCCCTGTATTCAGACAAATATCTGCTCATCCTAGCAATAAAGGTTTTGACAGAATGCAAAGCAAGGACTTTCCAGCAAGCAATTACTGTAAAAATGTATTTACTAGGAATTTTCCATTTTGTTGTCTTCAAAGATGGGGAAATTTCCTTCTCTGAGGTCCTTTTCTTCTTTGTAAGCTTATTAATTCTAGATGTGTCTCTGATTTTACCAGAAGTGTACAGCTATCTTATTACAAAATAGTTCAAGACTCGTGCCAAATTAAATGTTGACATGTGTTTGCTTTCCTTCCAAAAAAAAGACTTACAGTTCAAAAATGATTTTTTACCCATATCTAAACAAAATACATTTAAAAAACAAACATGGAATGCTTAACATGGGTCTTTACATACAAAACCCCCTATTGTAAAAAAAACCCTAAAGACTCCCAAGAATTTAACTTTTCACATAATCCAGAGAAAAATATTTTGCAATTTTCCAGATTTTCTGCAGCTATTTAAACTTTATGAAAATTTATGCTACCAAAAAAGTGAAAACATTAACAATATGAGTTAGGTGATTATATCATCAGTGCGCCTGCTGTCTTAAGTGCAGCAGTGAAAGCATTGCTCATTAAAAAACCTTTTCTGAAAGCGTTTACCCACTCCAAGTGAATCACAGAAAGCTTCTGCTGTTCAGCAATTAGAAAAATAAGATTATAAGCAGAACATGAACCTCAAGGCCTGGGGCAGCACATTAAAACAGAAACATTTATACACATACAAGCAGTTATAAAAATTAGGTAGGCTTCTTTCCAAACATGTAGAAGCAGCCCCCTTTCCGTCAGGAGGCTGTGGTTTAAGATGCAGAGAAATTGATCTGCTTAAAGTTGCAGGTTTTACAGCTTTTAATGGGATACTGAAGCTCAAGTCCTACTTGTATCTCAAGAAACAATATCACATTCTTGCAATTAAGATGAGCCAAACATTTTATGATCCTAAGAGGACTGTACTGTTCTGGCAGTGGTATATTTATGGCATGCAACAAGAAAAACATTTTTCTTTGTAAAATAAAACCATCAATTTTGCCTTTTAATAGCAAATGAATGACTAAAATCCCATGAACTTCAAGGCCCTCCTCCAAGCCCCTCCCTCCAAGCCTGCACACTGAGTGCAGGCTGGTCTACTACCATGAGGACTAAACCTTTTATGCTTTATAATGGGAAATTAAAAAGGGATTTCAAGAAAGAGGAGTGGGAAAAATGTCAAAAATGGTTACAAATTACACTTTCCCCGCAGAAATTTATCTCAGTCGTCTCTAGAGATTTTCCATGTGCTCCAAAGCAATAGACAAAGTAATAATTCTTTCCCCTTTCTGGTGTTAATATGAATTTAAATCTTTAAAGTTTTATGCTTCCAGTAGCTGATTTTTAAACTTGACATATCTAGATGTGGGTGAAACAACATCTGCTCTACTTACCAGAGAAAAAAAATCCCCTGGACTCCTGACTTTAAGAAAATAAATATACAAGAAAGAGATGAAATATGGCATTTACTGTACATATTATTCTTTAAAGGACACTTAGGTTTTGAAATACATGTTCTGGTACTTTTGTGGAAGAAATTTATATTTATTGTATGCCAAAAACACACATAACTAATATTATACTATGTCAGTTTAGTATAGAGGTTTATACAATATATTGGGGGAAATGAGCATTATTTAGATGATAAAATTGCCTCTTTTTCTTATTGATGTATTTTTAAAGTATGTTTTATAAAACATTTTATCCTTTACATTATAATTGCCTTTCATTTTCCATTTTAAGGATTTTTTTTTCATTGTGATGGAGAACATGATAATGTGAAGAATAGATCGTCCTGCTCCTCATAGACCTTTTTTAAAGCATATAGACATTTGACAAATGTACTTTGCTCTTTCTCCAAAATCTGTACGTTTTGTCTTGACATAACATTCATTTTTACTAAAGTAAGAGTTAACTGAATGGTACTGCACAGAGAGATGGTTAATCTGACTGCATCTACATAAAGAAAGAAAATGAGCATTCTTTTGCTAAAGCGCCGCATTGTTTCTTTACCTTCCTAGAAACCTGCGAGGGTTCTAGCAAGGTGTGCCAAATCAACATCAACAGATGTTTTAACTAAGTCTCATTCTTGTTAAGAGCACATTCCTGTGGAATCTCTTTTTGCCTTTGCTATCAATTTTAAACCTCAAAGGTCATGAAGAATTGACAAAACAGTGCCACTGTCCTGCTTTTATTAACTAAAAAAAAATAAAATAAAAAAGAGAGAGAGAATTGTGATTGGATTATATCAATGTGCACAAAAAGTTAATCAAATTGCAATTAGAAATACCATAGACTTCTTCCAAAATACATATTAGTATAAATATTAGGTATATATATTGGCAGGTTTTATTTCTTCGACATCTCCTAACTGCATTTTTACAAGCCGATCATTATTTTAAACAGGGCTTTATCATTGCTGTGACACAGCATTCATTCCACCTAAGGTAACAATAAACACAGTTGGGAGTTAACATTGCTTACTGCTGTCAATATTTTACAAACATGTCTCTATTTAAAGTGTCCTGTACTATTTGTTAGTAATTAACTTTACCTACTGTATCAAGTGAACATCCATCTTTTTGGTCACATTATTTTAAAAAGTCATGTTGGTGTTTAAGTAGTTACATTGCATTTCACACGGACAATTCCCATATCAAATGCTGCAACATACAAACAAAGCGCTTGTCACGAGTTTTAGTACTATAATAACGTTGTTATTATTATTGTAATCATCAGTGTTGCTAACATTAATTCCAGTATCAACATGAATTTATATTGGCATGATTTCAAATCAACCACCCATGGCCATGCCATGATCATCTATGCTAAAATTCACAGTTTCAGAAAACTCCTCTTTCAGAACATGAAAAAGCAAAGCTCTCAATATAGCTCCCAGCAAGTTTTTTTCATTTAACCTTCTAACTAAGGACTTGTGTTTCCACAGCTACAAGTCATTTGAAAACTTTTATACCTCCTTATCAACCTTTCTGACCTCTTTCTTGCTTGTCATTTCTGCACAAAAAAATGTATGTGGGTTCTTTTCTGAATGTCTGGGACCAACATGCAGCAGAGTTACCCAGACACTCCATAAACACAAACAAAACAATTAACATCTATCACTGATTGCCAGCAACTTCATCTCTCTGAAACTAATGCTGGCTTCCATTTTCCTGTGCGTCACACAGTCCCTACAGACTCATCACATATATTGATATACACAACTATGGACATTTGCATATATACTTATACATATATATATATATATGCTTATGTGTATTTATGTATTTGAGAGAGCACATGTTCCTTTACCTGTTCTTTAGCTTCAGAATGCCCTCTGTCCACATCCCACTCATACATGAGTTTTCTGGGTTTGGAGCTCATGTAGCAGCAAGCTGAGGGCAGAGGGAAACAAGACACATCTGAATCCAAATGTAATTAGGGAAATTTCAGAATTCCTATACATCACATCTCTGAAGGAGCAGAGGTGTGATTAGGTTTAATCAAGAGCTTGCTTCATTAGTCCTATCTTTTTTTAAATGCTCTGATTAGCTGCAATGGGGGTGCAGGCTTTGATAAGGGTCTGAATGATTTATATGCTTTTTCCATACACATCCTTTGTATTTTAATTTAATTCAGTTTGAGAAGAGGAACCTGGACAACACTCTCTGCTGTGCCCTCTGGCAGCCCCATTCCCAGGGTGAGCACACAGCAGACATTAAGCACAGAGGAGATCTGAAGCATTCCTGAGCAGCCAGGAAAGATATGAGAGAAAGGCTGTTCAGCAAAAACATGCTGGGCATATAAAACTTCACTAGATAATAGGATTATTGTGTGGAAACACCCCACTCCTATCTCTCAGACTCATGGTAGCTGCAAAAAAAATGGCAATAGCAAGTACTATGTTGGAGTTACAGCAGAGTGAAAGAATAACGAATACGTGTGGTGTTAAACTTAAATCTGGCTCCCAGCTGGAGTTTTGCTGTAGTCTGCCAAGCACGACAGGGAAGAAGGCAACAAGGACACCAGTCTGGAGATCAGAGTGGAGGTGTCTGTAAAGAACAAAGGATATCCAAATAGTATTGTTGGCTACAGACACTGTACTGATAAGTCAGGCAGCACTTGGAACGAGGAAACTCACAGGAGAACAAGAGAAAGAGAAAGAAAATGAAGGTGGCAGAGGAAAAGAAGAGAACAAAATGGTACAAAACAAAGATAATGAGAAAAAGGCAGAGTTGTAGTGTCCTTCAGCATTTAATGATGAGAAATCATTGACTAAGATTATAACTATTGATTGTCATGCAAAAAGAGTTACAGAAAAGGGGAGAGAGAGTGATGCTGAAAGGGGCCAAATATCCCAAGACAGGGTAATAAGAGAACTGAAGCAGTTTTGCAGACCTTTGGGACAAGTGCCACTGTAATGAAATGCTGCACTCTGCAGCATGACCTACAGCTGTGTCTGGACACGGACCACTTTACGAAGTGCGTCAGAGAGTTGGTGGGAAAAGCAGGAAGAGAGGTGGAAACGTCTTCACTCATGGTATTTTTTAGAGGGAAGCATAAGGGGGTGTTGCTTCTTGCACTGCCTCATCTTGACCTGGACTGACTTGCTAGGGGAAAGGAAGATATGTTCTGAATTTAAAAAAACCTCCAGGAATAGTAATCAGTGAGGATGAAACTAAGGACATGGATGCTAAACCCCACATAACACAATGAGAAGTAAAAAATATAGTTTCTGTAGAAGAGCTGTCATAGAGAGAGTGTAGCCTTAAAGCCTTAGATTTCCCCCCAGAATAGTTTTCTTGAACTACTATTATGTTTAGATCAACTTCCACTGGGAATATGCTCATGTTTTTTCACAAGCCTTTCACAATTACTTACCATTCTCTGCTCTTGCCTCCCTTCTAGGTTTTAACACTTAAACATATTTAATTTATGAGCAGAATTAGTTTCAATTGCTTCAAATTAATGAGCAAAGATACACACTCTTTCTTTATTTAGCTCATTACCAGATAAATCCCTACTGCAGACACCAGCTACTAAAGGATGCAGAGAACATGTGCATGTCATGTCATTTCATGCATCTTATCTGGTTCAGTTCAGTACGGCAGACTTCATGCTCTATACCCAGTCAATAATACTTTTTGCAATGTGAATAGGATTCTACCAGAAGAAAGGAACCATTTGGGTAAAACTAGACTTCTTTGGGGAGTGGTAAGCAAAGTTTCATCTTTGTGCAGATATTGTCATCACAGAGAGTTCCTCAAAAGAAAGAACCTCACAGTAAGTTCCTGATAAAGCCTTTCAAGCACACCAGCCTTGGGAGCAGGCAATCACATGCATCTTAAGTGACTGCTGTGGACATCAGAGGTCAGCATGTCTTCAGCCTTATTTAGATGAAGCTGGCACCTCCTAAATAAGGAGCCAAATCACTGGGACGTTGGCTGTCTGTGGATGGTAGACTGTTATTAAGCAGTGGACATATGATGCAGGGGCGCCTCTATCTTCCTCCACATTGGTGATGTACAGGGAATCTTATCTGGTTCTAAGATGTCGTAATAGTCTGAGTCAGCGTAAACGAGTTCCAACATGGCTAACTCCCGTAGGTACTGGACGCCTTCTTCTGCAGTTGTCCACTTTCTCTGAGGACCTGTTAGGAATTCTTTGAATGGGTATCGTTCCCTCACCCCATGGAGGATCCGGTACCAGAGACTGTGTGTATATGGCTCTCTTGCAATTTCTAGCTCGATCTCATGGTCTCGGGCAATGGATCCCAGCTGTCTTGCTTCATGGCCTTCTAGCATGTGACTGTTGGCCCCAGTGTCCCAGCATCGTACCAGCCAGGTGAGAATTCGTTCACCAGGCCGACGGCTGAAATCCTTTCGTAAGTCTCGAAGTTCTGCTGGTTTCAGTGTACGCCATACCTCACTTTCTCTCAAAACCTCTGCTCCATAATAGGGATCTCTCAGATCTCTTCTTAGAACCTCTCTCCGTGGAACTGGTTCCTCTCTGCTCCTCTCACGTGGAGGCAGAGGCCGAGAGCGCAGTGGGGATGGACTTCTTCGCTGCTCTCTTCTCCTCTCACGTGGAGGCAGAGTCTGAGAGTGTAGCAGAGTTGGGCTACTATGGCGTTCTCTGCTCCTCCCATGCGGAGGCAGAGGCCGAGGGCGCAGTGGGGATGGACTTCTTCGCTGCTCTCTGCTCCTCTCACGTGGAGGCAGAGTCTGAGAGTGTAGCAGAGTTGGGCTACTATGGGCTACTTAGAAGTTTTCCCAAGCCTTTCCCTATAACAATGCACTCCAAGGACTGACTTGCTCTGCTGCAGAATGATGCAGGTTTTCAGAAGTTCAATCAAACTGAAATTCTGTGGTCTTGACCTATAACAAAAACTCCCATCAAGGTACTGAATAAGCATATTTTCCTAGCCACTCTGGGTAGCACTCCTTAGTTCTGGTTCATAAGTTATTGGTGCTTCCCTGTTTTTCCTGATGCCTCCTTCAGTGGAGTACTCAGATCTGTGGTGTCAAGTAACTCACAGCTGGCTGTCCCTGACTTATACAGCCATAAGGACTTTCCTGTTTGCTGTTCAAAAGCACCATGCAAACCAAAGACACTGAAGGGATGTTTGTTTCTCTTTTACACTTCCCAAAATATCAGTGAGGTATTTTCTTTATAGTCTCTGTTCACAAACAGAAAAAGAGCAACATTGAAATTGAAAGCATGTGGTCTGCCTGGTTTTCAATTTCTCTTCTTTCTGGAAATCACTAGATACAAATAGTTCCATAACTACTACATTGTGAAAAGTTCTGTTCAACAAAAACATTGCAGCAGCCTCTCATAGTTTAAAAAATAAATAAATAAAAAATTCAATCTTCTCTGCCAGTTGGATCCACCTCATATGAGATAGCCCCATTTTCTTTTTAGTTGTTGACTTCAGGACTGGCTATCTTAGATACCCCATTTTCATATTCTGTGAAGTCCTCTTCACACATATCAGTATCAAGGGAAGGATGTTCAAAACAGAAATGCAGTAAAAAAGTAAAAAAGCAAGAAGCTTTCAGCATCATTTGATGGAAATGAAATGATTGTGAAGATTCAGCAGTTCAGTAAATTGTCTATGGAGTGTCTGTGCTTTTTAATCACCTTAAAAAAATAATGTTCTAAATGTAATCCAGGCCAATAAGCCGTATGAATTACACCATGCTGTTTTGTATGTAGACCTAAAACTGCCCTATAGCACCGTCAAGCAGATAGAATAGATTGTTACCAGAGAAGACAAGCTCAGAAACTAGAATATAATTAGACTAGTCTCTGCCAATTCATGAACAGGATTTTAGAATCTCTGTTTCCAAGAGAATACTGACAACTGACCAAATCTTGTCTTTTGAGATCAAATAGCCTACTTTGCATTGTTTCAGTGTATGCTGCATGTTATGTGATATGCCAGACAGTGTGCCAACAAGACAAACTCAGGTTTTTCTTTGTTCTATCACCGGTCTGCTTCTCCTCATAACCTTGTGGACCTCTGGCTTACATTTGTGAGGGACTTCATTAAGAAAAACAAAGACTGTCTGGAGAATGATGTCTTCCCTCTCCTGTTTGAAATACTCAGCTGGAAAATGTTCTGTCACCTTCCCTGTGTAGATAAGATCTTCTACAAGAGTGTTGGGAGAAATGCTATAATTTTACCTGCTTGCATCCTGGCACTTTGATCAGCAGGCCTAATTCTGAAAGATGTCAGTCTCCCAATTCAAGGGAATTACGAGATTCAATCATGAGTCTTCCAATATGACACTAGAGCCAGCTTATTACATCAGGATACAGCTCTTATTCAGCATAAAATCAAGTTCTTTTTTTTATTGAGAAAATAAAAAAATATTGACTGTGTTCCTGGACAAGTACAGGTCATAAAAATATCAAGAAGTACAGCTAAGATATCATTATCTGCAAGCCAGTTTCATAGGCTTGGGTAATTTATACAAGATTTTTAATCTTGGGAGATATCAATCTTACAGCTATGCTAATAAAAATCACAATGTATACTTGAAAAATGCTACAATCATATCTGTTTCTTTTAGTCATGCCCAAACAGTTGCAAGTTTAATTAGAGATATCGCTCTAATTTGTCACTAATACCATATAAACATGATTTTTTTTCCCATCTAGTAAGTAGAAACTGTAGTGCAAATCTTTCTGTGTTTATTCCAAACTTTATTTTCAGACTAAGTCACTAAACTGTTTTATTCTCCAAATTGCTCTTTATTCTCTCTATTCTCTCTCATTATTCTCTCTAATTGCTCTATATTCTCCAAAATGCTCTTTAGAGCATTTTATTCTTGGTTCTTGGGTACTTCTCTAAAGGAGTTAGCTCATTTCTGGCTTTCTTTTTGCCATTCCTGTGTTGCAGCTGTTGTGGATTTATTTCCAGTGTAGTCCCAAAGGACCTAGGCCCCCATCACCAGCACATCAGATACATTTGGTCTGCAAGTACCTGAGACAGAGAGCACCAGCCAAGTGGCCCAGGGCAGATATAATTCTTAAGGGAGCAATATCAAAACCATATAAAGCAGGGGTGCATCAATCAACTGATTTGTTGGTTTTGGCATTCTATCTTGCAGAAAGTAGTCAGGCGTCTTTCTCTGAATAACAGCTGAACTCTGCTTTTGTCTCCCTGAATACAGGACTAGAACTCTCTAATTCAAGCTTGTATTACCAGTGTGATATGTCACAAACTCTAACTTTCAGACATGTAGTTCCCTCTGCAAAAATGCAAAAAGTCACAAGTGCAGGCTACATCTTGTATTGTTTTCCCTCAGTGTTTTGTCAGATCATGTTTCCCACTGTTCTACAGGTTGTACTATGAATATGCATTGCGAGACAAAGGAATTAATAATTTTGAAGACCTTTCCTCTAGTCAGACAATAGAAGGGGCTTTAATCACACTGTACTGTGAAATCACTAGTCCATCAAAAGCCAGATTCAATTAAAGATTTCAGTTCCTAACTACCCATTACCAAAATTGATTAGGAAGGTGGGAGCTTGCACGTCTTATCAAAGGTACAGGATGAACAAAAAGAACTTGCAGTGCAAATGATAACTGAATGTGACAGGATTCCATCCCCTTAGTGATGCAGTCTCCCAGTTTGAAGGGATTATAATAAAGTAGAGATACTTTAACTGTTTGCAAATACTCTTCTGTCTATGCACACTTATTCTGGAACTAGAGCTGTGAATTTTTTCATACCCTTGTGGTAAGATTTTCTAAGCACAAAATCCCAGGGAAAACAAAGGTTCTTTTCTGTATATAGGTGTGCAAGCCCTTCTTACCATGACCAGTGGTATTGTATCTGTTCCTTGTGCCGCCTTAGTAATTTTTTTTTCTAGTGCCTCTTCTTCTATACTTGGGTCATAAGGTCTTTTGGGCAAGGATTATTTTATGCCTGTCTTTAAAGCATCAAGCACAATGACATCTTGGTCCTTTACTTCGTTTCTGGTGCAAATAACAACCTGTATTTTAGATCTTAGATGAAAGAGGGTTTCAGTCTTTTTAAAGAGCAATTTCAATATCATTATTTCTGTAAGCCAAGAAGGATAACCAAATGGGGAAAAAAAAAAAAAAGAAATAAAAAGGTTGACAATGCTTTCTGCAGAAGCCTAGAGATATTAAAGGAGAAATAGCTGCCTCATATTACCATTAATTATGTATCTGACTACCAGGAGGTGCTTTGTCATAAGAGAAATCAAAGTGGACTCAGGACAAATGGCAAAACCATGAGGCTCTTTTATGCTGGAGTCAATGAAAGCTGCTAAAGGCAACTGGAAATGGCCATATTATCTACAGTTAGTAACAAAGCTGAACAAAGAGTTTCAAAAGAATCAAAACAACATTAAGGTGGGCAGATTTTTTACACAGAAGAATTATATTATTTTTAAGCCAACTGTCAAATCAAAATCAAAGACTTCCAAACCCATGTTGCAGGATGTGGAAATACCATCAGATGTTTTATATTGGCTTGATGTAAAGCTAACTGGGTTAGTTCATTGTCTTCAAGAGTCACTGGCTGTGTTATATTGGAAATCTTAAGAGAGAAGCTGTAAAATTTTAAAATAAAGTTAAAGCAGTAAGAAAAGCAATAAATCTTCTGTTCTATGATAATACCAGAATGCTCTTTAATTTTATTTTAGACAGTAAAGTGACTCAAAGTCTCCAAAGCACCCCACTAAGTTATTTGTTGATCCACAAAACATAATCACAGTTTTCTCTTGCACGTATCCTGTGTTTATCTGAATCTTGAAACTATTTACGTTATTTGAAGATCAAAATAAATTTCTTAACACCTGAGCATCAAACTGCAGTCAAACTCTTGCTGATAGGAAAAGAAAAAGAAACAAAAAACCAACCAACCAACTAAATAAACAAAAAACCACACAACAACAACAAAACCAACCTAACAAAGACCCCCACACCTAAACCTCAAAAGGTGTCAGATCTTGCTAGAGTTGATGATGACGACTCCGTTTGCCCTGGTGCATTTTGCTCCAGTCAAAGGCAAATCAGCAGCCACTGACATAAAAACGAGTTTTGAAGGTAAGACACCTCCAGCTGGTCCTCTGGGAGGAGTGAGAAGCTAAAGAAGGTGACCTTTTCGTGCAACAGAAGAAGCAGAAAGACCTGGCTCCCTAGGATCTCTGGTCCCATCCTTTCTGTCTCCAGGATATCAAGGTGCACAGTCAGGTAAGCAGTGTGAGACGCTTGAAAGGGGACTGGAGAGGTAGCAGGTCACCACATGAGGCAGAGGACATACTCTGCTGCCTGACAGGTCTCAGGGGAAGTGGAAGCCCATAACCCAAGGGGAAATAGGAGAAGGAGGAAAAAAACCTCAGACTCCTGTCCCCACCTCTGCTTTCCTAATTCCTGTTCTTTCTCCAAGCCTCCCAAAGCCTCCACTGCTCTCCCCAGCCTAAGTCATCCATATACCTGTTTCATGTACTCAGAGTTATCTAAATCTGTCATATTCCCTCTTTTCTCTTCCCTTTACCTACCTGGAGCCCTCCTTGCAGATACTGAGCTTTCCATACATGCCCTTAGCCAATTCTGGCTGTAACTACAACTCAGATTAGGGCTGTACAATCACTTTCTCATTTCCACATTGTGTGGTGGAGGAGCACCTATGCAAAAGGAGAGCATCTCTCTGTTAACACTTCACTCTGCCCTGATCCTCTGGCCAGTCATTTTAATGAAACCTGGGGGAGAGGAAGGGGAGAAATGGCAATGGTACCAGTGATTCTGTTTAATGCATTGCATTCAAACCTTTCCATGGCCCCAAGGCTGTTAGATCAAGACTCAGTCCTTGTAATTGCTCATGCTCCCTGTAATAACCATCCTCACACTGGCTGTGTCTGAGATGCACACATGCCACTCCAGCTAGGAGTCAGAAAGTGCCTGCAGCAGGTACCCGCACCTTGGAGCTCAGGAGCAAGTGCCACATGGGCCCTGTCAGCTCAGTCTTGACCTTGTACACAGCAGGAGAATGCATTAAAACATTGCTTGAAAAAGCAATTTTAGAGACCCTGGCCACCACAGGCAGACACTTGCTTACCCATGGCCACAGCATGTTTACTGGGATGGATTAGCTTTGATGGGATTTAATTGGATTGGTCTGGACTTTGCAACTATGCAGAGCCAGTGAAATCTATTATCTGCTTTTCTGATTTTAATCTATCAGTTGAATTTTCTTTGTCCTTTAATCACTTCTGATAAACCTCAGTGATACTTTTCTTTAGTCTCTTCATTATGTTTTTCTCATAAAATAAATGAATGTCATGGATTTATATCTGCTATCAGACAATGCTAAGTTCTGATTTATTAGTAAAGACAAAATCATGCAATAACATTATCTAATGTGATTCTTGGGGTGTCCTGTGCAGGGCCAGGAGTTGGACTCAACAATCCTGATGGGTCCCTTCCAACTCAGCGTATTCTATGATTCAGAATTTACTCTGTGATTTAACTTCATCTTTTTCTGTTGAGCATTACTCCTTCCTAATTCTCTGCTCTGCCTTCTGTGTCTGTTTCCTTTCTCTCTCTTCCCCTTTAGCACCAGAGGCATGGCATTTTTTCCACAGCAGGACTCAAAATTTGAAGCCAAAATTTGGGTTTGTTTTTTTTTGTTTTCCCCCCAAGCATTTCATTCTACAATGGCTGATTGTTCAAATGCATAGCATCACAGAATCATAGATCTTAAACTTTTCCTTGTCTTGTTATGTATTTTTCACTCTCCAGAGCACTGTCAAGGAAATTCATGTCTTTGCTTTTCTCTTGCAAGCTGTATAGACCCTCATTCTCAAGCTCAACATTACTCCAGAAGTCCTCCTCTTTTTGCTTCCTGTGGCACTCCACTACTGCCATGGCCAAGAGCAGAAGCACCACGTGATGACATCCAAGTTCGCAGGGCTAAGAGTAGTTTCTGAAGGTTCCAAACATCAGTCTCATAATGAAAGTAAGATATATGACATCATAAAAGAATAAGTAAAGATCTAAAGCTAAAATTAGACATTTGGTTCCATCCCTGAAAAACAATATTTCTTCCCGGTAAAATCGGAAGGTTGTTGAAAACCCTTTTTGTTACCTGCTGGTGAACTCAAAGAGCAAGAGTGCACCCAAGGATGCAGCATTGTTATTCAGACTCATATTTCTCCTGTGGAAATGTGGCAAACTGAAACTGAGCTCATGCTTGTCTTTTAATGATTTTATTGGGTGTTTTGATATGAAGCTTTTCCTCTGGGTCAGAGCAAAAGAAGAGGCTTAGGTAGGATTATCAAGAGCATGCTCTGCTGTGGCTTGAGAAGATGCAGTCTCTCCCACTGTTGAAAATTTTCTAAATGCGTGCCTAAAATAAGGACAAAATTCCTATCAAAACTTTCATAGCCACAAAATGCACACTACTGTGGCTCCAGCTGGGAGTAAGGATCCAAGCAGAACTGTTTGCTCTTACTTTGTAGTTTCTGGATCAGAATACAGAAAGATATTAAGTTTGTCCAAGAAACAGCGGGTGTTAAGTCTTCAGTTTTCACAGATAATTTTAGTCTTGAAACAGTAACCAAGAAAGCAAAGCTTGAACATTTGGGTTGATTCAACAGAGCATAAATCAAATTTATTGTTTATAAAAAAATGTCTGTGATGCAGAGAAATATTTAATCCTTTGGAAAAAAGAAATAAAAAGCAGAATGAAATCCAAGAAAAACTTAAAGTACATTAAGATGCTCATTGGAATATTGAGCCCATGTTTGTCATCTTTAAGGGAAAGTAATTTATCAAATTTCATGTGTGTATATATATATTATATATATATATATAATATGGGTGTATGAATACAATGTGTTTTAAACAGGATTTTCAGAGAGCTATTATTTATGGATTTTTTACTAAGATGGAAGAATGTGCTTAAACTTCTTTTACAAACTTAATGCTTGCTTTTCCATCCTAGAAGAAGTCCCCCAAAACATTAAGAGCAAAAGTTAATGCCTTCATGTGACTCTTAAAAACTGCATAGTAATATGAGCAGGTGGAGAAAAAAAATATTCAAACAAAGTAAATAGGTCAGATAATTGGGGAACTAACAGAAGTGAGAAAAAAACCCACCCACAGGTATTTGTATGAGATGGATTACTTTTTCAGGACTGGATTTTTAAGCTCATGTTGCTCTAGTGGCACAAAGAATATTTAGACCCAAAGATATGCCTAGATTGCCTGAAGCTGCTCCCTGACACTGAGAACAAGTGGCATGGAACAGCCTGTATCCATACTATTAAACTCTCCTACCCTATAAAATAGGATGGCTGCAGCTACACCACACTTGGGAGCAGTCCCTGGCCTAAGCTAGCTCCTGGACTATGCCTGAAAATCATTTGGGAGTGCACTACTTGGCCAAAAGCAAGCCAAGGGGCATTTCAATAATTTAACAATATAAATAATCAAGTCCAGTGATGTGCCCTGGCACTGCTTAATTTATTAGAGCAGACACAGCTGACATAGCCAGCTGCTGATCCCTTAATAGCACAGAGAAAGAACAGATGGCCTTGGACTGCTCTCCTCTCCAAGCAGGGGTGCCGGGAGCTTGCCACAGCATATGCAGGGCTTCACCAGGGGCCAGAGGAAACCCGCTCCACACAGAGTGAGCCAGAGCTCATGCTGGTAGCAAACCTACTGCTTTCTAGCACCATTGTCTCCCTGCCCTGTGGGGACGTGCAGGAAAACAAACTACCTTTTGCTTGGTCCCAAGTTCATGGAGGGCTGGAAAATGCTGTAGTAGCCTGCTGGGGCACTGGAGGAGGGACCAGGGTTGGCAGTGATCCTCTCCATGCTGCAGTGGTCAGAGCCTATGCCCAGGAGCTGGAGAAAAAGATCTCCATGCTGGAGACAGAGCATCCCCATGCCCTGCTGTGTTGCTGGGGCTCACTCACTCCAGCATAAACAAAAGCTTTGATATCTGGATTTTGATATATAAAAAGGTATAAACACTGCTGAGAAGCACATTTCGGCCCAGGCTTGGGAGATTTGCCCCTTGCCAGGGAGCAGTGTGCAGCCACCAGGAGAGAACAGCACCCTCCCCTGGCAGTGGGGTCCAAGGGATTTTGCACACCTAGGGAACACTTTTCCAGGTGGCAGTGGGAAGGAAGCTGCTGGGACCTTTCTGTACTGCAGCAAAAACCAGAAGCAGGCTTACAGGAGGGGCTGCACTGTGTACTGCAATTTACATTTCTTAGTGGTGGCCTGTTTTGCTCCTGAGTAGTAGTGCAAATATCTGTGCTGTGCATTTTTCAAAAATTATCTGCTTTTTAATAGAAGAGTTTTGTTACTGGACTACTCTTATCATTAATTTTTAATGAATGTCTGGAAAGACAGCAATTAATTTTTGTAGGTCACTGGATAAAACCTGAGTTTTTCTTCAAGAGTCTTGTTTTAAGAATTGTGATGAACTAAACCACTAACATTTAAATTATATAAAAAAAAAAAAGAAAAAGAAAAAGGAAAAGAAAAAGAAAACCACACAAGGCAGTCATGCATAGACTAGCTTTCAATGTGAGATTCAAGATGCAATTATTTTGAGTCTGTCCATCTGTTTTTGTCCAGAAGGAAAATAGGCAGCCCTAAGGAATTCAACAGCTATTCCTCATTTGTCTCACAGCACTCTTGCTGTTAAGCCTCCATGGATGACACACATGCCATGAGCCTCAACTCTTTCTCAACTATCCAGTTAAGATTGTCATTCCAAGCTCCTGGTCCCCACTGAGGGCTGACCCTCATCACTACAGTCCAGCCTCACATCTATCACAGCCTGGATAGTTTGACTCAATCTTCCTGCAAGAAAAGTCTGCCTTCCAATAGTCTCCACTGCCAGCCATCTGCTGAGACAGGCAGCATGAAAGCTGTGTTAAGTATGCACATGTCCTCAGAAGCTTGTCTCAGAGATATTCTTTATCTTGTCCTCATGAATGGTGGGGAAAATACTTTTGTTAGGACTTTTTCCTCATTCTCATTCGTTTGCATTCACATGTTACGGTTTTTTAGGTTATAATTTACCCTTCAGAGTTTGTCATACCTCCACAGAAGGAGTAAAATATTTCAGTGAGGAGGCATTGACGTAAAGTTGACACCACAACATGTGGATGGGGCCTGAGAATCCACCTGGAGACAAAATGTGGGAAGTGTTTCCAAAATCAGTGATACAGGCACGACCTTAAATAATCTGTCTGCAAAATGTGGGGCTAGTATCAGGCCACTGACATATGTGGATACGTTGGCTTGCCTCAGATGAAATAACTAGAAAATGAAACAATGCCAATGACACTTAATGAATGAGCAATCCTGACCCTAAGTGTGTTGGATCCAGGCTGCATTCCAGCCCATGGGAGCTATAAAGGCATTGTGAATGCAGGTGTTTGTGTCCTCAGCACTGTGCACGGAGCCTCCACAGCAAAAACAGGGGTGTTGTTTCACCACCCTGATGTCCCAGCCACTGGAACTGGTTCACCACCGAGATAAGCCAATTGGAAAGAAACAAAAAACCAAACATCCAAGCGCTCAAGCCATTCTCTGGAGTTTCAGGGTGATTTCCTGGGACAGCACCTAGGGATTTGCTAGCCAGGGTACCTGCACTGACTTTAGGCAAGAGCAGCTCTCACCTAAGCAGCTGGATTTCACTTTGGGACTGCGTTCCCAATAGTGCCCCTGGAAACCTCTGCCAGTTACATGGGACCACACTAACTTTTTTAACCAAGCTCATTGATAATATCAGCAGAAACATGTTACTGCAATTCCTGAAAATCTTATACAATTAAGCCTTCTGTTTACACAACCTCAGCAATAAGGACAACAGGGAATAAGAAGATAAAAAGTTGTAACAATTTTTATCTGAGACATCCATGACAATTTATTGAAAAAATTTGAATCTGGATGCATAATGACACAGAAAAATCAAAAGGAAGGGAATTTTTGACAGAGTTAATTTTACTATATTTACAGTATGAAAAGAGGAGGCAATTATTCAGATTAGTCCAATCCCTCTCAGTGACACCAGTACACAATTTTCCTTAAAAAAGGCTGTATTCCCAGGAATTTGACTAAAAGGCCCATAAACATCTTATTACAGTTGCTGAAAAAGGAACAGAAGAAGCAGTCTAATGTGATCATACTACCAACACAGAGCAAGTGTCTCATAAACTGTGAAACAGGAAAAGCTAAACTCTATGAATTTCCTTTCTGCTAACCCAGTTTGCTTTTAGCATCGGCAGAAAATAAAATTATGAAAGAATAACAATTTTTTTGAGACTGTTAACATAAACGGTCTCCTGTTTTGTATGAATCTGAAAAGTGCAGCCACTGTTTTTTCCTCCATACAGACAGAAATCACTCTGCTTCTGCTCTAGTCAGAATTAAAAATCCCAGCAGCCCAAGCAACTGGACCCCTGAAAGTCTAAAGCAGGCCATATAAAGGTCTGAGAAACATCTGAAAAGTCTGCAGCAGATTTTAAAAAGGAAATATGCTTCTTCACTCCTTGACTACCATCTTCTTGTTGCTGTGGAAAGAGTCAAATCTTCTAACTCCCAATATGATATCTCTGTATATTAACTAGTTAGAATAAAGGCTAAATTCAAAACTAAATCACTTGAGTAGAAATTCAGGACCTAATTTAGTGTAATATTAGGCCCCTGGCTCCTATTCTCTTCAGTTCATAAATGCAGATTGGCTAGAGGGACTGCAAAACACAAAGCAATAACATAAAATAAACTATTAAAGCAAAGGACACTGTGTTCCTTTGATTCTCGCACACACCCACACATATACACCCACACATACACAAAAGCTCCTCGGGAGTAAGAATTCTGAAATGTGAGAAGTCCGATATACAACAAGGCTGTAAAACAGACTTATTGCTTTTTTATATACATGTCCTGTGTCATTAAGCAGCTTTTCTTGAAAAAAGGCCATGACATCTACATGCCTTTTTTTCTTTTTTGCTGCTGGAGAGGTAATTGCTTTTTCAATAGAAGTCATTTCAAGTCTCTTGCTATACATTGAGTGACACACCAGACAAGTAATTTTGTGTTCTCACAACAGTAAATTAGAAAGGCAGCAGAGTAGTAGAGTAACCACAAGACAATTCTCCTCTCACCTTCTAATTATTGCATAGAAAGCACAAAAAAACAGTACAATGTCCAACTATTGATTACACAGTGGAACCTGTTTCACCCCAAACTCCTTTGCAATAGTTCATGTCTCCATTGCTTTTAAGAGGATAGCAAATGTATAGAAAGTTAAGCAAGAAAGTTGTTAAGGTTTGATTTTACTGTGAATCTTTTAAAAAATTAAAGACTCTTTTTCATTTGGAAATATTATCTTATGTCAGAGCTTGATTTGCCCTTTAAGGTTTTTCTGCCTTAACCATCCCTCCATTCAGGCATCCAAATTCAGTTGTTAGTCCCATTCACCAAACTCACAGCTCAAGTTGGTAAAGTTATTTCTGGATAGCGCTTGTGCTCTTACTGAAAGGCAGGGGAAAAAAGGTTAGGAAGGTCTGGAGCCGTCACCTCCATACTGACAGTCACAATGCAGAACTGGATTCATTGTGGAGCTCAGATGACAACACTCCCCACATTTCATAGGAGATGCTTCACAGCATTAAGAGCAAGAGAGCTGAGAAGGCCAGCTGTGCTGGTTATGACTGAGCTAACTTTCTTCACAGTGGCTGGTATGGGGCTCTGTTTTGGATTTGTGCTGAACACAGCACTGATAATATAGAAATGTTTTTGCTATTGCTGAGCAGGGCTTACACAGAGACCAGGTCTTGTTTTGCTTTTTGTACTGCCATGCTGGCATGGGAGTGCATGGAAAGTTGGGAAGAGACACAGAAGGGACAAGTGACCCAAACTGACCAAAGGGATATTCCTGACCACATGACATCATGCTCAGTATATAAAGCTGGGGGAAGAAGGAGGAAGGGAAGGACATTTGGAGTGATGGCGTTTGTCTTCCCAAGTCACCATTACGTGCAGTGGGGCCTGGATCTCCTGGAAATGGCTGAACACCTGCCTGCCCATGGGAAGTCATGAATTAATTCCTCAGTTTGCTTTGCTTGTATGTGTGGCTTTTGCTTTCCCTATTAAACTGCTTTTATCTCAGCCCACGAGTTTTCCAGCTTTTACCCATCCGATTCTCTCCCCAATTCCGCTGGTGGGGCAGTGAGCGAGTGGCTGTGGCGGCTTGGTTGCTGGCTGGGGCTAAACCATGACACCTGCTAACACCGCTTGTATTCAAAAACATGCAACATCTCCCAAGGATTGTCCTGTGTTTGGATAAATCTGATTCAGCCTGCTGAAGAAAAGCAAAGGCGTTAAAGCAGTTGTAGTATTGTGTACTCCAGCTTACTTTCCTTCCTTGTCCGTGTCCTCTTTCCCAAAATTGTCAAGTACACATGGACAGAAATAGGATGGATCTTTTTGAAGAAGGCAGTTTATTTTCACAATATGCAATGACAGTTATAAGCATGCAAAACAGAAAGCAAAAGGTTAATATTGAAAGCATGCAAATAAACCATTTCCAAATGCAAAATTTTACAGCACAGGCAAAGAGAAGTTTTTACAGAATAAATCAAAGCAATGAAATTGGAAAAAGGAATATGCTGAAACCCATACTTCAGTACTTAGATAAAATACCTATAAAATTTAAAGCAAGCTTTACAAGCAATTCACTAACTGGTTGTTCAGATTCCATGACTTTTCATAAATAAAATGACAAATATGTAAGGTAAACATCCAGATGCAGCATGTCAGTTTTCCCACCTCCAAATCCAAGTCCAAAACTAATTACTTTCCTTCTGTGCTTGGACTCGAAATTAGAAATAAGTAGAGCTGGTTCACTTTTGGCTCAAGGGATTGACTTTCAATTGGCTTGCTGAGTTAGGGAGCAGCAATAAGCTTCCTGTTTGCAGAATATAATCTTAAACTTGGCACTTGCTCTCCCTGCAGTCCTCTGGCACAATGGCATCTATTCAGACTGCCTACTTTAGTTGCCGAACACGAGTGCTGAACATCTCAGAACTGGATGCCTGGACACAGCAGGCATCATTAAAAAGATAACTCGGAGTACTCAGCTTAGGGCTACTTAGACTGTAGAAAGAGCCAGGCCTGAAAGAAGGTTCCTGAAGAATGACTCAATGCACTAAAGAAGCTTCCAACTTCCCCCTGCAGCCTGGAAGACCCTTAACAATGAAGAAATAATCCTGAAAATTTCCTTGGGATTACTAGTATGTGGCTGAATAGACAATTGTGTGAAGGAGAGGAGAAGATGCACTCCTTAGCAGGGGGTTCTCTGAAAGTTTTGCATTAAATGTCTCTGCATGTGCTCAGAATGACCAGCCCCTTGCTGTGGACACCACATCACCAGCACATCCACTTCTTGTGCTGCCTTGGGGAGTGGAGACCCATTTTAGGATGAGCAAGACCTGATGCCTTGCAGCACCGAACACAGAGTCAGTGGGGAACTGAGCCCACTGCCCTCTTCCCAGTGATGTGTCATTCGTTGCCTCCTTAGAGGTCGTCTAGCAGAGCCCATATCCACACAATCTCACATACCATAGCAGCACTGTGAATACATTTCCCTGAGCAATTGATTAGGTAAGTGAAGTAGACTATATTACAGCCAGCCACTGCAAGTTAGGAGGTGATGTACTGCTGACAACACAGTGAAACTTTGTTTTGATACATCCTATAACATATATGTCTACATCTATATATATATATACACCATAAAATATGAATATACACATGCTTTATATGTCTATAATTTGTAATATGTAAATTAAACATTATGTCATATGTTACAAACAATTGCATTTATTATAAATATTTATATATTCTATGTAAGTAATATATATAAACTGAGATCTTATTCAGAAAAATTATAATTCAAAGTTTCTTTCAGACTTTCTGGGCTGCATTCTTTAGAGCATCTGCCACTGTCAGAAAACCTGTCCCCCAGAATGAGATCAACAAATTTAATGATGGGGTTTGACAAAATATAATGTTGCAGCGAAAATCTCATCAAGAGCTGGAATGATATAAAGCAATCAGTTAAACTAAATCTCTACTTCCTCTGCTTCCTTTTTTAAGCATGAATAAATGTAACATAAATGTAAAACAACCATATCTCTTGCAGCATCTGCAATCCTGTCTTTCCAGTTTTTGATTGAATTTGTTTCATTTTGTGACTTGGTTTTCCCAGTACTGCTTTCTTATTCAGTGCAACATATTGGCATTGTACATTAAGAAGTTGTAAACTGTAGAAATAAATTTCATTCATAGTTACAGCAAGTCACACTAAAGCTAAGCTGCTGGGCCAAATAATAGCCTGTGAATATCAAGGTGAATTGTACTGTGTTAGTATAGGCAAATGCAGAACAATTTAGCTGGAGTCAGTGGATATTTCAAGTTTATATAATCACAAGCAAGTACAGAACATGGATTAACACCTAATAGTATTAAGTAAGCTTTAGCAATATTCTACCCATTTGATGAAGTCACAAACATTTTTCAGGCTGTTGTCAGTGTGACAGGAAGAAAAGGCTATGATACCCACAGCCCTTTTCTCGAAGAGTAAGTTATGCAAAATGTGTCATTATATTCTCTGTCTTGTGTCAGTCTTCTTATACTCATTGCATTTTTTCTAGAACTTATCCTCTTCATGTTTCTATCTTCCGCTGTGTATTGGGTTAGTGTGGTCAGATTTTGGTGGCAAGGGGGGCTACAGGGGCGACTTCTGTGAGAAGGTGCCAGAAGCTTCCTTCATGTCCAGCAGAGCCAATGCCAGCTGCATTCAGGACGGACCCGCTGCTGGCCAAGGCTGAGCAAATCAGGAGGGATAGCAATGTCTTTGTGGTAACATATTTAAGAAGCAGAAAAAGGGTTTTGGGCAGATGAAAATTGCAGCCAGAGAAGAGCGAGAACACGTAAACAACTCTGCAGACACCAAGGTCCACGGAGAAAGAGGATCAGGAGGTGCTCCTGGCACTGGAGCTGAGGCTCCCCTGCAGCCCCTGGTGCAGACCATGGTGGAGCAGCTGTGCCTCTGCAGCCCATGGAGGATCATCGGGGGGCAGAGATGCACCTGCAGCCTGTGGAGGAGCCCATGCCAGAGCAGGTGGATGCTCAAAGGAAGCTGTGACCCTTTGGGAGGCCCATGATGGAGCAGGGTCCTGTCAGGGACTTGCTGACCTGTGGAGAGAGGAGCACGTTTCCTTGATAGGACTTATGGCCTATAGTGGACCAATGCTAGAGCAGCCTGTTCCTGACAGACTGCATCCCATGGAGAAATGAGCCACGTGGCAGCAGTTTGTGAAGAACTATTGCCTGAGGGATGGACTCACACCAGAGCTGTCCGTGCAGGACTGTCTCCCATGAGAGGAACCCCACAGGAAGCAAGGGAAGGACTCCTCCCCCTGAGCAGTGATGGAAACAAGAACTGACTGTAACCCCATTCCCCATCTCCCTGCACTGCTGTGGGGTAGGAGGTAGAACTTGAAAAGAGGGACAGGTGGTGGGAAGATGTTTTTAAGATTTATTTTACTTCTTTCTCATTCTCCTCCTCTAATTCTGTTAGTAATAAATCTAATTAATCTCCCTATTTTGAGTCTGTTTTGCCTGTGACAGTGATTAGTAAGTCCTCTCCCGGTCCTTATCTCAACTCATGAACCCTTGGTCATACTGTCTCTCCTCTGTCTGGTTGCAGAGGTGAGAGAGTGGCTTTGGTGCATACCTGGTGTCCAGCCAGGGTCAACACACAACACCATGAAATAGAACTTTGTTCCCCTGTGAAGCTGGTTTTTTTCAGCAATAATATCAGAACAACTTTGACCAAAAGTATCAAAGTTGTTTTGTAGGATTTAATGGGTTTTGGTGACAGGTTATATTCTCTCCCAGGATGCTACTTGCTTGGCCCCAGCCTCATCAGCAAGTAAAAAAACCCCAAATGCCCTTGTGTCATATATGTTTGGTTGTCAAGTACAGACATCCCACAGATCTGGCCATAATCATTTGTGGACTCAATGTCTTCTAGGCACCATAAATAAAATTCTCTGGATCACAGACAATAAGCTGAGGTCACAAAGAAAAATTGAAATTATACAAAATTTGGCTGTGCACCTGCTTAGCAGCACAAGTTGCTTTATCCTCAAAAACTGGCAGGTCTGCTGCAGAGAGAAGGCTATAACTTACAAAATCATGGCATTCAAATTACAGAGGTGGTAAATAGAGAAAACTATATTTGAACATCAAGTCACAAATATAAGATGATTGGCATTTGCTATTTTTTTTCTGCATCATTTATAAGGCATCACTGGTGTCCAAAATAGTAAGCAATAGGTGAGCTGAGGAAAGGTGAAGAACTGGTCTTTATAGTCAGTTGAAATGCATGGCTCGTACTCCAAGATATAAAATATTGTGAGTTGTATTCTGACTGTAGGTTCACTGATTTTCTCTTCAGCCATAACCAGCTGAGCCATGAATCATGTTGTTGGGGATCATATCCTCATTGATACATATGAAGAGATGTACACCTGAGTGTCAGTAACCTGTGTCTGTGATCTCTGCTTGCTCACAAGTCCCCACCAAGTCCTCCAATTCCTCCACCTCATGGCTATTCTTCCTCATCAAAGCTTTTAATGGGTTTATCATACAAAAACACTGCCCAGACTAATATTAATCTTCAGTACCCCAGAGGTCTGAAATTTGATTGTTGTGTGAATTCCTCTGGCTTTGCAGCATTTAAATTCTCAGCCACAATCCCATGTCAATGTAGAAGTTATTGTGTCTTGAATAGGTTTGTGCCTTCCCAGAACAATGTTAGATTAGAGCTTAACACTTCAGTATCTCTCAGCTTCTTGTTTGCAAAATTAAGTCCAGCCTTGTCTAATACATACTAATGAGTCCAAGATTCTTCTGTTTACATGTTGGGAGTTTCCTAAAGCTAATGTTACAGGTAAGAAAATCTACCATGTATTCTGTTGGGGAAAAAAATAATTAAAAAAATAAAAAAAGCAAAGTGGAAAATTAAATTTTTAGGTAAAAGGACAGAACTAAAAATTCCCTGAGCCTCCAAATAAGTGCTTGCTTATTCAGGCCTTGTATGTTGCCACCAGACTACACACTGATAAAACCAATTTTGGACTATTTATACTTGAGCAAAAATTCTGAGTTTAGGGAGTCAGCATGAAAATCACTGGCATAATGACAAGCTCCAGCAATAAGAAAATTCAATTAAATCATTACACAGAAACATAAGCACTGGTGGAATTTTCACAGCATTAATGAGACCAGTATGGAGTTCATAACCCTCTGTGAAAAGTGTGTTTAACGATGATGGGCTGGGCCACTGAGTGCCATTATTTATTTAAAGTCCTAGAAGGGAGCATGTCTTGCACTGTGGATGTGTCTAATCAGCATTAAAAAATGTTAGTCTGAATAAAAGAATCTCTGCCTTTTTCAGCCTCCCCTTTACTAGCACCAGATAAAGAGAAAATAGAAGTTTTGCAGCATTCTCATATACTGAGCCTAGGCAGCTGTTGGTGAATGAAGAGCCGAGTTCAACTCTGTCCATAGGTCATAGCAATACTGTAAGGGATATGGGAAAAGGATTGCTTTCTTACTTCAACAATTACTAAGGAAGTTGTCAAAGTAGAAGAACAGGTGAGCTGGGATTAGGCTGTACAAGAGAAAGAGCCATGTATATGGGAAAAGAAACAGAATAGAAAGCTCCTGAGTTTAGAAGTAAAGCATGACCAAATAAATCCCACACATAACTGATGATCCATTTAATGGTGGTGATGCCTAAATGTTTGGTGTGGATTTTGTAGATTTTTATAGTTTTAGAAGTATAGGTTTTCTTGCTCACATATTAAGTGGTGTTAGAAGTTACTAAAGTGATTTTCTCACATATTCCCAGGCTTTCTGAAGGTCATGATGTTTTTCAGAGACACCTGCAAGATAACTTGAAGTCAAAACAATAGAAGAGCGCAGAAACCCTTGGAGGAGGTCCAGGGGGCACAGCCTAGGACCCCGATGGGTGGAGCACCGAGAGAATTAGAAATGATGACTGGTTATAGATATCTAATATGTTCATTGTTAGGAAGATTATAAAAACTGTAACCTTACTGAGGGCGGGGCTCTTCAGGGATTTTTGGATGCAGAGATCCTTGTTGAAACAACGCGCGTTTTGTAGGCCCAGTGGAGGCCCCAAAGCCTCCGAACTCCCAATAAAGGTATTGTCTTTCTCCATTAATGCTTTCTCTGAGTGCCTATCTTCCAGGATTTTAGGCATCAGTGGATAGCTAAAAATCAGAAAGGCTATGCCTATTCTTGTACAATCAAACAGGTAAACTCAGATTTAACACTGCGAGGCTCCACTCTTTACATCATTAAATTGTTAGTGATCCCTGGTACAGTTGAGGGGCATTTCAACTAACACTACTCAAAAGTTTCCAGTTATGG
Source organism: Sclerurus mexicanus (assembly GCA_013396755.1). Lineage (NCBI taxonomy): Eukaryota > Metazoa > Chordata > Aves > Passeriformes > Furnariidae > Sclerurus > Sclerurus mexicanus. Next base: position 648,934 of record VWZF01005544.1, on the reverse strand, counting down.
TTCAAAAGTCAGCACAGCTAATCCATTGGCACGCAGCATCTTGCATGAGAGAGGAAGATGAGTTATCCGCGTGGATGCAGGGTGTCCCAGGTCATGCAGCAACAGCACCAGGCAACGCTGGCAGTTCCCATTAATTGATGGACATATACCTAGTAGGTCCATCTCTGTTGCTCCAGTCGTAGGAGTTGTACTTGGATTCATTTCTGCTCCTGAAGAAAGACAGCAAGAGGTGATGAATTTCTGCCCCAAGCGACTGCTTGCGAGTGCAGGATAGTGCCATTTATTGCAGTGCTGAGTTCTAGATGTATGGTCAGAGCTTTTACAAGAAATTAAATCCAAACCAGAAAAAATGTCAGCTGAATGTGTCATGAGATTATTTGCATGGTCATCTTTATTTCATTTGGTTTTCATCTGGATTTCAAATCAGCTCTTGAAAACACTAAGTACTTTGGACTCCATATAAAGTCCTCAAGTCAAAATTTTATTAAGATAGAATTGAATGGTCTCTTTAGGGAGTAGACAAAATGAAATCCAACACCAAGACAGAGAGAGAATTACTTACTTCAGTACTCATGGGAGAAGTAAAACGCTATTTAAAAAAAAATGCACTGTGAGTAAACACAGCTCCTCACATTCTCTCTCAAACTGCATTTAAGAAATATTTTATTAGGGTTACAGTTGTGGTGCAAAGCTGGGGAGAAAACACTTCTCGGCTTTCAAAGAATTGTGCTCTGCAACCTCCAGAGGATCTTTTTTGATTTTCAAATTTTCAGTGTGTCCACCTACTGCTCTTCCACGTGAAGACATGACCCTTGGTTGAGTGTTTATTGAACAGATACATGTTATCTTGCCATATAAATATTGTTCTATTGTTATTTCCCATGCTAAATAAGCCTTTCTTTGGCTGTTTAAAATTCGCCATGTAATAGTCAGTGTTTGTAGAAAGGTGATAAATAAAGAAAAGGAAAAAAGAAAGAGAGAAAAATGCTTCAGTTTCCCATCACCTTCTTCTTACTGTAATTATCACCACAAAGCATAGCAAAAAAAAAAAAAATGGTCCAGAGAAAAATTATTTATCTAATGTAAAAAAGTAATAAAGGTCTGATTCTGATTTTCTGATATTAATCAGTATTAGTAAGAAGAAAGTCAGCTCCTCAGTACTCTACACCTTTCTTACAGCTAAAATGAAAACACAAAATACAAAAGGGTGGGGGGCTTATGTATTTGGGGACATTATTTCCTCCCAGACATCCCAACCAGTTTTCAATGTTTCCACTTCCAAGAAAGTGCTCAGCTCTGCTGTTTTCATCAGCATCCCTGTTCTCAGATGTCTCCCTGCTGCAGGGGACAGTTTGCAGTCAAGTCAGTTTGCTCGGGAGGATGCTGTATATTGTGCTGACCATGGCCTCTACTCCCTCTTCAAAGAGCAGAAGGAAAAATCTGTGGAATAAGCCTTATTTTATGAGGGCACAGAAGTTCTAGAAGTTATTACTAAGAGAAGCAAGGCAAGAACAGAGAAGAAAGTAGGATAGGTCCAGCAGGGGACGTAGGAGAAAAACAAGCCCTAAGTTGCTGCGCTTTTTATAGATGTAGAGGGATTGCAATTTAAATGTTGCTGTTTGCCAAAGTAAATCAAATATTTATTAAGGAAATTGCCAGCTTGGGTGGAAAACTGGAGCTCTTCAGAAACAATGATGTGTTTACCTGGAACAAATAAAGATTATTTTTTTTAAATAATCACCCATTATAAACAAAAGTAAAAGCCAGACTGCACTATGACATTTGGAAATAACCCAGGTGTTCCAACATTTGATATCTAATGTAGATCAGATTCCTACTTCCACTTCTAAATAAGCTGCAGCCACTGCTATAGGTAATGCCAGTAAAACAGGTTGTGTTGCACAATATTCTAATGGGGATGATTTTTGCTTTGTCTTTTTGCTCTCCAGCAGATTATCTTGCAAGTGTCTGCTGCAATGCCTGATTATACCCAATAGAAATATATTAAAAAACACAAAAAAAACCCAAAAAAACAAAACAGAATGTTCGTTTCAGGAACTGTAATCATTTAATCTAATTGCTCTGGGTTTTTTCAATCCATGAAAGGGATCATGCAATTTTAGTCTGAATGCCTTTACTGGCAGAAAAATAATAATAGTAAAAAAAACCCCCCACACAAAAAAAAACCAAAAAAAAACCCCAAAGTAAACAAACAAACAAAACCACAAAACAAACAAACCCAAAACCTCCAACAAAAAATTCTGTGACAGAAATTCCCTGTGTGTGTTTGCTTTGAAACAGTCAGACTTTACCAATTCTGCTCCAGTAATATCTCTGTTGCAGACAAGTTCTTTAGAAAGCAGAAGGCAGGATACAGAGAAAATCTAACTATAATTGCATCAATGTCTTTTTCCCTTTACCCGGACTGGAAGAGGTTCCCACAAATATTTTTTGAAACCCAACCTAACCCTCCCCTACCCCCCCAGCTAGTTAGGTGTAGAATCACCTTGGGTTTTTGTCTGTGAGTATCCCTGAGCCTGACATAGGAACACACACTGATGCACTTCCCAGAAAAGGCTTGGGTTGAGGGTATTTAAATATCAGCTATATATCACACAGTTTTCAAGCACTTGAACAACAGGTGAAATGTAATAAGGCTTCAGAAAAGAAAGAATTGTATGCAGCTGTCCTTCTCTGATATCATTATTTCTTGTAGTTTCCAATGCAGCTTATTTGTTATTTTTTGGAGCATGATCATGAAAACTCTGCTGTTCATGGTCAAGGAAACAACTGTGAACAGGTGGAATATTTTATGACCATTCTTATTGCAGGGTGATACAATGATTTGTGTGAATAACCATCAGAGCTGAAAATTTTCTCTTGTCAATGTGAGTTGACAAATGCTTTGTCTTTGACCTATAATAGCCTACATAAGGACTGGATGTCTTTGAAAAGTACAAAAGGATAGTAATGAGATACCAGTTTAAAGAAATTAAACCGCTGAAATTCAGTTGCTGTCAAAATATGTATCAAAAAAAATTTGATGAAACTATAACACTATTCATTCTACAGCTATAGCAATGGCATTAAATAGGTGACAACCATATTTCCAAAGTTATGTGACATTTATATCAAGGTCCATTCCTCTTTTCTTGTGTTACCTCATCTATACTCCTGCTCCACTTCCTTTATAAATATAGTTACTTTTATTCAACCTTATGCTTATGCCACTCCAAACTGCATGCTCGCTCCCAGCCCTTCCAAATATGACAACTATTACCTCTTTTTTTCCAAAAAAATTCTTACATTTCAAGTCATGCCAACCCTGTCCATCCCAACTCTCTGCATCCCAGTCAGGTCTGCAGCTTCCTGGAGGAAATCCCGATACTTTGCCTCACTCAGGTTTCAATATCTTCTCACTTGTTAGCCAGCTCCCTCTACATCTACTCAGACCACTCAAAACATCACTCTTTTGCAGGTCCCTTCCTGCTTCCATGTCTGATGTACCCTACCAGCTACACCAACATCCCCCAAGAGAACTGTACACCTGTCCCACCACCACCATACATTGGTGCTGCCCTTCACCACCCCATTCTTACCTGACTCAAAAGTTTTGAATAGAAGTGGTATTCTCAGTGATTTAAAAATATTTTATGATTTAATATACTTTATATTATTATCTTCCAAGCTCTGTGATCAAAATTCCTGAAGTGGCAGAGGGAGAAAATGTTAACAAAAACTTCTGGCTGTGCACCAGCAGAACCCTGCTAGATTTGTGTTTCTTCTACTTTTCTTGTTTAATGAAGTTGGATGGAATGCGACCCAGTTGTATACATGTGAAAACTGTGTCTCATTAGTTGTTAACACTTATAAATGTGTCAAAGACTATGACTTGTATTAATGTGCTAAGGAAATACTTCTGCAATCATTACAAGATAATGAAGACATTGTGATTTCAGTTAAATCTATTCTAGGAAGATATAATGAGTCAAAATTCTAAACTAAAAAATTTGAAGGTTATGTGTCTTGAGAGTTTGAAAAATGTAATGCCTTATGAGCAATGCCCAGACAATGTAACACAATTAATTTTGAATAGTATTTAGATGCCAAGGAAAAGCAGAGCACTCTACTTCAAAATGAAAAATACCAAATTATGAATTTCTGTAAATTCTAGAGCAATGAGAATAGTAATGAGATAAATGAGAGGAAAAGAGTGAAAGGAAAAGAAATCTTAATCTCTTAGACTCTTTTAATATAAAGGTTTCCATGAAGTTTTTCTGATTTTCCATGCACTTTTCTTGGAAAAGTTTAAGGAATTCAGCAAAGACTTTAGCACAAGCTGTAAAGCACTTTTTCACCTAGAAAGGCATGCTGCCATAAGGACTATAAGAACATGCCTACAGGGAAGTTGGAGCAGCACCCTAAAAGTCCTCTACTTATGAAACTCACCTTTAGGGCCTCCATATCCTGCCCACAGGAGATGCTCTAACAGAAGCCCTGTCTCACTTGGAATATGCTCACACAGGAAGATGTGACTTTCCCTTGTCCACTTTCATATCCCACTTTCTCCAGAAACAATGGTCAGGGTCCCTTCCTGGGCAAGAAAAAGTGCTTTGAAAGCACCTCCAGACTGGATTGATTACCAAGGGAAAGCATTACCACTGCTCAGCTTAAGAAGTGTTGTATCATCACGTCTACCCCATCTTCACTGCACCTGCACGCATCCTTTGTAATACAGTGAAAGTGTGTCAAAATGGCAATCTTTCTTCCAGTCAGCAAAGTGGTCAGAGGTACCCTTAGGATACACAACCCTTGAAAACTCTGGATACAAAGTTAGGGAAAGTATGTAGTGCAGTTTGTACTCTGTTAACAACCCACAGGACTGGAATCAGACTGATGCATCAAAAATTATTTATGTCCAAGCAAGCAACTGTGAGTGGTAGGACAAACTGTTCTGAGGATCACCTCATACTCAGATAACTCAGACCTTGGCACACAGCACCAGCAGTTGCCATCTCCTACTGCTGTCCTTCAAATATGCTGTCATAGTGCTGCCTTTTCCTCTAATGCTCACATTTGCCCGTAAGCATGCTGTTCCTCTTGCTTTCTCCTGATCAATCCTCATGTTGGCTCATCCATATCCCTTCTGAAGCAGCGAGAGTGTTTCCACTGAGGTCAATGGCATAAGCTCATAGCAAGTACAGCTGCAAAGGTGTTACCTTACCCAAAGAATAGCGTGGTACTGCAAAGATTCTGTGGAAACTGTCACGATCTCAGCTGGGGAAAGCTTGGCCTCTGTACTGTTCAGAGTAAGAACAAGTCATAGCCATTCTGGACAAGGTTAAGACCTAGAAGTATAATTGCAATAGTTCACAAAAATATCTTCCGAAAACTTAATACCATTAAACCGATAGTAATAAAATAAGCCTTGGTAATCCCGTACAAACTAATCCAGAAGGATTCAGAGAAAGATTTTCACTATTTGTATCTTCATAAATTGTTACTTCCTAGGAATAGTATTCTAAATTAAAAAAAAAGACTAAGGAGTTTTATAATGCTCCCATAAACCTGTAAAATAACAATGCAAATGCAGAAGCTGCTTTTTTTTTTTTCCAAGTGTATCACAGAATGCTGATGTGTAGAGTAGAATTATGTTCTCAGGAATAAATCCTGTAACCACCTCTGGATCTATCCACTTATGTCATATTGCATCAATTACAGCAGCATTTGAGCACCTTCCAACTACTTACAGTACAAATAACAATCTCTGCCTCCTCTTCCACAATAGGGTTATGTTCATATCCATAGCTGGTTTGTGTATCTGGTGTCTGTATAGTGTGTATCGCAGCTTGTTTGGTGTATCTGGGTACAACACACAGTAACTATAATAAGAAATAATAGAAGTGAAGCAATAGCTGGTTTTTCTGGTAAGATTGTGTGTATATACTAGCCTGGGAAATTGAATGGGTAAATATTGCATTTGCTTTTGAAAGCAAGTATTATTTATCACACCAGCATGTTTCTCATTTCGTAGAGGCAGATTATCATCTCCACTGCTGAAGATTTCTTGTCACACTGGTTCAATCCCATGTGCATCTCCTTCCTTGTAAGATAAACCCTCCATGAAATGCTGGTAGTGAGATTTTGATTTCCACAGTCATTTAATAAAAAGCACTTCATTATTCATTCCATAGGCATCTCTTTGGAAAGAGCAAGCTCTCTTTTAACAGGGAGATGCTTCAGTTGTAAATCATAAGATGCCAAACTGTGCAGATAAAAGTTGCAAAGAACTTTTTAATTAAGAGAATGGATGAACAATTCATAATTAATTATTTGGGAACTAATGCCACCTCAATTTATCATCAAACATTTGCAAAGGCAATACATGCACTTGTATGCCTTTAAGAATCTTTATGATCACTACTGAATGCTGGCTCAATCCACTATGGTGTGACAGACATAGTCAGCTCATTAGTCCTTCATTGACTTATCCACAAAAAACTGTATGAAGGATGATGTGAGTTACCATCCAAATGCTCAGCTTCTTTAGGGATAAAAGAATTAGGAATTTCAAACTTTGTGCCTATTAATCACTTCAGTGTGACTGGCTGTAAGTTGTTATGCAATGATTTGAGGAATCTCTTTATGTACAATTTGAAAATAGTTTGATATAAGTTCCCTGTTTTTAATTCATGGAGACTGAAATTTAACTTCATATGCAGAGTTTGCCTTCCACCATTATTGGTTGTTTTATCTCCTTATTTTTATTTTGTACTGAAATTCAAGGATAGTGATTCAGGGCTAATAGCTGAGCAGGGATGCCATCTTTCTGTCAGCACATGTAGCATAACCTGTTATGGAGACATTCAGCAACTATTCACTGCTAACTTCCTCATATAACCACACATGCAGCATCTTAGGAGCATTAACAAGATCCTTTCTCTACCATCTACTATGTGCACCATCACATACATCTGCAACACTGGTGCAGAAGGAGTATTCTGGGCACTCCATCCCAAGGACACGCTTCAGAGGACAGAGAAAACTGAGTATGTTTATATGTGGAGGCTCTGATTCTGATTTCTTGTGCAAGGTAACAAAGAATTAGCATTTCCTAGAACAGTTGCCACTTGCATCTTCACACAGTCAGAGCTCTGAGAAAGCGTTAGCAACAGGATGTGAGGGACACCAAGGGATCATTTTTGCTCCTGGCTAGTTCAGGCCTCTAGGCATTAAAGACCTGTTTCTGACAAAGATGCCTAGACTTCACGGGTGAAGTTTATTAAAGAGATGGAGGAAACAATACCAGAATTACTCAAGTGGCAGAAAGCTTAAACGTACACAGGATCAGTAGAAGCCATGCCAGCAGTGTGACAGGTACTCAGCTTCCTTAAAAAGCTGGTCCAAAGTTCACATTTTTTCATCCATCAGGATTCTTAGAATTCAGCTGAGACTTCAAGCCAGAATGTCTCAATCAAAAGCAACACAGAAAATGAGACCCAGAAGTAGCAAGTAATTAATTATCAAAGCAAAATACATTTCCTTTCAATATTACAAACCAGTTTCTGTACATAGACATTTAATTTAGATTTACCAAAATATTTTGAGAGTTTCCAGCACTATTCTATATTAATGTAAGCCATTTCTGAGGTTCTCATGCAACTTTTATTCACACTGAGAAAAGAAAGATTAAGTGAAGGCTTCAGGATTTGTGGGAATTTGTGTCTCACAAATCAACAGCATCTACATGTTGCATGCAGGCCACTCCTTTGGGCTTGCAAGCAACTAAGGTCTCCTGGATAAGCTCTTTTTTCTGACTGGGTATTTTTGGTGGAGGGAATCTGAGGGATATATACATTTGTCTGCAGTTTCTGGCCTGCTTCATCTGAGAAGGTTCCTTTGCGTTGCCTATGCATAATCCAACTCAGCAGCACCAGCTCTAGAACTAGATAGGGTTGCTGGTAGTCCTATACAGAAGCAAATCAACAGTACCTCCATAAACAGTAGATCCAACCCTTCTCAATGGCAGAGGTCTTCCTGTGCATTTACCACACAATGTATAAACATATACTCCTGACATTTCCAAGACTCAGATTTCACCTCCCCTGCCCAGAAGCAGAAATCAGCTTCCCATAGATCACCAATAGTCATATCCCATAGGCAACATCTGAGATTATACTGAAGGCAATGTCAACATGGCTCACCTTGCTCAGCCCTCACACTAAGCTGTTTCCTTTCCTACGCCCTCATTCCTAGGGAGGCCCCCACTGTGGTGGGTCCTCAGGTACTTCTGCACAAGAACAAAACATGCTGAGAGAGCAACAGCAAATGTTTCTATGCAAACACCAACCTTGGAGAGCATTCTCACTGAAATAACATAATGGAAGTAATTATACAGAGAATCTGGGTCCAATTCATGGTTAGAAAAATTAAATAAAACAAACTGATGATGCTCAAAATACTTAATAATATACCTATTCTTTTTCATTAGTCATTCCTACTGCAACAAACATGATATTTGTTCCCCTAAATTGTTTGGGTTTTTTTTCCCTAAATTGGCCAGAATATTTGTGTGTGGAGTACTGCAGTATCTCTGTCTAAGCCAGTAGAATGGCTTGCCAAATAATGTCTGTGGACACATACAAAAGCTGGAACAAAAAACAAAATGTTGATGGCCTATAAGCAGGAGTCAGGATTCAGGCTTTGAAGGTCAGCTAGAGGTAAGTGGTTCATTTGTTCTCATGGGGTTAAGTATTAAGCCTTTGAGGCTTAGAAGGGAATTAAGCCCAGATGTTTCATTTTCTAAGGAAGTGATGTACTCAGCAAGCTATTCTATAATCAGCAGGGGCACTTTCATCATGACTTTTCGTTGCCACCTAAAAGAGAGAGATTCCCTTTTTTTTTTAGGGAACAGCTGCAGATAAAGGTGTCTCCATGCTGCAGTGTCTTCACCTTGTTCTCACCTATCTTTAAATACACAGCAGAAGTACCTAAGCCTTGTATGTATGTTTGGTCTAAGGTCAAGGAGGGCAGCCAGAGAGCTTAGCTCAGATGCTGTATAGGACTTCTGTCTCCTGAAGATGCAGGTCTTCAATGACTATAAAGGACAGGCATTTCAGCTGGAAACTTAAAGTTGAAAGAATAAACACAGATACCAGTATAAAGGTTTTTCAGGTAATTCTCTGGGGCACCCAACTGCCTCCCTGGGTTGAACAGAAAACCACAGACATGGCTTTCAGCTTTGGATCCCACCTTGTGGATTAAGGACCTAAAAGTTGTCCACCTATGTCTTCTACTATGTCTGTCTTGTTTTCCCCTCTTCTCTCTGTTCGTCAAGTCCTCAGTCACATTCAAGTTTCACAGATCTAATGTTGATCCCTAAGAAACTACCCTGGAAAACCTCAGGAACCCTAGTACTAAAGAGCCACATGTAGCTCCTTGGCTGCAGGAGAGTTAAAAACAGTTCAGATGTCACTCTTACATCTAAACTGTATGTCTCAGGGCTGTGCTGGCCCCACAACCACTGGGTTATCCAAATCCTTGGCTGCTAGAGGAAGCTGCTGAGACTGACTTTGCTGGGTTGCAATCTGATAATGTTGTCCTTAGTCCTGTGGAGACTGACCAATGCATTTGCAGGGTCAGGCAGCCTCCCCTTATTTAGAGTAGGTTAACATGACTACACACCTAATCTATATTCTGCACTGCTTCTCAGTGCACTTCCAGTCTCAGTTCAAAGCATCTGTGACTAAAGCCTTTCATAGCAGAAGATATAGATACAGAGCAAACATTTTGCCTCATGAAAGACCTCCTGTGGCAGGGAGATCGGTCAGCAAAGCTGTTGTCTGCCTCAGGATCTAGGTGCAGCTATGTGTAGAATTACTATCACCCACTCCACTGAGCACAGCCATCTACAATTGTGAAAATTCCAAAGGTCACGGAAACACCATCACTGAGGTAGTCTGCAATAACAACTCAAAGTGAGAGTGAGCTACAGCTCACAAACAAGCAGCCAGCGTTAATAGTTGTGGACACAACAGGTACAAGAAATAATACACAAAAGACAGAAATAGAGGAAAGATGGAGGGCAATCCTAGTAGATCGAACAGCTACAATGCCTAACAAGCTGAGTGATTTTAATTGAACTGAAAGTGTTATTCAGCTCTTCTGTGACTAACCTCTGGTCAATCAGAACCTGATTTTTAAGGTTATGCAGAAGTTAATAACATGCACAATAATGAACAAATCTGGTTTTGCACAAACTCTTTCCACGTATAGATACCTATATTTTTGTGGAATCTGCATACCCATACCTCTCAGGCAGTTCATGATATTTCAAAGACCAATGAAGAAATTCAGTGAACAAACAAAACCAGCAAAATCCTATAAATTCTTCTAGGATGCCAGTTGTATCCCTACTATGTCATGTTTTACAAAGCAGAGGGAGGGGGGAAACCCTGATCAATGATTTATTAAAATGCTGAATGTTGATCCTAAATCATTTGCGTGCTCTTATAACACTAACATACAACTGAGTGGATTAAATATTAGTTTGGGGCATTAACTTGGATGTCATGAGTTTTGTGGACTAAATTCTAGTATTAATGGGGGGTGGTATTTCAGTTTAACTATGTCTGAGTCTCATAGGCATTTGGGAATCTTTTGAGAGTTACCAATGTTACAAAAACTGATGGAGAAAGGAAATCATGAAGACAGGCACAGTGCCAGTTTAACACAGTTTTATTCAACACACTTTCTTGGGGCCACATCCAGGCATGAGGAGCTCATATCAACCAGACACTTACTTAGTATGCAGTAGCACTTAGGCCAGGAGGGTTGCTGATGGGGTGGAAGCTATTCCGCCTAGACAGAACAAGCACAGAATTTAACCCATCTCTGACTGCTGTGTTCAGTTGTCTTTCGCTTTTCAGACTCTGGAAATCTGTGTGGTTCAAGATCCTTTTGTTAGCTTTCAAGAAAAAGGGAGAATTTGTGCCATCTGAAAGGTGAGAGGAGACAGCATATTTTAGCAAGCCAGAGGTACACGACTCAGGGATATTTGGCAGCTCTTTTACTTCTCCAGAGCAACCAGCTTAGACTCTCCCAGCACTGGTGTTTTAGACAGAAGGTTCTGCATTACCATTTACAATGCTGCCATCTATTGACGTCGGTGGGCTTTTGTCTCTTATAATCGGTATTACTATTTTCCTGCAATTTCTTGCAGTTTTATTGTTTTTCTCCATGGGATTTATCTGGCTAAACATACACACCCGCAATAAAAGCACCTTGTGAGAATTGCCTTGGGCTTCCTTGAAAATCGGTGGAAGAAAAAAAGCACTTCTGGGGTGTGATTCATTTCTACCCAAAGTAGATAACCAACATATATCAGATGAACAGCACCCAAAAAGCATTACTGTGCTTTGCCTGTGGCTATAATGGTATCTCAAAAGTGACTGGTTCAAGTGTGGAGATCTCCGTCAGACTGTAAGTAAGCACAGAAAGACAGCAATAGGAATACTACCCCCTTACCCAGTTGGGAAAGTTTTCAGAGATGTTGCTGATTTTTAATTCATTAAGTTGTATCCACATTCAGTGAGGTTTCAGGTGCTACAGAAGAGAGATGTCATCTACATCGAACTTTGATCAAGAGTAATGACATTTAGTCTAGAAGTCCAGCTCCACTTCTTATTTCCTTTGGCAGTAAAATGTCTTTAAGATATTTCTACCTCTTCCCCAATTCTGCCTCTGGTAGCCTGCTCCTCAGAAATCTAGAGGTGATTAAGACAAATCTCACATGTAGTTTCCCACACACAAACACACATACACATTCCCTCCTTTCTGTCCCATGTACCCCCGCCCCAGCCCCAAAAGGGGTATCAGTCTTTGCCTGTAAATTTTATGAATTGTAGATTCAAATAACTCAAGAGCTAGACCTAAGTAGGACCTGATTGAATCCAAACATGGAATTTGTATCATGGTTGAAAATTAGCTACAAATAATGTAAAATATGGTTTTGCCTCAATAAAGCAAAGTCAATAACTGCAACACTTTGGCCAGGCAATTAGTCTACAGTTCTAAAGGTGACTGGTTTTGGGTTACATTGAACTCAGTAGAGCAACACTTCAATAACACAGTCTTCACAAAATAATGCTCTACATACAAATTCCCATAAGTTTAGCAGAAGCACACATTTGTGTGTAACAGAAGCAAAGTTCCTGAACAGCGGCACAAGAAAAATAGGTTACTGCCTACTTTCCAACTTCCTATCATCATTTCCCCCCCATCCCCCCCTGCTGGAAACTACCACCCTTTCAGATCTGATGCCCAGAATGCTGTTTTCAGCTTATATAAGCAGTAAAGTGTGTTACAGATTTAAACTTTCTATATTTTTTTTACAAACCTCCAGTCATTAAACTAATTGCTTCTCAAAGAATCAGCTAATTAAATTGACTAATTAATGAATCTGAGTAGCTAACAAATGGTCTCTAAGATGTCTAGACTTGATGACTTCCAAATGCTGCTTTTCATGAAGAAATTTCCTTACTTTAATAGCTAGTCTAGTCTAACATTTCACTCTCTTGCCAGGAAACATTTACCAGCAAATAATGTCCTTATTTTCAGCCTACTGGAGCAACACTGAAAGCTGCAAAGAACACAGTCATGGGAGAAAGTAGTTCAAAAGGCATGTGCTGTATTATGGGACACCACTGATAAAACTGATCAATGAAACCAAAGCTCCCCTGTGATGCATCTGGCCTCCAATCTGCGACAGAAGACCTCATGTTGGAATTAATAGGAGCGACACTTTCCTCACCAGCATTAGCTTTAAGAAATAAATTGTAAGGATATTCACTGCAGTCCAGACACAGATTACAATTTTTGTGTCTCATGGATGAAGAAGAAAAGTGTTTATAAAGCAAAAACTAATGTGAGACCTTCTCTACTGTTGGGTTGTGTGAGGAACCGCATAAGGCAGTTGCCTTTAAAAGCAAACCTTTCTGCCAGGTTGCTCCTTCTCCTCTGATAAGGTAGACTTTAAACTCATTCAATATCTACATGGCTTTCCAAGGAAAACAGCTCTTAGACCAACAGATATTTTGTGGAGTGAAAGAGTCAAAAGTGACCCAGTGAAAGTGATCAGGTGAAACACAAAGAAAAAAATCAGTCTTCAGCAGGCAGGAAGTACTAATCTCACTGTTCAAAAAATGCATATAATCAGAGGTTTAGTTAATGTGATATCCATGTAAATCCCATAAGATAGATAACTTTTTTTTTTTTGGTGCTTCCAGAGAATAACTGTGCAATCACAAACATGAATAAGTAAGGCAGGTAGAAGGGAATAAGCAGGAAGCAGTGAACAATGAGAATGTAAATTTTCTAAGTAAGAATACCTGCAAAAATAGTCTTTTAAACTGAATTATTACAAAACTAAGAACAGCACAATTCCATTTGCAAAATCTACATAGCATTACTTGAAGTCTGGTAACGCTTGAGACTGATAACATTAATAAAACCAACACACATGCCAAAGCTTTGTGCAGTTTGCCTTGATGCCTTTCTCCCACACAAAGTACAGCAGTTCAGCAATAATATATGCCCTCCTTTTAACACATATGTAACATAAGAAACACTGCATTGAGTCTTACCAAAGGTCCACCCAGTTCATTATACTGTTTCTGAGAGTGGCCAGTGTCAAGAGTGCTCAGGAATGTAAAGGGCAAATATACAGCAGCTCTTTCTTCATGCACAGGGACTTCCTAAGCCAGAGCTGTATTTTGTTGGCTAAGAGATATTCCTTGTGTGATTTGCCTGATAACTTTTTTAACCCGTTGACTCTCCGAGTTAACCTTGATGTGCTGCTGTCCACAACTTTCAGTCATCAATTTGCCATGTGCAAGAGCAGGCATCAATGTTTGAGCATAAAGCAACCCAGTTCTCAGTGTAGGAATACACAGATCAGAGCAAGAAAAGCTGGAAAAGTCTTGGAGTGCATTGTGTTTATCAGAAAAAGCAGGCTGGTAATTGTATAATACACTTCTTCTGCCTTGGAGACAGGGGGAGTGCCCCTGAATTTTTTCACTATACACAGGGAAATCACAAAACACTTGTGATGCAGGGACTGAACAGGACCACGGTCAAAATCCACTTTAGTATCTAGACTTCTCAGTTCTGCAGAAATGCTTGACTCCCATGGGAAACCATACAGTGAGACAGCAGCTGGTGGAAAAGAATATGTAGATGATGGAAAGACCACTAGTGTTTTAAGAGGGGTGACTTACTGCTATTAATAAGTTGAGAATGTTCAATGTATTTACATCTTATAATTAAACCCTTGTGTGTCTTACTATAGGGCTGTCACTGCCAGATTACCTCCTCCTGCGCTCTAACGTATTTGTAATAAAGCAGGAAATGGCTGCAGCAAAGAAGTGTATACTTCTATGAATTTGTTATTTTGTATTGATGATAGCAAATAATGTCCAATTCTGACTATAATTTAATTATCTGAAAGGACCAGAAATAATGATATTGTCCAGACAGACATTAGCTCTGATGGTAGCCTCCAGGGAGCTCTCCTTGCCAGGATCAGTGGCAGGAGCTGTGCTCATGTATTACAGCCCATCCATGAGTTGTCCAGAGAAGGGCATGGGTGGCATGGTCTGGTGAGGGTACTGTGCTATTCAGTACAGTGCAGCTGAGCAATTTATTGACCATGAAGAAACACACAATAACATTATGTTACCTGTGAGGAAAGGATGAGAGAATTGGGTTTATTCAGCCCAGAAAAGAGAAGGCTTAGAGGTGACCTAATTGTAGCTTCCAGTACCTGAGGGGAATTTACAGGAAAGATAGGGCAAGACTATTTACAGGAGCATGTAGTGACTGGACAAAGGAGAATGGCTTCAGACTGACATGGGGTTCGTTTAGATTAGATATTAGGAAAAAATTCTTTATTGTGAAGGTGGTGAGGCACTGGAACACGTTGCTCAGGGAAGCTATGGATGCCCCATCCCTGGAANCAGGAAGTACTAATCTCACTGTTCAAAAAATGCATATAATCAGAGGTTTAGTTAATGTGATATCCATGTAAATCCCATAAGATAGATAACTTTTTTTTTTTTGGTGCTTCCAGAGAATAACTGTGCAATCACAAACATGAATAAGTAAGGCAGGTAGAAGGGAATAAGCAGGAAGCAGTGAACAATGAGAATGTAAATTTTCTAAGTAAGAATACCTGCAAAAATAGTCTTTTAAACTGAATTATTACAAAACTAAGAACAGCACAATTCCATTTGCAAAATCTACATAGCATTACTTGAAGTCTGGTAACGCTTGAGACTGATAACATTAATAAAACCAACACACATGCCAAAGCTTTGTGCAGTTTGCCTTGATGCCTTTCTCCCACACAAAGTACAGCAGTTCAGCAATAATATATGCCCTCCTTTTAACACATATGTAACATAAGAAACACTGCATTGAGTCTTACCAAAGGTCCACCCAGTTCATTATACTGTTTCTGAGAGTGGCCAGTGTCAAGAGTGCTCAGGAATGTAAAGGGCAAATATACAGCAGCTCTTTCTTCATGCACAGGGACTTCCTAAGCCAGAGCTGTATTTTGTTGGCTAAGAGATATTCCTTGTGTGATTTGCCTGATAACTTTTTTAACCCGTTGACTCTCCGAGTTAACCTTGATGTGCTGCTGTCCACAACTTTCAGTCATCAATTTGCCATGTGCAAGAGCAGGCATCAATGTTTGAGCATAAAGCAACCCAGTTCTCAGTGTAGGAATACACAGATCAGAGCAAGAAAAGCTGGAAAAGTCTTGGAGTGCATTGTGTTTATCAGAAAAAGCAGGCTGGTAATTGTATAATACACTTCTTCTGCCTTGGAGACAGGGGGAGTGCCCCTGAATTTTTTCACTATACACAGGGAAATCACAAAACACTTGTGATGCAGGGACTGAACAGGACCACGGTCAAAATCCACTTTAGTATCTAGACTTCTCAGTTCTGCAGAAATGCTTGACTCCCATGGGAAACCATACAGTGAGACAGCAGCTGGTGGAAAAGAATATGTAGATGATGGAAAGACCACTAGTGTTTTAAGAGGGGTGACTTACTGCTATTAATAAGTTGAGAATGTTCAATGTATTTACATCTTATAATTAAACCCTTGTGTGTCTTACTATAGGGCTGTCACTGCCAGATTACCTCCTCCTGCGCTCTAACGTATTTGTAATAAAGCAGGAAATGGCTGCAGCAAAGAAGTGTATACTTCTATGAATTTGTTATTTTGTATTGATGATAGCAAATAATGTCCAATTCTGACTATAATTTAATTATCTGAAAGGACCAGAAATAATGATATTGTCCAGACAGACATTAGCTCTGATGGTAGCCTCCAGGGAGCTCTCCTTGCCAGGATCAGTGGCAGGAGCTGTGCTCATGTATTACAGCCCATCCATGAGTTGTCCAGAGAAGGGCATGGGTGGCATGGTCTGGTGAGGGTACTGTGCTATTCAGTACAGTGCAGCTGAGCAATTTATTGACCATGAAGAAACACACAATAACATTATGTTACCTGTGAGGAAAGGATGAGAGAATTGGGTTTATTCAGCCCAGAAAAGAGAAGGCTTAGAGGTGACCTAATTGTAGCTTCCAGTACCTGAGGGGAATTTACAGGAAAGATAGGGCAAGACTATTTACAGGAGCATGTAGTGACTGGACAAAGGAGAATGGCTTCAGACTGACATGGGGTTCGTTTAGATTAGATATTAGGAAAAAATTCTTTATTGTGAAGGTGGTGAGGCACTGGAACACGTTGCTCAGGGAAGCTATGGATGCCCCATCCCTGGAAGTGTTCAAGGCCAGGTTGGATGGGGCTCTCAGCAACCTGGTCCAGTGAAAGTTGTCCCTGTCCATGGCAGGGGGCTTGGAACTAGATGATCTTTAAGGTCCTTTCCAACCCAAACCAGTATATGATTCTATGATACTATGATTCCATGTTAAGAGTGGCAAATTTAACATAGTGTAAAATGGTACACAGGAGAAAACATGGTCACTGCTCCACCAGCCATGACAGGGGGCTGCTCACACACAGTCCTGTGAAAACAGTGGCTCAGTACAGAACCTGAGCAGATATTTTAGAAATTAATTAAGGAAACAAATAATAACCAGATCTATGGCAGTGCCACACCACCACCACCACCACAGCACACCCAAGTTTTGAGTAACACTTCATCTCGTTGAGCACGGCAGGTGCTCTGGGACTACACTGGGCAGTGAGGGCCAGGCAGGGCAGCAGGAGCTCACAGCTTGTCCAGAGAAGGGCAGTGAAGCTGGTGAAGGGTCTGGAGCACAAGTCCTGTGAGGAGCTGGCTGAGGGAGCTCTAGTTGTTTAGCCTGGGGAAAAGGAGGCTCAGGGATGACATTATTGCTCTCTACAGCGAGGTTGTAGCCAGGTCAGGGCCAGCCTCTTCTCCCAGGCAAATACAAGAGGTCACAGTCTTGGGCTGTACCAGGGGAGGTTTAGGTTGGACATTAGGAAGAATTCTCTGGCAGAAAGGGTGATTAGATTCTGAGATGGGCTGCCCAGGGAGTTGGTGGCGTCACCATCCCCGGAGGTGTTTAGGGGAAGGCCGGACGTGGCGTTGAGTGCCATGGTCCGGCCGACAGGGCGGTCATAGGTGGGACCCGATGACCTCAGAGGTCTTTTCCAGCCTAACTGGCCCTTTGATCTTGTGATCCTGTGCGCTCACAGCGCCGTCTCTGTGCGGGGGGGCAGCTCCGAGAGGGGCAGCTCCGAGAGGGGCAGGCGGCTCTGTGA